>CM076582.1:656016126-656450195 GCA_034641835.2 Pinus albicaulis | reverse complement strand
CATGTGCAGGTGTCCGATCACAGAGATCGTGAGGATTGTGATCTGCCAGGGAAAAGGAACGAGAGCACCACCTCTTCTACAGATGACAGCGTTGGATTCCAGGTAAGCCTTCATCGCAAGTTGGTTTATTTGCAATTAGGAACCTACACTGTAGCATGTTTGATTGTTGCTAGACCCGATCTGGGCTAGTAGGGATCGCCTCTGTCCGCAGAGGGGATTAACCTCTTCAACAATTATTTTTCCCCTTGACTTTGAATTCACCCTTTCCTTTGTCTCCACTCTTGAATGACTTATTTCTATTCTCTTAGGGAACATTCTTTCCTCTTTCTTCTAAATGAGTTCTCATACACATACTTCATCTAAATTTGTAGGGTTAAACATGATAATTGTGTGTCTCAAATAACTATGTAAACCTCCAATGTATTTGAGTAGAGTGTCTTGAGATGATAAATATACACCAAAAATAAAATCTCTTCTTCTAAATTCTTGGGTATAACTTTTCACACTTTGACCCTTAGCTTGCCTAAAGTTTTTCTAATCCATTATATCCTTATGAATGTATGTTAATGGATAAAACTATCTTCTTAATGCATCTAGAAAAGAATTCGAAGAAGTAATAATATAACCACGTTTATTGAGATATTCTTGAGTTTTTCCCTCATGTTGGCTTGATGGGCCTCAACCTAGGTTCAAAGTGACTACACAGTCCAACAAAACCCACTATTACTGGCACTTTCGACAATGGAATGCTTGTAGAGATTGAAGTCTCACTTGAGGCAATATAGGGGGATGTTAGAACTAGCTTTCTGAATCCATGGGGGCAGAGGTGTTAGTGTAACATCTTATCACATGTGTATGAAAATACCCTACTTTAGCTATGTGTGATGAATAGCCCTAGCAATAGAAATGGTTGATTAGCCCTTTAGATCTGTAATATACAGTTAGAACAAATCCTACAAAAATCCATATCTATGTAGTAAAAGTAGCTAAACAGTAAAAATAAATAGTAATTGATGAAAAGTTAACTCCAAGTATCCAACAGACAAGACAATATTAAAAGAATGTTTTTAAATTATGTAACACCTAGTGAAGGAAACAAGTAAATTTTACCAATCCTCGTCAATGGGATGGGTTCTTGGTTATCCTCAATGCTTCAGATTCAGAATTTTCTCTATCTCAATGGTGTAGAAAACCTAAATCATGTGTTGAACTCAAGCGGTATCTCAAATGGAAAAATAAAATAATAGTGACAATAATAATGATCAAAGTGAAGAATGAAAGGAAAAACCCTTCTGTTTATAACAAAATATTGATTTATCTTCGATAATGGTGAATAATAAAATATTATTAACCAAGATCTAGATCTAACTGCTTGAAATATTTTATTATATTTTGTTGGAGGGAAAGGCATTTAAATTCGTTAAATACCTTTATTTATAAATAATAATAAAATAATTGATTTATTTATCATTTCAAGAAGGTGGTTAAGGAATAATAAACAAATAATGATTTTTTTAAATAATTCCCAGGTGATTTAGTCAAATTTAACAAGGAATACTAACTAAATAATTATTTAATTAATTATTCATAGAAAAAAATAATGATTTATCTAATTATTTCTCATAATTGGGTTAAATATGACTAGGAATATTATTTAAACAATCGTTTAATTAATTATTCCTGGAGGAAAATCAAATAAATAAGGATTTATTCAATTATTCCTTATGGACCCTTTTGTTTTACACATAAATAACTTAATAAAATATGATTTATTAAGTTATTTCCTATAGTGAAAGTAATTTTATAATGGTAAAAAATGGTCCTACATGGTGTACTTCGATCCATATAATTATAAATGGTTAGATGACCAATTTTTTGCGATAACAAATTTCTCCCCAATGTGCGAACATTAGGAGCAAACTGTATGACAAAAGTACATTGTAAGAACACAATAACTAGACATCGAAGGGGAGTAAGAGAGAGAGAGCCCTGAGTGAAGTGACACGAGAGAGGACAATGACTGAGGGGGAGAGACCTACAAATGATATAAGTCTCCTTTTATGTTGGAGTACATGTTCTCAATGGGGTGGGAGAGGCATACCTATGCTCGCCGAGATGACAAATTACAAAAAATAATGGTGAGCCCAAAAATGTGGGACTAAGCTACAAAATTTATAGTACATGATACACGACATGTTGGCATCAATGGACAAAAAAAAATACAATGGATCCCATATACATAATGCAACTAGAAAAAATGTGCCAGGACTAAATATAATAACATTTGAGTACATGAGACATAAATAGTTCCCATGCATATAATATTGGGAGGGGGGGTGGGTATCACAACCAAAGATGTCCTACTAAATGAGAAAGGGCTTTGAAAATATGAATGGATCATATGAATGAGACATGCATGCTATGGGTGTTACAAGTGTATATAACCAAACCCACCAAATCTGCAGAATTGCATCTAATATTGTAGCATAATCTGAGGTCATTCGAGAATGTCGGGGGATACCTGAAGGGCCACCCCCTCATGAGGTCTAAAACATCTCACACACACCTGGGAATCACTGGTAGAATCTGCTGGATCACTGGACCATCAAGTATGCGAATCTCAATCATGTGATAATGAGTCAAGGTCGAGAAAATAAGAAACAACCAAGCCAAAGGGAAATTATGATTCCCTTTCCTTGATCTGAGCCACCGAACAAGAATGGAAGCTGGAAATAAGGTACACCACCCTCTAGACCTGTCTTCTAGAATGAATTTGTTGATGTCAAAAGAAGGAGGTCCCCTATAGATGAGGCAATGATGAATTCTCAACTAAGGCACGATGGATCATAGTAAAGTGACCGATGTAATAACACCATGGATGATGATGGAATATGGGATACTAAGTAGTGGATGGATGAATTCCCTTTTTAGAGCATAAAAATCATGGATGACTTGGCAGCAACTGACTCGACTCCTGAGGGGATGAGGGAAAATATGACTAGAGGCCAAAATGGGCAACATGTGATGAATGAGACACAAATATGGATGGAATAATATAACAAGAGATAAAGGGACTCGGGACAGACTCCATGAATGAGATGATGACTCAACTCGGATTCTTTGAACAAGGGTGGATTGATGATGCTGCCACAAAGGATATGCCTAGGGGGGACCATGGAAACATGAGAAAAATATGGTTACTCATGACGGAAATAAACACAGGATTTTACAAGTATGAAGGAAAAGCGGTGCCCCAAGTACAAGTAGAACATGTGAAGAAATTCAATTTTAAGAGGCGGAAAAGTGACCCTTCTTGGAAAAATGGCTTCCTAGTGAAGTGTCTAATTACCAAAAAAAAATACCCATTATAGTGCTTGGTGAGAGCTATCCAAAGGTGCTAACAGTTCATCAAACCGAGCTGTGATTTGGTCACAATTCACGAAGGAAAAATTTGGGTTTTTATTTTAAAATGGTGATTTCCCTCCAATTTAATTCATTTTCTAAGTGAGTTGTGGTGAATTTTGGAGAGGAGGAGAATGCCATAAATCTTGTTGTGATCGCAACAAACAAACTAACCATTGGAATTCAGATCTGTTAGTTGCATGTAGGTGTCCTAACCTTACTCTTCATTTTTAGTGCTTTAGTTTTTCATATTAGGTCGTCGGGGCTCAGTAAGATACCCTTGCAAAAGTTCACGATCAGGTTACACTATTCTACCCTTGAAATGCGATCTGGGTCATAGGATTTAGAGGGAAAACTGTGAGCTCGTAGGCTTAAGTCAAAATATTGTGAGATGGGGCTAAAAACTGGGTTTCAGTTATTGGTTTGCTGAGGATAGGGGTTAGAAATTTTATGGTCGATTTGTCTTGTTCTGGGATGTTAGAACATGATGATGTTTTGCAAGTATGGCAGATCTGAAGATCAACTAGAATGAGAGATATTTGGATGCCTTTTGTGCCAAGATTCATGGGAATCAGGTGGTACGAGGGGCTCTTATTCGGTATGGGGAGATCAATTTGGTTAAGAACCCACTGATGAGGGTAGGTGAACCCTTTCTATCTAGGATAGTGAGCTAATGGGATCCAGACCTGAAGGAATTTGTGGTGCAAGCGCACAGGATCAAGCTCACGATACAGGATATCTATTTTTTGACCATACTCCCACCAATAGGGGTGGTGGGGAACATATATCCGGTGTTACCTCATGGGAGGAACATAGCAGAGTTCATGGAGTGACATTGTAGTCTGGGTGCTCATGCTAAGGGAACGACCATCTCGGTCAGTGATCTAGAGAGGCTAGAGACAAGGGTTGTCGCTGTAGTGGATCCTAGGCAACCAAACATTCCATCACATCACTAGAGGGCAGATGATGTTAGTGGAGAGTGTTTTGAGTGAGACCTACTATGGGTGGGCCTAGATGATGTTGTCATTGTTGAAATGGAAACTATCACTATGTAGATGACAGTTGAACCATGATTGTGTTTTTGGTATAGTGTTGTGCTCTTTCTCATTTTAGAAGATCCCAACTATCCGACCTCATGTACAAATATATGACAGGGGCACATAAGAGCCCAGGATGCGCTCCTAGGAGCAGCTACTATGTCAAGGATGAGGAGGGGGAGTCGAATGTGTGTTCCTACTAGAGTTCTTCACACATTTGGATCATATTACACTATACAAATGCAACTATCCATACAATGGTATGAACTATTAGGGGGATCCTGCCTTGCCACTTCCACCTGGTCGAGCATGGGGACTAGATGGTAAGTGCAAGTTGCTATATATTATGGTGCATTTAAAGTTCTTATAATATGTATGTGGTACTGATTTGTAAATTTTTTTATGCAGATATAACACTAGTCAAGCCGACAGGATATGCAGGACATGTTGTAGCACGAGGCGCTGTGGAACATGAGTGGATCGACATCACATCAGAGACTTGACTATGAGGCTTTGCTAAAGGACCTCTGCCACAGGTTTGATGTACTACTGACCGAGGTGGCAGATCGTGATTGGCATGATTTAGAGGATCGGTATACAAATAAGTGTATTGGTCTTCCCTCGGAGTGGCGAGGCATCACACGACACATATCTATGGTCAGGCATGAAGTTCAGGAGCTATTGTTTGGTGGAGCAGAGCCATTGGCTAGAGAGCCTCCAGATAGTGACTAGGGATAGGGGCATGTGGTACCCACTCATTTTTTTTTGTAACATGCTATGGGCATGTTGGATGTATTTAGAGTAGTGGACCTAAAACACTTATTTTTTATGTGACAATACATAATATGGTTATGCATATTTTATATGACAATTTTGGTTCACCATTTTCTTTTATGGTTGTCTTGTGTTAAATGCATGTGATAAATGCCAATCTAGAATCTTATTTGCAATGGTGTCTACAAAGTGATTTTGGGCTCTAGGAACATGACTGAATGCAATGGATTCAAATTCACGTGCTAAAAGCTTCACTCGTAGATAATTTCTAAATAGGATATGGTTATGCACACGATAAACACCATTCAATTTCATGAACAGTAGCAAGGAATCTAAATGATCATGAAGATGAAGGATGTGATGGTCAATGGAATTGACTAACGAACCTATCACTACATCATATATATTTGGTCTAGTTATTGGTGGAAGATCCAATGCATACGTTGTTGGAGTGAACTAATGAATGCAAGGGGGTAAAAATGGCCCAAGCTACTGAGGCTAGATTCTGGGAGAAGCAACTTGCACCATCGGCATGACCAATATATGGTGTGGATGATGGATCCATATTAAAGGCACCAAAAGACTATAATTGAGATGATGGTGGACAATCCAAGCTACATAAATGCATGACATAAATAAAAACATGTGTTTCAATGGGAGATGTTATGGGTAAAATTTCATGAGGTAGAGTGCATTGCGAGTGTTAGGAAGGAGTTAGTCTTCTAAATCCTCTAGAAGGTATGCCCCATTACCCAACCATCGGGTGGCAATGTAATGGCCACAATGTGGATGCAGATCGAATTCATAGGTTCAATGTAAGGGGTAATAAAACCAACCAAACTCATTATGGATGAAGTCTTTTGACTCCATAGCATACATTTCATAGGTCTGTTGGAGAAGGAAGTATGCATGATGGTGCATATCATCCCATGGAAAATAAGGGGTGCATATCATCCCAGTGGAGTCACCATTTGTTAGTGTAAAATGTTATCGCAGGAGTACTAAATGACCCTAATCTACTTATGTGTGATGAATAGCCCTAACAATAGAAATGGCTACTTAACCCTTTAGATATGCAACAGAAAGTTAGAACAAATCCCGTAAAAACCCAGATCTATGTAATAAAAGTAGCTAAACATTAAACATAAATAGTAATTTATGAAAAGTTAAATCCAAGTATCTAACAGATAAGACAAGATTAAAAGAATCATTTTATATTATGTAACACCTAGTGAAGGAAACAAGTAAATGTTACCAATCCCCCTCAATGGGATGGGCTCTTGGTTGTCCTTAATGCTTCAGCTTCAAAAGCTTTTCTCTCTCAATGGTGTAGAAAACCCAAAGCATGTGTTGAACTCAAGTGGGAGCTCAAATGGAAAAAGAAAATAATAGTGACAATGAGAATGATCAAAATGAATAATTAATGGAAAAACTCTCCTATTTATAACAAAATATTGAGTTATCCTCGATAATGGCGAATAATAAAATATTATTAACCAAGATCTAGATCTAATCGCTTGGAATATTTTATTATATTTTGTTGGAGGGAAAATATACTTAAATTTTTTAAATACCTTTATTTAGAAATCATAAAGAAATAATCTATTTGTTTATCATTTCATGAATGTGGTTAAATAATAATAAACAAATAATGATTTGTTTAATTATTCCTAGGTGATTTAGTCAAATTTAACAAGGGATAATAACAAAATAATGATTTAATTAATTACTCCTAGAGAAAAATAATAAAATTAATGATTTATCTAATTATTTCTCATAATTGGGTTAAATATGACTGGGAATATTATTTAAACAATGGTTTAATTAATTATTCCTAGAGGAAAATCAAATAGATAAGGATTTATTCAATTATTCCTCATGAGGTTTCTTGTTTTAACCAGAAATAACTTAATAAAATATGGTTTATTAAGTTATTTATTATAGTGAAAGCAATTTTATTATGGTAAAATTGGTCCTACATGGTGTACTTCGATCCATCTAATTAGAAATGGTTAGATGACCAATTTTTGCTGATAACAAGAGGATTGTGGCTTTAGGAATTTTCCTTATTTACAGAGCTTCGTAGGCCAGATCTATCAATAATACAAGTGTTATTCAACACATACATTGAACTTAGTAAGATACTGCATGATCTTACTTATTCATGGTTTAGACAAGGTAAACAACGATAATACATATTGCTTTACTCAATTACAGATCAAAACTATTATTCAACATTGACATTCATAAACAGTAATTAAAATCAAAACACATCAATATAACTCAGATCTATCCAACAGTTCTTTCATTAGTAACCATATACTTCTCATACATTCAGTTCCACCCTATGAACACAATTGCAGGGAATTGCGCACACATCTACTGACTTCCTAAGGTCTCCATGCACACAGTCATAGGAGCCTTTCCTCTAACCCAATACACAGAATCTCACTCAAAAAAATCTTACATCCGAATGAATCTCATAAGATAAATCATTTAATATTTTTCCATTTTTCTATGTATGACTTCTATCTAGACTCCTTATATAGGTTTGGAATTTATAATACCATGCTCCAAAACCATGGGCGAAATCCAACATTAAAAAAATAATCCTATCACATTACAAAATAAGGGGCTTTGACCAACCCCAAAGCCTCTATGACTCAAAATAGACTTTGCTTTCTTTGAGGGGATCCCATGTCCAACAAACACCCAACACAAAATTATGACTCATTCCGAGTAACAAAAGTGGTGCGCCTACTATCTTCACTTCGATTCCACTCAAGGAATACTTCAATGGCGTAACTACTTTGGCACACTGCTTTCCTTCCACAGTCTAGAACCTTGCTTGCTTGAGCCATGCTCTCTTGAAGTCCACTCACTGATTCATGCTTTCTTTTATTTGCAACCCAGTTATAGTCCCATGCCCCTGGCCAACTACGTGGAGCAGCAAGACTCTACACTGGCCATATAGTCATTGCGAACTGTCAGGGATAGATTCGTCTTTATATAAATTTAATTTGTTTCCATTAATATGACCAGGTAATAATTCCCCAATCATCTTTGCAAGCTAGAATACACCTCCTTTCGTCACATCTCGGACAATATATGGGCCTAACTATTGCATTTGCAACTTACCCAGGAATTTTGAAAGCTTGTTGTCATATAGAAAAACTAGGTCCCCATGTTTGAATGTCTTTTTCTTAATATGTTGAACATTCCATGCCTTCTATCTTTCCTTATGAACCTGTTGATGAAATACAACGATGAACCGATCTTCTTCCAAATTGGGAAGTTACGTTAATATTTGATCCATAATGTCATTGTCCACCATATTCATCACTGTTGCGATGCGAATACTAGGTACAATATACTCTAGCGGCATCACTGCTTCCTAGTTGTTATGTGGAATTAAGAATTACAGATAAATAATTCTTCCCTAGACATGTGCTAATCTAGAACAACAGGTTAAAGAATTTACGACTATATTTCCTAACTATAAACAGACACACAATGAAATAAGAAACATACTTGGAGTCCAAGCGCTTCCAAAATCTCCTTCTGTCACTTTTGCTGTAGCTTCAAATTCTACCCAGTTGGGAAAATTATTTCCTCCAAGAATGAACACTAAATAGCAAGAGATAGCAATAATACAGAAGCCTATTCAATTTATTTAGCTAAATCAATAAAGCATAAACCATATACATCAAATAAGGAACCATGATATGGAAAATCAAAGCTTATACAGATGCATATAGGGAAAAATAAGCAGTAATATTTATTGATGATAGAAGGGGAGGTTACAACCCAATGATTGATTTAGTGTCACCATCTCCAGCAGCATCCGAGCCTCATCACAATGCATATATCTCCAGCAATATGTCACTCAAATCAACTCCTCAATTGAAATTCCACCAACATTTCTCTACACAAATTCTTTCTTATCAAACACTAAGATCTGCGCTAAATTTATAGAGGAGCTGAAGGTATTTTTACAATCAATGAATTTAAAATAATAGGCAATACATGTTCCCAATCTTGTAGATGTCAAATGGACACATGGATTCAAAGTTTGACAAATGTGAACTTTTCTAGAAGGCATTGGCCAAGTGGAGATTCCGGAACAATGAGAATTTCGCTTCCAATGTGACCAATGCACCCTTGGATGTCGGGAAGTGCTTTGCAGAGTAGCCTTGCATAGGGATACCTGCATATGAAATGAACTTAGTCCCTTTATAGGCAACGTTGATGAGCTCTCATATGATATATTATAAACTTCAAATCTTAGAAACCTTTGCAGATCAAAGTCTTGAATGATTTGTCTTGTTATTTGTCTTATGGAATATAACAATTGGAATGATCTGGGATGATAGACCATATTCATTGGTCCTCAAGATGATTCCCAGTTAACTAGGTCATTTGGAATGGTGCCCAAATTGAGCTATAAAAATTTTCCCCTAAAGCATGAAGTCAAAATAATAACAACAATATTTTGATTGAGATGCTTTACACTGTGATGGGATGGAGATGAAGCGGAGTGGTGACATGCATCAATATTAAAATACATTACATCATGATATATCCTCTTGATAATAATTTTTGAGGGTAGGCATTCCCATGTTCAGCACATAAACAATCTAATAACATGTACATAATTCAGAAATTCGTCTATATTCGAATGTTGCCCAATACAAATTTTCCTATAGATATAGGCCCATTTTTAGATGACGATATGTATGTAAGGTCACTGTACAGATGATGTGTACAAAAATCGTTAAATCACAGCCCGAATGGCTGAAACTAGATCCGAGGTCTTCTTATCTCATTCACTTGATCATTCAGGTACAAGTCTAGCCATGTGAATATATGATTTGTCGTCGAACATGGAGAGACATCATTTGATTACAAGCCAATGATGCTAGCTGTTAATAAACACGAGAGAACCACCATTGATGTCAATGGCCCTCAAGGTATTGCAGTACATTTTGTAAGGCGTGAATAGATGATTTGATGTCGAATGCCAAACAAAATATTTCGGTCAAAATTCCAAAAGCAAGGATCTTGTCGATGCTGTAACAAGCCTCATGGTACTAGAATTGGATGTTTCTAAGTGAAATTCCTAGATAATGATTTGTTGTCGACAGGAAGCCACCTTATTATGAAATGGGAGTTACTGATTTCGAAGACAAAGCTATGACTTGATATAGCAATTTTCAGGGATGATGGTCATGAGAGTGAAGGTTTATGAGTATTGTAGAAGGATGAGTATTCACTGGATGACTTCTCTTGAACATATCGGCGACACTGAGATGAGTTCATAGCATTGACCCAAAACTGAAGTGAAGGTATGATGAACCATAGGTATGAATGAACCATCAAGAAGATTACCCAACCTAAATAGTCACGAACATGGAGTGAAGTGTCATGTTCAAGAGCGACTTGCTACTGTAAAGAATTCTACTCATTTTTACCTCTTTATTTTTTAACAAGATTGAGGAGGATAACATTTTCTTGATCTATAATTCAACCCTTTGAGCAAATAAAGTATCACTATTTAATAATTTAATGAGTCTAGTGATGAATGAAACTTGATTCTTTCCATGATCGACAATCTCGTCGTTATTTTATGTTTTAACAAGTTTAACGATAGTGATAGCCCAATCCTTTTTCATATTTAGAGATTTTGAAAAAGAGGAAGAAAGAAAACTCCATAAGTAATTTTTCATAAAATTGTCGCTCGGATCCTAAAAAGTGCAAATTAATATTTGAGAGAACCTCTTTAGTCATGTTCGACCAAGGTATTCCTTTTTCGTAAATAATATATCTCAGTCTAGAAAAGGGTTAAACTTATACTGAGTAGATATCAATTCATTTACTTTTACAAGCTCGAAAAGAAAAGTGCTCGACAATATTTTCACAATATTGTAGTCTAAAAAGAGCTGAAAGAAGACTCTAGGAGTTCCCTTTTCGCTATTATCGAAGCTCGAAAAAGAGATAAAAGTGTGCTTCAAATCATTTTTAGTTTTTAACAAAGCTCGAAAAATAAGGAGAAAAAATATTCTTTGTGGTCAAATCATTCTTGAAATAAATATGCACGACTAATCTGTTCATTAGTTGTAAGAACTATTCAGAACAACATCAAATGGATTAAAAATACCCGTTTCATGATAAAAAAAATAATAAAACCATAGTCATAGCAATAAATTTAATTTGAAAATAATTAAATGACTATTAAAAGTAGTTTTACTATTCATTTTTACCATTCCATAGTTACCATTTGAATTTTGGAGTTTTGAACCTGATTTTCCCCCGAACTCCAGCTACTAATTTCGATCGTTTCTGTGGACGAATTTCGTTTCCGTTTGATCTAGGTTAGTGATATGAACCTCCTATTTCCAATTTCTGCAATGTTTTAGGGTTTTTGGGTCCCTAGGGTAAATTATGCATATATTTTTAGGTCAGATGACCAATGTGTCTTGGGCACAAATTTTGTGAAAACCTATAACTATCTATCTATATGATTTCAGTGTTCTCCTATGTTTATTGTGAAATCCTATTCAATGATGTGAATGTTTTATTTACATATGTTGCAAATGTCTGTCTAAAACTTGATTAGTTAAAGAATCAGTCAATGTGTTCAAATTTCTAGAAATGTGTTGATATTGAATAAAATCAAAGTGTCTTTCCAAAAGTCGAACTCTTAGGAAAAATCTATGCAATGTTGGATTTATAACAGTATAAACACTAGTAAGTTGTAATACCACAAGTTGTGAGTCTAACCTTATGATGATACAGTTAATACCAAATGAAATGGCATCAGAGAGAAGTTCTATCAATGTGCTATACTCAATGATATTGTTTGTCAATATACCAATACAAATCCCTTGAAAACTCACCAACTCACCGTTCGGAGAAAAAATGGCCCAGGCTTCAGAGGATAGATTCAGGATACTACGACTAGCACTATTAGCATATCCACAAAGGGTTCCAAAGATTTAGACATCTGCGATGAAATGTAAAGCGGATTACTAATGTCAAGAAAACTCTAAAGGAAAATTAACATAGTGAATGAAAATCAACAACATATATATACAATATAATACATAAAATTACTACGCTCATGATTAAGCATAGTAACGTTTCAAATACAACCCATTTCTAGGTTGTGCCAACATAATTCCATCGTAATAAACCAACTCATAGGCGCCCTTAGCAAGAACTCTTTTGAAAATAGAGGGGCCATGCCATAATGGCTCAAACTTTCCTGTACCTATTACATCAGCCTCTTGATCATAAATAACGACCAAGTCACCCTCTGAGAAAATGTGAGGCTAGAGATTTTTGTCGTATTGCACCTTTATACGTCTCTTATGCACTTTGTTGGCCAATTGGGCTTCACGACACGTTTCATCAAGATGGATGAGGTTGAGGAGACACACTTATTCTTCTGAGGTGTCAGTTAACAAGTTGATTGTGAGTTTCAATGATGGTATTTCACATTGGATTGGTAAGATAGATTCCAGACCATACACCAATTGAAAAGGAGTAAATCCAGTTGCATTTCTCACCGAGGTTCGACACGCCCACAAGGCAGAGTACAGGATCAAATGCCAATTTCTTTTATGAACTCCTATCATTCGTTGAAGCATATGTTTAATAATCTTGTTGATAGCTTCAACTTATCCATTTAATTGTGGATAATAAGGAGTAGAATTATCATGTGAAAATCCTAACCTGGCAGTTAATTCAGCCATCATTTGATTGTGAAAATGCTTCCCATGATCTATAACTATAGCACGTGGGACCCCAAACCGTGCAATAACATGATTAAAGAAAAACAATGCAGTTGTCTATCCTGTGTTGTTGAATGTAGGAATCGCTTCGGCCCATTTGGTAAAATAGTCGACTGAGACAATAATATAACCATGCCCCTTGGGCGAACGAGGGTTACAGGTCATGAATTCAATACCCCATTTCGAAAATGGTCCCACAAAGACAACAGGATGCATTGGCACTGACGGTTTGTGGATTTTACGGTAAAAAATCTGGCACGCATGACAACTTCTGACCACAAGGATGCAATCTCAAAAAATAGTAGGCCAAAATTAACCAACGTGGAGTATTTTCTGCGTGGTAGCATATCCAAATAAATGTCCAACACAAGCCCCATCATGACAATCATTTAACACTTTTTCGGCCTCCTCATGAGTGAGGCACCTCCTTAGAATGGTGTCGACACCATGACGATAAAGTGTATCACCAAAGATTAGATAATATTTGGCTTGGTATCAAATACGTCGTTGTTTAGAGCGAGCGGTATTATGTCAAAATTTTTGAGTTTTTAGATAAATAATGAAATCCCCATACCAAGGATCAGATGATCCGATCAGAAACAGAGACTCGTCAAGAATTGATGGTTCTGACGTAGTTGTAGTACTATCATAGGGAAGGTCACAGAGAAGCTAATCCAAAACTAAAGACTTCTTTGACTTGGATTTGATGAATTCCAAATCAAATTCTTGCAAAATGACAATCAATTTTGAATATTTTCCCCCGAGAAATTGACATGATAAGATATAAGTCATGGGGTTGCAATCCGAAATGATAGTGGTTTTTCAGAGCAAGATATAATGGAAAAATATTTGGACAGCTTGAATAGCTTCCAAGGCAAGATTTTTTACGTATGAATACTTAAATTCTATATCACTGAGATTATGACTCAAATAATAGATCAGATGTTCAATTCCATCTTCTACTTGGACCAAAACCATAACAATGGTTGTTTCAACTGCGACGATATATAGGAAATAATCATTTTGATAATTAGGGGGATACATTAATGATGCTCGAACAAGAGTATCCTTGACAGCATAAAAAGAAGCTTCGCAACTTGGTCCCAATGGAAGGGAACCCCCTTTTTCAGTAGTCGAGTAAATCCTTTAGCCATTTCGGTGTAGTTTGGAATGAACCTTCTTAGGAAGTTAGCCTTTCCTTGAATTTTTTGTATCTGAAGTAAGTTTGATAGTGCGGGAAGATCAAGAATGGCCTGAACTTTTGATGGGTCGATTAGAATTCCTTCTTTTAAGACTACGAATCTAAGAAAACGACCGGAACCAACAAAAAACACACTTTTATTTGAATTGAGACATATTTTGTAGTTCCGACAGCATAAGAAAATGGCTCTAAAATGCATTGGGCGATCAATCCGATTTCCTGAATGTGCTGGTAAATCATCTAGATACGGTTGAAAATTTTGTTTGATGTCATTGAACGCATAATCCATTGCTCTCTGAAAATTTTCCCCAGCGTTCTTTAAACCAAATGATAGTTTCCTATAAGTGAATGTGCCCTAGGGATAAATGAATGATGTCTTATTTTGATCCTCTAGGTGGATATTGATTTGATTGTAGCTGAAAAATCCATCCATGAATGAAAATATTTTGCATTCAGAAAAATCGTTAATAATCTGGTTGATAAAGGGAGTGGGATAGTTGTCTTTTGGACAAGAAAGATTGACATCCCTATAATCGAGACACACTCTAATAGTTCCTTGATTTTTCATGACAACAACGATATTGGAAACCCACTGAGTTAGTGGAACGTGGTATATGAAACCAACACGCAAAAGTTTTTCAACTTCTGCTTTGAGGGCAGCGGCTTTCTTCGGATGAATAGGACAAAGTCGTTGACACACCAGTTTGACATTAGGATACATATTAATAGTGTGTTCAACAATACTAGTATCTATGTCTAGAATTTCCTCGTAAGACCAAGAAAATACATCACGTAATTCAGGAAATAAAGAGCGATATGATTTTATTTCTGATGGAGAGCAAGATACACTAACATGAATATTTTCTACAATGCAAGGTTTGGTCTAAATATAAATAGAAATGGTTTCTTCAATATTTGACATATTTCGCTCAGAATCGATTGCATTAATGGGTAAATAATTCGAAAATAAATTTTTGATTGATGGGTGATATAGTTCACTAAGATAGTTTTCTTCATAATTAGGAAAATGGGAACGATGATGACAATCTTCCCATGGTTCTCCTTCTCACATCATGGCCTCCAAAATATTCTCATATGTCAAGAATGTTGAGGAAAAAGGATCAGAGGAAGTAACAAAATCTAAGGAAAGATCAACCCAAACACTCGGCGTCGTTGATTTCAGATTTTCTGCCCAAGCCAGATAGATTGATTGTTATGCTAGCTAAATTGGGCTAGGCAGCTAAAATTCATCCAACGTACTAATTTCTGAATCTTTCGTACTCTCCCTTAAGCTAGATAGAGTGGAAGAGATCATGTAGCAGGTTTCTATACTTTAAATTTCTGTCGATATCCCGGGCGACAGTAATGAAAAAGTTCCCATGAGAGTGGAATCCTTTAAGACTCCTACACCAATGTTTTGAAGTTATGGTTGGGGTATGTGAATGAACAGAATGCTTCAAGTTACCTGCGAAGTAGAGGCAAACAAGGATAGTTGATTAATGACTGTGATAGCACCTTTATGTGGAAAGGCGATCATTCTAAAATATATAGAAACAATTGCAGTCATTGCATATACCCATGGCCTTCCAAGTAGAATATTATAGTCAAGGGGTCCATCAACAACTTGGACATCAATATTCACTATTTTTCCCCCGATTTCAACATGTAGGTTATTAATTATACCACAAGATTTATATTTACATCCATCAAAAGCCTTCAACGTCGTTGATGATTGTGATAAGCGTGATGAGCCAAATGTCTTCCAACAATTTAGAGACATAATGCATGTAGATGCTCCCTCATCAATAATAGTGCGATGAACAAGGTGATTGAGAACATTTAATTGTATGGATAATTCCAATTATGTTGTTATTTGCGACACATAGCCCGTATGGTTAAAGACGAATATATTAGAATCAGTCGGATCAATTCCAACAATAGTAGACAATAAAGCCTGCTTTTAGGAAGGACAATTTTGTAATACCTCAAGAGCAGACATAGCTAAAGGGGATTGAGCCAAATCTTCAACTATATTATAATTTTTTGCAGCTCTTGCTCCAGGATTATATGTCAATTTGTGAATTACTCCCTTTGGTGGCTTGATTGTCAATTCAGGAATAACAGTAGGTGGTACCAATTTCGTAGACAGATTCATTGTCAATGTAGTAGGTTGATCAGTGGCCTGAATACCATAATATTTATTACACATTGACACCAAAATATCTGTTGAATTTTTTGTGACAAATTACATTGACACTTGGGAACTAGGAGCTGGATTCGTAGCAACCATGTATGTGTCTGGATTTGGAAATGGGTTTGTCAACACAGCTGATGCATGGCAAGTCTTGATGATTTTTGAGACTTCAGCGTGGTGCAGAAAATCCCTAAAAAATTGTTCCTCATTACATATTATGCATGGATAACGAGGTTTCATAGGTCTAGACGATTGATCAGATGATCTTTTCTACGGGTTAGAAGTTTTTTTTTTCTTAGATTTCCCCTTTTTCTTACTTCCGAGTTGCTTGTCACTTTTGAATTTATCAAATGACACGAAATTAATTTTGGAAGAAGGTTCAGGATCACATGCAGTAGTGTGATGTGTGCATGTAGTGCCAATCAAGTCGTCTCCTGCATGAGAGTCCTTTAATTAAGGAGGAATAGTAAAAGTAGATCTCGGCGCGTTAGGAATTTTTACATAGAGTGTGCCAGACTGAGTGTAGATCAATTCTAAATATTCGGCACGAGTGATAACTTGATGTTCTATGATGACGCCACCCTTAGCCACATCCTCAGTTATAGATGGTATCAGGGACTTAATGAACCATTCAGCAAGGAGATGATCTGGAACAAATGTCTTAACCATTCAACAACGATGACGACACTCATGAATATGATCAGAAATGTGAGTAGAATTAGTCTATTTAAATTGGTCAAGAGTTCTGTTCCAATTTCATATCTGATGGATAGCTAGAAATTAGTCAAAAATACAATAGCTAAAGTAATGAAATTATGAAAATAAGCTCTAAGTAACTCAATATACCATTTTGTAGCCAGACCTGTGAGCGTATGCTGGAAAAGACATAGTCGAACAGAATCATCATTCAGGGAGTTTTATGAACACCATAAATGATATGTCATGACATGAGTCGACGGGTCTTCTCTAGGGTTTCCATTGAACTCAGGAATATCTGAGGGTAATTTGTGAGGTATCACCGGCCACCAAGGACCATAGTTAATTGGATCATTAGTTAACCGATTTAAATCTAGTATCTCTAAAGTTGCAACAAAGGGAAACTGTCTATTAAGGTAAAGTTGAGCATAGCTCGGGTAAGATGGAATTTCTTGAGAAATAGGCCTTTGAGCACCAGCATAAGGAATTTTCTATTGGTAACCCAAATAGGGGTTGTTTTGAAAAGAAAATGTTTGAGGATTATGTTGACCAAAACGTGGATATGATACTTGTCAGAATGAAGTTTGAAGCATTTGCACCTAAGACTGCCAAGGGGTCTGTCCACCAATGTTATAACCCAAATTAGGATAACTTGGATTCATTTGATAAGTATAACCATTTTGCGTTTGTGACATCCCATAAAATGGTAAACTAGCTTGTGAATAAGTGATTCCTAATACAGGTTGTTGTAAATTAATCGAAGGATTTGGAGTCTGTGGACCCAAAATTTTAGGATATTAAGTTGAAGGACCTGCGTGATAAGGTTATTGTACAACATTTTGATTCTGTAACAGGGGTAAATATGTATTAACAAGTGGTAATGACGTGGGTGTAACAGGTTGAACTGGTTGATACAAGTGTACAACTGTTTGTGGTTAGATAGGCAGAGTGGGCTGTCATTGAAAAACATTCATTTAGACTTTAGATTGACCAAAAAGTGATGGAGTACTGTCGAATTGGGTGACCAATGGTTTCCCCCCAGTGTGAGGACGATAATAATATGGAAAATATTGCTCTCCAAATGTTGGGAGTCCAGTTGATATGGTACTTGAAGGAATAGACCCAGAAGGACCGGCTTGATATTTCCCAGATGATGTCTATAAAGAATCAAGCCTTTCAGTACTCACTATAGAATTATCAGTTAAAATACCAGATGATGACATTGGTAAATTATATGGGTTTAAAGGTGCACCAGAGAAAATTCCAGATAATGATTTGTAACCTAATGGGACCATAGGGCCACCATAAAAATATGATTTTGGTGAAGTTGTAAACATCGAAGGGGTAGCAAGGGCAGGAGATGACGTAATTGGAACAGATGGCCCAACAGAAGTTGTTGGTTCAGGCATGGTTACTTGACCAAATGTATATCCTTTTGTATCGATGGGAGTTTGAATAGGAATAGGATCAACAAAAGAAGATGGTAATGATTGAGGAAAATACTTGTACAGGTAAAGGTCCTCCCCAAAATGGGTTGGAGTTAAAGGTGTCTCATCTTGTGGGATTTCATCAATCGAAATTAAACCAAGCGGAATTATTTCATCGTCAGGCCCAAAGTATATTTTAGTTGGTTGACTATGTAATATAGGAGATTCAATAGCTACAAATATTTGTGGGATGACCAAGGTAGGAGCAACTTCTGGTTGTACGACTTCAAGATTTAGATGTTTTAGCAAAGAGGAGACAGGATCTGGATCAATTTATGGTTGAACAACGTCAGGTCCATAAGGTATGGTCTCACTGATTGGATGGATTGTGACCAAGGGTAGTTGTGAAGACTCCGTTTCGACAATAGTAGATGAATCAGGATGTTAAGAAAAAACTTGAGCTAACTCTGGTTTATGAGAAGATGATATTGTACCAGAGGTACGAATTATACTTTATTCGATAGAGCGTAATCGCCTTCGCCTACCCGAAGTAACTTCTGGTGGTAAAGGTTGTTTTAATGCTAGTCTACGTGAATGATGGGGGAAAGGATTTTGTTCTTCCATGATTACTAATTTATTTCAACCCAAAAAAAATAAAAAAAATAAAAGGGTAATGCTAGGCAATTGGGTTTACCAAGAAACGATGAACTGCATAAATACCTCCTGGCGAACCAAGAAGTATGGGAAAGCAATATCCCCAGTTATTGTGTTCGGTGTATCACAATATACAAGGCGACCGACTCGGTTCACTATGGATTGATAGCACCTAAAATTTGTCCTCCCAAGTATACCTAAAGGTATGTGGAGGCCCAAGTCTGTATTAGCGTTGTTTGATGTGAAACCACACAGTGAGAACACCCCTTTATACTTATCGTACTGTAACATGGCCCGATATACCTGAATGTATGTGGAAAAGCTATGATATACTTACGTACGTGGAGTGAGGTATCACACTCGGAATGTATCACAGACAAGTTAATGAAAGCTGCTATGTTTTACGACACCGAAACACGTCTCTAGCCTAGACCTTCTAAATTTTATCGTTATGGTTCCAATGCTTTGTTAGGTAAATTGAAATAAATTTTATGTTGATCTTGTTTAACAATTTTGATTTCAAAGTTTCACCATGATGATGTATTGGAAATTCCTAAAATTAAAAATAAGAATGATAATCAATCTTTCACTTTTAGTTTTTCAATGAAAATCCTAGCTACTAAAGGGAAAGAGAAATCAATTTGCGAGCAAACAAATCAAAGAACACAAACTAAATGCAAATTTCCTAATTGCTCCTTTTGTAAAACACACAAACCACTACATGCAAATGCAGATTTCTCTTTTCAGTTCCTTTAATGTTATGAATGCAGAAAAGAAACTAAGTGCACTAAATCAACAAAAACATATGCCTTTTAATTTTTAGAAATGAGGAATATAAACAACAATTTCTATTTTGAAGGAAAAATGAGGAATTAAAAAACAATTCCTCCTATCAAGAAACGAATATTTTATGACAATTTCCTTTTTAAAAATAAAATGGATCTAATGCGACAATGAAAATACTTTGAAATCAATTCGTCAATGATAAACAAAAATGCTTTAAACAAACATTGAACAATTTTTTCTTTCAAAGGAGGAAGAGGTAGATAAGATCACTGGTCAATATGAGGCTCAAGCTTTGCAAAACACAGCAGAAAAAAAACTGAAACAAATTTCAATGACAAATTCTAAGGAATTTGGATGGTTTCAGGAGGCAACACAGTCTCTAAAGAGATACATTGCTTTACAACACAGGCCTGAAAGGGAGACAATGCTATTCAAAGCACTGTGTCATGTCCAAGAGTGTGTTGGGCGTAGTGCATAATGAAAAACACAGTTGTCTAACACTCTTCTAATGCAAATTTGGATTCCGAAAAGCCTAATTTTTGGGAGTAACAACTACTGGGTGAATAAATAGAGAAAATCAGAGGCTAAAACACCTAGGATAAAGAGTAATATCCCCAGTGGAGTCACCAATTTGTTATGAAGAATTATGAATTACGGATAAATCAGTCTTCCCTTGACAGGTGCTAATATAGAACAACAAGTCAAAGACTTTAGGACTATTTTTCCTAACTATAAACAGACACACAGAATAAAATAAGAAACCTTCTTGGAGTCTAAGCACTTCCAAAATCTCATTCTATCACTTTTGCTGTAGCTTTAAATTCCATCCAGCTGTGAAAATCATTTCTTGCAAGAATGAACACTAAACAAAAAGAGATAGCAATAATATAGATGCCTATTCAAGTTATTTAGCTAAATCAATAAAGCATAAACCATATAAATCAAATAATAAATCTTGATATGGAAAATCAAATCTTATACAAATGCATATAGGGAAAAATAAGCAGTAATATTTATTGATGATAGAAGGGGAGGTTACAACCCAGTAATTGATTTAGTGTCACCATCTCTAGCAGCATCCCAACCTCATCACAATGCATATATCTCCAACAATATGTAACTCAAATCAACTCCTCAATTGAAATTCCACCAACATTTCTCTACACAAATTCTTCCTTATCAAACACTCAGATCTGTGCTCAATTTATAGAGGAGTTGAAGGTAGTTTTACAATCAATTAATTTCCCATAATAGGCAATACATGTTCCCAATCTTGTAGATGTCAAATGGACACATGGATTCGAAGTTTGACACATGTGAACTCTTCTAGAAGGCACTGGCCAAGTGGAGATTCCAAAACAATGAGAATTTCGCTCCCAATGTGACCAACGCACCCTTGGATGTCAGGAAGTGCTTTGCAGAGTAGCCTTGCATAGGGCTACCTACATATGAAACACACTTAGTCCCTTTAGAGGCAGCGTTGATGAGCTCTCATATGATATATGATAAACTTCAAATCTTGGAAACCTTTGCAGATGAAAGCCTTGAATGATTTGTCTTGTTCTTTGTCTTAAGGCATATAACAATTGAAATTATAGGGGATGATAGACCCTATTCATTGGTCCTAGAGATGATGCCCAATTAACCAAGTCATTGGGAATGGTGCCCAAATTTACCTATAACACATACACTAGTCAGAACGGGACATGACCTATCAGCTTCTTACATGTAGTTCTGTAGACCCATAAAACAACACGAATGTGCATATCCCAGTCATTTATGTTAACATTGCATACTTTTTTCAATTCATTCTACAGTATTTTTTTGAAAGCTTCAACCATGCCATTCACCTGGGGGTGATATGTAATACTCTTTTGGTGACCCACTTGGAACTCTTCATTCAAGGCTTTGATAGTGCTATTAAGGAAATATGTACCTCAGTCGCTCATCAAAATTTTTGGACAACCAAACTGTGACATGATATTCTCAAAATTAATTTTTCCATCGTGTCTACAGTAAAATTCTTCACTAAGAGTGCCTCAGCCCACCGAGTGAGGTAATCAGTAACAGTAATAATGTATCGCGCACTCGTTTTATTTCCATGAATATTAATTAGTCCCACAAATTCAATCACCCATTTATCAAAATCTTGCAACGTAACTTGGGGGTGCAGTTCCATTTCATCTCTTTGTGATGGTATTCCAGTCCTATGACAAACATCGCATGTGCTACAATACTACTTCGAATATTTATGTACCATAGGCCACCATAATACAGTGCATAGAACATTTTACGCAGTATGTTTTCCTATGTAGTGGCCTCAAGCTACTCTTCCATGTGCTTCAACCAGTATGCTATGTCATTCATGCTTAGGGACATATATTTGTAGGATCTCATCAACCCCCATTTTATACAGGTGTCCTGCAATCAGAGTAAAATCTATCACCCTTACGACCAAATCCTTTCTCTATTGCATAGTGTATTTCGCTGGTGTGATTCATGTCGAGAGAAAATGAATAATATCTAGAAAATGATCATCTGCAACCTTGATAGCGAAAAAATGCACATTAGGTAATCCTTCCTCAAGATTTGTCAGTTCCTCCCTTGTCTTGATTCTTGACGAATGATTTGGTCCAGCTTTTAAACGTCTTGTCTTGAAAATTACTTCAAAATCATATTATTGGAAAAACAACAACCATTGGAAAATATTCCCCCCAACACAACCTTGTTGACCAGGTACATCAAAGGATATCGATCCGTGAACATTTTGGGGTGCACACCAAATATATTATGTCTGAATTTTTGCATTGCTAATACCATTGCCGACCCTTCGCACTTTTTGGTGGATTAGTTCCTTTCTACTTAAGAGACATTCTTGCTTTCAAAATATACAGAGTGATCTGAATCTCCTTCTCCTGGCTATGGTAACACAACTCCCAAAGCTATACATGACACATCTACATGTACATAGAACACCTTTTTCCAATCCTGAAATATAAGAATAGGTGCAGGCACCATTTTTTATTTTAGTATGTCGAGACTCTTCTGAAAATCGTTGTCTCGGTGGAACTTGACATATTTATTTAGTAATTTCTCCATGTGCAGAGTAATATGCACGTATGCCTTAATTAACTTACTGTATGTATGATCATCATGCATAGCTATTTTACACTTGTTGGGGATTCCAAATTGATAATCATAGAAATATTCATAGAGTCTACCATCAATCCTCCTTTGCACACAATATGTCCCAACAAAATACCCTATGGTACGCTGAAAATGCACTTCTTTAGGTTTAATTAGATACGATTCTTCCTGCTGGTATCCAACATTAAGCACAGAATAGAGACATACTCCTTTAATAGGCCAAATACTATTTATTCATCAAAATATACTTCTAGGAACTTGTGGATATATTATTTGAAAGCTACAACAACAACCCTGGAAAATATAGCTAGAATGTTATTCAAAACAAATGACATGAAAATGTACTAAAAGGAACCCCACTCATTATCAAAGGTGGTATTTCTCCTATCTTCTAGCGCAATCATGATTTGATGATACCTTGAAAATACATCCGTAAATGAGTAGGCTTCCTACCCACCAACATTCTCCAATACTTCTTCTATGAATGGTGTGGGAAACAAATCATGGACACATGCATCGTTCATATTGCGAATATGAACAAAAATCCTTATCTCACCCTTAGTCTTATTTTCCTAGACGACCATAGGGTTAACCCACTCACACTCCTCGACTGGTTTTATGATGCCAGCGTCAAGCATATTCTCGCGTTCTTCCCTCACTTTCTCCTTATACTTTGGTTCAGCCAATATGGGTGTTACTTGACTGGCTTCGCATCAGGCTTCAAAATGATGTGCATCACTCCTAGACCACCCACAATTCCTTTTAAATCCGAGAATTTTTTAGGGAATAGGTCCTAGTATTCATGAAACAGTTTAGTGACCTTGCTAATTATGTCATCATCCCAATAGTCCCCTATCTTGGAAAATTTTAGCTCCGCCTCTGAGCCTATGTTGACTTGTGGAGTCATGATAGGTTGTGCAACATCTAACATTGCTATCTCAGGCCCTGCAAACTCGCATTATCCTTCTGACTCGGGAGTATTAACTTCACGTAGATCCTCTTCACCAATGGTCAAATTGTAACATTCACATGCTTGTTCCAACTACGCAACCTAATCAGGTTGTACCAATGTCCCTGGCTACTTTGTAATTCATAATACCCTTGCCTTAAATTCTTGAAGGGCCTCATTAATACACTCCTAGCCATCAGTGAAGATATATGTTAATAGGAACCCATCTATCATCTCATCCAATTCATGGTTCCATGGCATAACTCTGTTTCAAGGTACCATTGCTAAGGTATCATCTCTAAAGAATGAAAGAACATGTGCATGCATTCTGGTTGAGGTTTGACACCCCAAGATTCAGTCTAGTGATCCAAGTTCTTGCGAGGATCCTTCCGACCCTCATACTTCTCCATTATCTTCATATCAACATGACCAAATCTCAACCTTATAAACTTGCAAAACTCCTTCCATCCTCCTAATTTTTCCTTGTGCGCGCACCACCATCGACTGGAGTAGATCTCAAAGTGATGTACAAAGCTTGATATCTCTGGTCCTCAGACACATTTTACCCAAATTCTTCCGGAAACAATGCAAAAATACCCATTCCATCATAAAAATGTAATTTGTGTACTTCTAATCGGTTACAGTGCATAGATTTGGTAAACCTGTTACAACACTTAGTGGTTACTTCATGAAAATGATTCTGCCAGTGCTCCAACTCCCCATTAAAATCTGAGACACATGAATTGTTGTGCTCCCAAAAAAGCATACCATCCGTGGTGGGATTAATCCATTCTTCATCCTATTCAGAAATCTTATATATCTGATTAATATCAACATCCCCATACTCATGCTAGACATGCTCTCTATAACGCATACCTTCATAAGGATCTAATGGCAAAATAACTTGGGTACCATTATTTTCAAAGATCATCTGCCTCTTCTTCAGGTTGATTATATGATCCATGTCGTAAGCCCAATAAAATCCCATTAGCGCAGGATATGGATTACTATCATCAATGATCTCAATCACTTTGAAGTCGACCAACACGCCTGCTCCATCAATATCTATGCTAATTCCCTACAATCGCCTCATAAGAATGATCTTCTACTGATTTTAAATCCTCAATTGAATTGGTGACCTTTGTGGCTTAGGACTTCCCATCCGATCCCATGTATGCTTTAGACTAACATTGGCATATGATCCTAGATCCATAATGACTTGATCCATCTCATAATAGTCGATCTGTGGAGTCAACCGCATCTCCCGGCTGTTTCTCTTCTTGTTCTTGTACACTTTATTTAGTGAGTGTTGTTCCAGTTGTATATTTTCCTCATTGGCACAGTTATCTGTCAACTCCTAAAACCCTTCTACAACCCTCTATTCCATTAGTAATTTCATACAGGTCTGAAAGAAGGACGCCAAGATAGACCGATCAGATTCCTTTACTTAAACATTCTCCTCAGGCTTATTCTCCAATGGAAACAGGTTTCTCTACGTAGTAGGTGGTGAAGATTTAGGAGTCATAAATGTCTTTCTTGCTTCCATGAATGTCTCTTTTTCATGTTGTACATTAAATCCAATATTCTTATCTTCTACTTTCCTTACCCAGGTCTTCATCACAATATTTTTTCCTTCTGTGTGGTCTCCTCTGGTACTCACACCACTACACGTTACTATGTTAACACTTGGATCTTCTTAGTGTTTTTTATCCCTCATCATTTGTATATTCTGAGCTGGCTGTTGGCTGTGCTTCTCCTTCATTTTAGCTAACAAAATGGAAAAATCTTCGATTTCATGACCAAATTCTTAACAATACTTACACGAATTTGCCCTTGGATTCTGACAATCCATGGAAAAATTTCCAACCTGTCCATAATTGTGACATATCATATGTCCTCTTCCATGAAATCTGCCTCCTCCTCAGCCACACCCTAGGCCTAGGAAACCTTCTCACACTATCAATGAACCTGAAGCTTCGCACCCTTATACTTTCATTCGATATGTAGCGAGATTATTCTACACCATCAGATCATGGCTTTTACAATTTTTCTCATCATGTCGCACCAAGCTACAGAAATTGCAGAACAATTGCTTCAACGATCTAATAAAATTTTGCAACAGGTGAAAATAGTCCATGGAATATTGGCCTTCAACTTCGCATAAGCTACACCATACATGGGGCCCTACATGCCAGTTGTTAGGATGAATTTTAATTGCAAGTGTACAAAACAATATCACTTTAGCTATGCATAACAAACAACCCTAACATAAAATATGGCTACCAATTTCTTTAGATTTGCAGTTATTTGACCAAGATAAATTCTACAAAATCTATACATATGCAGTAAAAGACATTAAGCAGTAAATAAAAGCAAGAGTTACTCCATGCATCCAATAGAGAAGACAATAATATTTTTAAATATTTTTTTGTATTTTTGACACCTGGGAAGGGAACATAGAAAGATGTTACCAGTCCCCCTCAATGGGATGGGTTCTTGTAAGTCCTCAGCACTTCATATCTAAGATCTCTCTCTCTTGATGGTATAGAAAACCTAAACAAAAATGGAACTCAAAAGGATCTCACAAGAAAAATGGTAGCAAAATATGACAATGATGGAGGATCAAAGTCAGACCAAAAGAATAGATCCAGAGTGATATTTAGGCAACAAAAGGTAGTGAGTGAATGGAAAAACCCTTATATTTGTAACAAAATGTTGAGTTAGTCTAGATATCGGTGCACAATTAAAATATTAATAACCAAATCTAGATCCAAATTTTATGAAATATTTTATTATATTTGTTGGAGGGAAAATTAATTTGAATTTGGTCAAATCCCTTTATTTGTAAATAATAAATAAATAAATGGTTTATTTATTATTTCAAGTATGTGGTTGAGTAATGATTAAATAAATAATTATTTATTCAATTATTTATAAATGATTTAATCAAATTTAACAAGGAATATTATTTAAATAAGGTTTAAATAATTATTCCTAGAAAATAATAAGATAAATAATGATTTATCTAATTAATTTTCTTGTTTTGGGTTAAATATGACCAGGAATATTAATTAAACTATTGTTTAACTAATTATTCCTTAAGGAAAATCAAAAAAATCTATATTTATTCAATATTTCATCATGGGGTTTCCTGTTTAGACCATAAACAACTTAATAAATATCGATTACTAAGTTATTTTTCATAGTGAAAGCAATTTTACTTGGGGTAAAATTGGTCTTACATGGTGTACTTTGGTCCATCTAATTGTAATAGGTTAGATGACCAAAAAATAGTGTAAGACTTGGCCTAGCAGTTGATCTAGGCTTCAATGGACTCAATATCCCAGAATTCAAATATTCTCTATAAATAGGGCACTGTTCTTTATAGTGACCCTCTTCTTTTCACTTGATACAACATACTTCCAACCTTATATCATATTGAAACTCCTTTACATTATTTAGATCTTGGAGCTCCATATGAAATATTTCCAACTGAGTTTGAATCTGTTTAACCCCTATGATTGCATTGACTATCGATAAAGCCTCCAGTTTCATTGTTATCTCCAACGCCTTAGCCTAAGTAGCAATCTTTTGTTGTGACAATGGAAATATGAGATGAGGAAACAACACAACAAAGAACCATTCTCTATGTTTTTCATCCATTATCATGAAACTAATTTGGCTCAACAACATCTTAAATTGCTAATATACTTCCTATACGGTCTCAGTACCCAGTTGCTTAATCTCCTTGATCTTTGTGATAGATTGGGACTGCAAATTTGGTTTCTTGAATTCATCGTTCATCGTAGTCTTTTTCTCAACCAAAGAATAATTTTCATTCATAGTAACATGTTTCATGTACGAAGACAATGATCTATCTTGTACTGCGATAACCAACTCCTCTTTCTTCATGTTTTCATTTGTAAAATTCTACGAACTCCATATCGCTTCTACCAAAAACCATAACTATTCAGGATCATTTGTTTCCTTGAACACAAGAATCTTCAGGGTTTAGGCCATGGTGAATGGGGGAGGTGGAGGTGGAGGAACATAATGGTTTGGAGTGATGATGGGGGTGGAAGGTCGGGGAATCTCCATAGTGTTTTTCTTAATTTCAGATCTTAGACTTCCCAGGGTGGCATGGTTGATTTCTCTTTCTTCAAACCCAAAGAAAATACTATATTCTTTTTCAATGTACGTTACCCAACTGGTCCTAAACCTTTTTCCACTTCACGTAACACTGGGTTCTCTTTCTTCAAACATAAATCTGAGTGCATATATAGTATACCCTTTTCACATAATAACATTCTAATCCAAAACTTCATAGAACTCAGGTACTTACCTCTATGGTCTTTGAATAAATTTCTCTCTCCTTCTCTATAAGACACAAAAGTTTTGATCGTGAACATAGTGATAACCCCTCCAATGATATTTTTTATCCAATAATAAACAACCCTCGCGATCTCATTATCAATATTTTTTAGCTTCTCAATCAGATATGTGATCCATGCATTTATCTTATTAGTGAATTGACCTGTTTGCATGGCTAGCCTTGATATCCACTCCTACATCTCACAAGCAAATGACGTGAAAAAGATCTTGAACCGATCTATATAGATATACTGTTGTAACCAATGTTCAATAGATATGCGTAGATTTATATTTATTGCATAGAAAAATCATGTTCTTTAATACTTACCCAACCTTCAATCTCTTGTTTAGATGGATTCAACATCCAGTTATCCCTCATTCGGATCCCAGTCCCAGCAACAAAACCATTTTTGGCTTAATGGGGCCAAGACCCAAGTTCAAATTCACTGCGTAGTTCAATAAAATCCACTATTACTGGCCCTTTCAGAAATGACCTACTTGTGCAGATTGAAGTCTCACCCGAGGCAATATAGGGGGATGTTAGAACATGGTTTCTACATCCGGAGGGATAGGGGATTGTAGCTTTAGGGCTTATCCTTCTTTATAAATATTTTCAGGTCAGATATATCAATAATACAAGCTTTGTTCAACACATTTGTTGAACTTACTAACATATTATGCAATCTTACTTATTCATGCATTAGACAAGGAAAACAATAATAATCTAGAATGCACTATTCAATTACAAATCAAAACTCTTATTCAGAAAAAAAAAATCATAAATAGTAAGTAAAAGAAAAACACATCAATATAACTCATATCTATCCAAATTTTCTTTCATTAATAGCCAAATCCTTCTCATACATTCAATTCCACCCTGTGCACACAGCTATAGGGCCCGACGCACATAGTTGCAGACTTCCTAAGGTCTCCACGTACACAACTGTAGGATCCTTTCCTCTAATCCAATACATCGACTCTGACTCAAAACAATATTACATCAAAATGCATCTCATAAGATATATCGTTTAAGATTTATTACCCTTTTTCTA
The DNA here is from genome assembly GCA_034641835.2 of Pinus albicaulis. Classification (NCBI taxonomy): domain Eukaryota; kingdom Viridiplantae; phylum Streptophyta; class Pinopsida; order Pinales; family Pinaceae; genus Pinus; species Pinus albicaulis. The sequence continues at coordinate 656,420,712 of CM076582.1, read as the reverse complement.
CCTATGAATTTTATCTAGACTCCTTATATAGGTTCGGAATTTACAATACCATGGTCCAAAACCATGGGTGGAATCCAATGTTCAAAAAATAATCCCATCCCATTACATAATAAGGGGATATGACCCACCCCAAATCCCCTGTGACTCAAAATAGACTCTACGTTGTGCGCTCCGCTCCTCAATCTACAGAGTCTTTCCCTACTGCTTTCTTCAAGGAGATCCCATGTCCAACACCTCCCACCAAGTGAGTGTTGAACTTTCCAACCGTAGAGAAGTAGGGTGAATATTAGTCTCATCATGCTTGATTCTTTGTATCCTACAATACACTTCAATATGATGCAACCAATTATCCATTTTCTCATCATTTACTCTCCATTATACCTAGGAAATTCAAATTTTTATGTCAAGCTTTAAAAAAGGAGTTCTAGCATGTCCCTTTGTAGATATTGGAGGAGTTTGTGAAGGGTTACATGTATAATAAGATGAGGTTGAAGAAGGAGGTGTACGAAAATGTGGAGTTAGAGGTGATGGTTTTTCACAATTTCCTCCATTTCCTTTTGGAGGATCTTTATCACCATTTTCTCCATTCCCTTTTGGAGGATTTTACCTCTCTCCTTGCAACCTTGTATTCCTTTCTTCATATATAATTTTCACCATTTCAGTCATTTTAAAGAAATATTTTCTAAAATTTCTATCATCCCCGGACATGGTTTCATGGCCCTCTTCATGTTCCATGCCTGGTGAAGCTTGAGGTGAATGTGTTATCCTTGAACTAGCTTGAGAACATGACTCCACAAGCTTACCTTTTCCTCTTTTGAGCTTCAACCTTTTAAGCATTAGAAAACATGTGAAAAAAAATTAAACATTCAAAATAACCAAATATTTGATACCAAACTAATCTGTAATTGTAAACTTGAATGTTTTTGAAATGTGAAGTTAGTTTTTATGTCTTTTATGGAATTGATCATTTTGAAAACGAACATAAATTAATGGTTTTTTAGCTTAAATATATTATACACAACAACACAAGACAACAAAAATCATAAAGGAGTTTACCCCTCCTAGGCTACATCTCCTGCTCTAGCATCCAATGTTGGGACTCTTTCATTAAGTTATAAAATATGTGATTTCATGGATTTACAGTGCTCAGAATGAAAAAATAATGTCTCCAATGGCTCTAAAACAGTAAAAAACCCCAATTTTGGCTCTTTTTGGGTTCAATTTGGTCAAAAAATGATAAATTTATGCTCTAGATAAGTTTTACCTGCTAAGTGCTCTACAAATTGGATTCCTTTGCTAACTTTTCTATGAATTCCACAATTCTAGGGGCCGTAGAGTGCCATTTTTTCCCGATGCCAGCAAGATATCCATCGTTTCAGGTGAAATTTTTTGGATCCTTTAAATTCATAATGACCCTTATGGTAGATAAAAATGGCCACATGGGGCCATGTGCCTAGGGGTTGGGACTAACTACCTGCCCCTGTCAACTTAGCCCCATATTTTATGGGCCAAGGTTCTGTTGGTTCATAAATCTCGGGCAGGCTCTCAAATCCACTCACTGATCGGTCGAATCCGCTCTGCTTCTTCCTATGGTCATATAATATGTTTTAACACCACGGGCTGGGGATAAGCCTCGAACCATTGGTCACTTTTCCTATTGTCTCATGGGGGTGTAGTGATCAGGCGCTAGGGGCTTAGCCTCGACCCCTTCCCCCAAATGAATTTTGTTGAAACTTTAAATATAATTTTTCTACTATGGGTAGTAATAACTACACGCAACACATTGGTAATGTGATTCCCCATCCACTCTGAGGTCACGATTTCAAACCCGTGGAGGTCAGATGAAACCTTAAAAAAACATTTACACAGTTCTGGGGTGCCACGTGGCAACCCATGACTGGGCCACATGGCACCCAACCATTGGTCCAATTAAACAAGTCACCAACCAATAAAAATTTGACAACCATGAAAATCAAGTGTATCCACTTGGAAACCTTCCATTGGCCCGAGGTACATAGTCAACCTGCATAGTCAGCCTTTTGAGTCATCATACAAGCTGCCTAGTTAGCATTCCTACACTTAAACCTGTAAAAAAATTAGTTATTTAGGAAAATGTTCATAACACAATATTTGGAGCATACGATATCAACTTTTTAGTGATTTAATTTGTGTTGGGTTCATGATGATGAGCTCTATATTTTGGCACCAGTTTCGAGCACTTTTGAATTCTTTCATTTTTTAAGCACTTTATTGATTCCTTGGATCAAGTTGTATGACCCGTAGAATCATTTTCGGTGGACTATCAATGTTAAAAACCATAGTTTCAAATTTTCACACGAGTATATTAACTTAGGACATAAAATGATATGAAGTGTTGAAAATGACACAAAGGAAGGATTCTAATTTAATTTTACCTTGAATTAAATTAGAATAAAATTGTAATTCCACATCACAAGACAATTTATACGAGTTAAATAAGTTAGTAGGAATTATTTGGTTTAGTTAATTCAATTTGAGGGTCTAACTTGAGTCATGTAGAGTGTCTCCTACAAAATAGGAGCCTTGGTTGACTTTATTTTGAGTTTTAATTAATTAACTTAATTTATCTGAGTTAAAATCAGTTTAATTAGTTCCAACTAATGGATGAAATAGTGAGAGTTCAAAGAGTGGAACTTGGACTTGAACCACATCTTGAGACCAATCATATAACTGATAATTCATTCATAAATAATGCATGCATGTCATTTTTTAGAAATACCTAGTTCAGATTAGATTTCAACAAGATTGTACTATTAGTCGTATAATCATCCAAATTGTATAGGTGGTGGATGCAGTCAGAGGAAGACCCCTAGTGGATTGTGCAATATGGATTGGGAATTTCCCTAATTAATAGGGCATAATTACACAATGAAACAACGCAATGAAATAGGGATCTTGGAGGGCATAAAATTGGTTAAGTATTGAACCAAGTCTGTCTGGGAATCAGTGAGACAGATACAGATAGTGCAAAGGTTTCTTTGGTTGGATAAAAGAATTATATTCTTCCTATATTTTTTGACTTATGAAAATGGTGTGGTTTTTAGCTGAGGCTTTCCCTAGGTAAAAATTGTGTACAATGTGATTGAAATTCTTTCTCTTTCATGTTGTGTGATTTCACGATCTAAATTGGTTTCTATAATTGGTAGAGTATATTCAAGTATATTGTTTTACCATATTACAATTATCAGATTTATTCAACATGGATTTTCTAAATGGTATCAGAGAAGGAATAACTATAGAAGAGAAGAAAAAAAGTTTTTTTTTGTGTAGGTGAATCAAATTTATATATCTGCTCTTTAGGACTAACAACATGATAAGGATGTCTTTATCTGTATTATGACTTGAATATTCCCTAGAGGATAGTTTGAATTAGATAGCTTGGAGAGATAGGATGGAAGAAGTGTTGGAAGAAAGTAGGCTGAAGGAGTTCATAGAGAGTGATATTCCTTAGACTGCATCAGTTGATGCTCAAGATATGGTGACCATGAAGAAGAATGTATAAAATACGAGAAGGATTCTATTTGAAGGTGTTCGAGATCATATTGTCCCAAACCTACATGGAAAGGCAACTACATATTCTATGTGAAGGCCTTAAAATATTTTTTTCATAAAAAAAGTGACGATAGGAAGATGGAATTAAAGAACAAGCTCAGGAAAATCAAGATGGAGAAGGGTGACACAATACCAAAGTTCTTGACCAAGTTCACCCAATATCAATATGATCTTAGAAGTGTTGGTGTTACAATTTTCAAAGATGATCTGGTGATCCTAAAAATTATAGGCCTTCCCCAAGAGCTGGCACAACTACTAGGATTCAGTAAATGGGGGAGAGAAGCTACCAGAGTGCGAGCTTTTGTGGTCCTACTTGGTACAAGAAGAGATTCATCGAAACACCATAGATGGATCCTCATCAAAGCATGATGATGAGGAGAATTTTTCCTTGGTTGGAAAGGCAAAGAAAGGGAAAGGGATCCATCCCATTCCAAATCAAATTCTGGGAAAGAAGGCAAGAAGAAGAACTTGTCAAGGATTAAATTTTTCATTGTCACGAGCTGGGAAACTATACCATGATGTGTCTGAACAATAAGGTTGGAAAGAGGCCCTCAGGCTGAGTGGCAAGTGAAGCTATTGCTTCACAATTAGAGTTGGATTTCACCCTCTTCGTATGAATGGTGACATCAATGATGGGTTCTATGTGGTATCTAGATAATGAATCTTCATTCCATATTACTGAAAACAAAGATTTCTTCAGCGACTTGGAGGATAAGGACCTCCAGATGCACATCAATATGGGAGATGATGGGAGGAATAACGTGAACAACATCAGTACTATTACCTTTCAAAGGGAGTATGTTTCTCCTCTCACATTAAAAGATTTCATGTATGTTCTTGATTTGAAGAAGAACTTAGTTTCAATTACTATATTGGAATACCATGCCTACGATGTGATATTTAGTAAAGGATAGGCATTCCTTTGTCACATAACCATGGGATGGGTGAAGAATATCTAAGTTCAGGTAAAGAACCTCTACAAATTAGATGTATAATATTGTGCTTCCTTGAGCACGAAACAGATAAAGAGGAGAACCGAGAAATCGGTGAGTTATGGCATAGAATATTTTGCCATCTACACCACGAAGCTTTGAAGATCATGCAACAGATTTCTATCAGAATTCCTAAGGGTGCACTTGAGAAATGTGATAATTGCAAAGGGTGTACATTCAAGGAGTACACTAAGCCCACTTTCTATGACAAGGATGGTCAAGCGAAAGCAATCCTTGAAAGAGTTCACTCATATGTGTGTGGACCATTCTCGACAACCTCTATGGCCAAGAATAGGTATTATGTGATTTTTGTAGATGTTTTTTCACACAATTGTTGGATATTGTTCATGTAGAAGAAAGACTAGACATTCTCAAAATTTTGTGAGTTAAAATCACTTGTGGAAAAATACATAGGAAAGAAATTTAAGGTTCTGAGGAGTGACAACGATGGATAATATGTGTCAAAGGAATTCAATAAATATGTGCATCAGAAGGAATTCAATGAGAATTGATAGCACCTCATAACCCACAACAAAATGGGGTTGCTAAAAGAAATAACAAAAGCATTGTGGGAGATCGATGGGTGATGTTACATGATCAGGGCCTACTGTTCAACTTGTGGGAATAAGCATGAAACACAATCGTATATGTGCAGAATATAAGTCCTCATCAGATCCTTAGAATGATTACAACAGAGGAAGCCTTTTCTCGTAAGAAGCCAAATGTGGTGCACTTTAGAATCTTTGGTTCATCAGTTTACTGTCATGTTTCCAAGGATGTATGACAAAAACTAGATCTAACATATGAGTTGGGAATAATTGTGGGGTACACTAATACACCTTAGAACTATTGCATGTACCTTCCATCTCACCAAATGGAAATGGTTAGTATAGATGTGAAATTATATGAAGTAAAGGCCATGCAAATTTCCCTTGAGAGGTATCTTCAGATGCATGCAGATGAGGAGAAAGTTTATCTCCAAAATAAGTACTTCAACATGTGGAGCAACCACAAGTAGAGGAGAGGAGAGTGAAAGAACCCACTCATGCAAAAACATCCATATATGGAAGGAAGCACACCAGAGAGGTTGATAGGTTGATGCCTGATGCTAGAGAGAATGTGGGAGCACCCACATCATAGCACAGACAAAGAAGGTCCCCAGATCAGTAAACTAGCTACATGTCTCTTATGAGTGAGAGTGTAGAGACTGAGCCATCCTCATTCAAGGAAGAAGTAAAACAACCAGTATGGGTTGATTCCATGGTAGAGGTGTATGACTCCATTACCAGGAAAAATTCATGGGTAGTTTTCGCAGGACCAGAGGACAATTTAGTTGTACAATCCAATTGGATCTACAAGGTGAAGCAAGAAACATATGGGAGTGTGGAGAAACACAAGCCCAAATTTGTGGCCAAGGGGTTCTCTCACATGGAGGGAGTAGATTACAAGAAGACCTTTGCTCCAGTAGCAAGGTACTCTTAAATCACATCTATTCTTGCACTTTCAGTGTAGATGGGATGGAAGATACATCAAATGGATGCAAGTACAACCTTCCTCAATGGAGTGATGGAGGAAGAGGTGTACATAGAGAAGCTAGATGGAATTTATAACTTCAACAGAGAGTCACATGTGTTTAGACTAAAGTGAGAATTGTATGGACTGAAAAAATCACCATTTCTATGGTACACCAGGATCGACAACTATTTCACCAGCTTGGGCTTCACCACAAGTGAAGTAGATGCAAACCTTTACCATATTGTGGTTGAATGTAAATTATTGCTTTTAGTATTATATGTCGATGATTTAATTCTAAAATGTGATGAGAATATGCTAAATTATTGAAAATAATATTTAGCAAGACAACTTGAGATCAAATAAATGGGACTCTTGAATTATTTCCTTGGTTTGGAAATGTGGCAAAGAGATGGGGAATTGTTTGCCTCTCAGGGTGAGTATGCCAACGATATATTGAATAAGTTTGACATGAGATATAATCAAACCCATGGAGATTCATCTAGTAGGGAATTGGAGGAAGGAATATGCTACTTCAGGTGAAGTGGTAGAAGCTACCATTTATAGGAATCTTGTGGCTTCACTCATGTACTTGGCGAACACATGACCGAACATGTGTTATGTAGTTAACCAACTTAGTCAGGAAATGGTTAAGCCAACAAAGCTCTATTGGAAGACAGTGAAACATGTGTTGAGATACCTGAAAGGCACCACTCAATTTGGTCTTTGGTACAGGCAGGCAGAGGGAGTGAAGATTAAAGGATTCGCATATGCATATTGGCCAAGGACTCCATCTGACAGGAAGAGCACATCAAATGGAATCTTCAGTATTGGGTCAACAATAGTTTCTTGGTACAACAGGAAGAAAATATCAGTTGCACTAAGTTCAGAAAAAGCATAGTACATGGTTTTTATTCAAGAAAATTGTGAGGCTATCTGGATGAGGAATATCATTTTTGGGTTTTTTGGTCAATAGATGGATCCTACAATGATTTACCATGACAACCAAAATTGCATGAAACACTCAATTAATCCATTTTTTCATGATAGGTCCAAGCATATCGACATCCAGTATCACCATCTCAGAGGTTGTGTGTTGAGGCGGATCATGATGATAGAAACATAGCTACCGATCAAATAGGTAACTAAACTGGTACCTAATTTTTTGAGGTAGCAAAAAAAGCACCTAATTTTGAAAAGTGGTGATGCAGAATCACCATTTTTTTAGAGCATTTTTTTGGCACTTTAATTTTTTTCTTTTTAATGTGATGATTTTCATGTCAATTTTGAATAGTGGTGGTGCATAATCACCGACATTTTTTTAGAGGGTTGATTTTGACACTAACATTTTCTAATGTCTTCTTCTTCCCTGCCATTTTTATTTTTAAGTGCATTTATGTACTTATTTTTTATTTTTTATTTTTAAATTAAAAATAAATTGTAATGAAATCTTTATTTTTTCACATAGTTAAACAATTAAAAAAGGGTCAATATTTTAAATTTTGGAATTTCTATATTTTATGTATTGTTAATTAATATTTCAATGGACATCAAATTATTGTCGCTAAAAAACCAATAAATTTAACCATATGACAAAAAAATACACATTTTCAATATAAATACAATGGAAATATACACTTTTAGCGACTTTTTGTTTAAAAAAAACATGTCTTAGAAACTAAAATTTTGGGAAAATTTTAACAAAATAACTTAAGAAAATAGCATTTTTTATGAATTTTATGTCAAAAATTAATAGTAATCACAATTGTTTTGCAAAAAATAAGGATTCTCATCATAAAATATCAAAGTCTAAACATTACAAATAAAACTGATTAATAACTGTAAAAAATGAGCTTTGTTTGCAAGAATAACTTAAATGTCATCAATAATATCAACTAATCCATGTTCAACATCTTTTAGAACATCATTAATGTCTTCTTCCACAACATTTTATGCTTCATTTTGGTCATTATCATCTTCTAATGGATCTTTTGTGTGTGCAAATATTCCAATGTGTCATTTCCAATAATTCCATATAATGGTGGTTGAGGTTCCTTTTCTTTTTTTGCCACACGTGATTCATTAAAATCCCCTTTCCTCAAACTAACTTCTTTCTTTGCATCTGGAAGAAATTGAAGAGCATTAATTCTTTGGTGAATAAATTGTACTGCACTGGGTCTTTCACAATGACAATGCAATTTCTTCCTTTTTGTAGGAAACATGATAGCATTATACCTAATAATCAAGAAAAAAAGAAATAAATAATAAAATTAGTATAAACACATAAAAACTATAAAAAAAAATATTTAAATTCAAATTTGTATAACAAAACTTACCTGAACCTGAGAATAAATTGAAAACCCAATCTCCTTCATTTGAACATAGATCTATAAGATATTTAATCAATGCTTGCGATTTCTGATAAATATTAACTATATCTCATTTTGCATATTTATCTTCATATGTTAGTTTTCTTACGACATAATCATGAACTAGTACTTGACTATGAATCTTCCCATCTACTCAATTCAGAATAATATGCTTATATCAATCCTCTTTTGTCCAACATTCAACATGGATAAACTTACAATCATTTATAATTGGCTGATCTTTGGAAGAAACAAGATTTGACTTCTTCCTATAACATAACATAGTAAAAGTTCAATTAAATTGTACATAAATAGAAAAAAATTACCAATAATCAAACAAACAATTTCAATGTCTTACCATGTAAGTTACATCCTTCAGTTTGTTTGTCCCTTGAAGCTTGTTAATAACATTGTAAATTGTGTGTTTGAATGAAATGTCACAAATCTTCAAATTGGTGATGTTGTAACTTCTTGAAAACCTGTAACCACTTTACTAAAATATTGATAAGTATATGGTTCACTATCATATTCAATGTCTTGGAAATTGAAACCATGAAGAATACTTGCAATAACTAGAGAATATTCCCTTTTAGGTATGATTTTTTCAATGTCTTCACAATCACCTTGTATTATTTGATATTGGATATTGTCGAGCCCATTCCAAATGAAATCATTAAGAGTAGGATCAAGTTCAACAATCATAAGACACTTCTTTCTCATCTTTTCTAGCTCCATTTTTTAAATAAATCTTTTGAAAGTATCTGGTACTCCATTTCTATCCTTCTTCCACATATTTAATGACATAAAAAATATATATGTATAAGTAATAAAATAAAAATAGTTTACATATGAATAAAATGAATGTATAAATCAACATACCTTATTTAATGCAATATAAAATTCTTCAAGTGTTTCTATAAAACTTGATTTTGGGTAGTAGCACAGAACATCATCCCAATTGTCTTCATTCAACATTTTAATCATATGTTCTTGTATTTTCATATAAATATTCTAACTGAATAAATAAAGTTAAAACTATTAATATAGTGATATGTATAACAAATTCTACCAACAACATTATGTGTTATTTAAAAGAAAATTATAATCAAAGGAAAAGTAGAATAATTCAAGAAACTTACTTTTAAAATTCTGTGCACATTTCATCCATTAATAATTCACGTGACTTCACACGGGATAGTACTTATTTGACTAGTTTCTCATCCTTCACTCCTTTCATTGTTCTCCAAGGTGTGATAGTCATATCCTCTGGAAGTTGCTTCATTTCAGGACCTGTCAACTTATCGTACATATTATGGGTTTACTCTTTTTAACCTTATGATTTTTTATGGAAATATTCTCTCACCACTCAAAAATATCATCCAAAAATTCCCATATCTCCCTAGTTCTGAATTCCAACTGAGAAATGTTATCCATGTTTCTGAATATATTTGAATGCATTTTTCCATCTTTTGATTTTATCTTTTCATGAATTTGATAACATGTTTCCATTAAACATTCCTTCCGAAATGTTAGAATAACTTATGCCTTATCCCCACCACATTTTTCTATGCATTCATTATGAATAAATCTGACCCTTTAGATGAAAGTAATTTTAATTTTGTACTCATTATATCCATTATGATACCATTCTAATAACTTCTTTTTTTTTTTTCTGTTAAACCAACGTAAATGATGCATTTCATTGTTTGAAAAAGATAGTTATTGGGATTTTCCTCAATCAATTGTCGTTTAGCCTCTACTGAATGGTTCCCTCCAATTACATAATATTTATAATAAAAAAATTGTGCCTTGTCAAATGCCTGTTTGTTGGGAATTTGACGTGGATCAACAAGAACCACTTAATCCACCACATGCGCATATGTATTGAACGTAAACAACATTTTCAGATTATGTACATGTAGGTAATGTGCCTTTCTAATTTGATATTGAAACTGTCCTTTATCTGGCCTATAAAATTGGATGATAGTAAGCTCAAATTTTTGGCCACCACAAATTAATTTATTCTTCCTCAACTCATATCGAATGTAATTTTGTTTTGTTTTAATAATGCCATCCTATAAATCATCACCTATTGTTATGATTTCTCTACTTCCTTTAGAGCTTTCAATTTGTTCTTCATTGTTTGTTATGAATTTTACAGGTTGACCAAAATTTGATTTCTTCTTCTTATTGGTTAAAATATCACTCTTTTGATAAACAACCTCTTCATCATTAGGTAAAAGAGAGACATATTTGGCCATTTTTATTTTTGGTGTTTTATTTTTTCCTCCTTTTGCACAACAGTTCTAATCTCCTCCTCACTAATTCTATCATAATTTTGAGCTTCATCTTCCACATCTTCAAAAGAAACATGTTTAGGTTTACTAGATTGACCCACCTTAGTGACTCTTGGTTGATCCCCTCTTTGTACTATTGAAATATCAAGAGCTACTGATATTTGATTCATTCTCCTTTCCTCTTCTTTGTCTGTGTGGAAATTCTTGATCACGGTCATAACATTTGGCTCCAAATAATAAATACCCTCAAACATGTTTAAAAGAGGCTCAAGAAAATCCTATGAAGCAAAATAAAACATGTCAATGATCTATAATTTATCAAAAATTGAATGATCCTTACAATAATGCATAACACAAATATAAATAAACATACTTACAATGTTATTTGCAATGTTGCTTATGATTTCTACAGACAACTTTGTAGATGTTTAATTTGTGTCATACTTCACCTTTGATAGATGATATCTAACCTTTTCACTTTTATTACCCATTCTTGCAAGAACATAAATAGTGTTTTTATTCGGTGTGAAAAATATGTGTCTTACTCTGCCCATCACTTGATATGATTCATCTAAGTGAATCATACCACAAATCAGATAGATATGTATATCATCCTTCATTTCATTGTCTTCAAGATACCATGAAAAATCAGTTTTATTTATTTCCTCTGCGGTCTTTCATTAAAAAAAATATTTAATGAACTTGTGGGCCACTTGCTTTACTTTTATTATGTCTTTCAATTTTTGTGTCTTCAACACTACGTATAGTGTGTCCATCAATATCCTTATTGCATCCAATAATATCCATAGTGCATCCAGCTGCAAGTTTAGATTTGGCAGTTGCTGCCCTTGGTCAAGAAACATTCAAAAATAAAATAAAATTTGATGCTGTTGTCCTGATAAAAAGAAATATATATATATATATATATATATATATATATATACATATACATATACATATACATATACATATACATATACATATACATATACATATACATATACATATATATATATATATATTAGTTAATGAGAAAACACAATTAGGATATTACGACACATAGGAAATAGTTAAGTATAACTTGGTCTAGTGTAGAGTTAGGTAAAGTGTGTTTCTTTACTATGTATATTTGTAACTTATAATCCGACGGTCGCGATATGTAGTGATCTGATGGTTCACTCTCTCCTCGGTATTACCGACACTTGATCCCTGGCTTAGCACCTGATTGGTCCATGATCTCTATTTAAAGAGCATGAAGGGTCATTTTTTCGATAACCGTTTATGAGAGAAGCTTATGTAAATTTTCTTTTTTATATTAATAAATTTCTTGAAGTGGTCGTGTTAGTTGAGCCCATGGACTGTTTCCCTCTTCGAAGGTTTTAACCACGTCAAATACTGGTGTACTTATTTTTTATCTATGTGTGAGTGGTGACCTTTGGTGTTTGATCTAAGTAAATTACCCTATAAATTCCTACATGGTATCAGAGCCATTTTGAGGGCTGCATCTGTTGTTGGTCCAAATCCGAAGTTGGTTTGACTGCATGTGACTGCCATTTTCCAGATATACTTATTTCGACCACTTTTGGGTTTGGAGAACTCCTTTATTGTGTCTAGAGCATCTGTTACAGTGAGGAACCCCTTTCATTTCATGCGAAAAAGTTTCCAATTTCCCAAGTTATGTCATTTTAGATACGGAGGTATAAAGTATCTTTTTTGCAGTTATATTTATTAATTGTTCTGTTTATTTCAGTTCCCACTATTTATTTCATTTTATATTTTATTTTTTTTCGGATCTATACCCTCTTCTCTGTGTATGATATTTTCACTGCACTGTGTGTGATCTCAGCAAATCAGAAACAGGATTTTCCCTGCGTCTATGTGTGATCTCGGGAAATAAGAAATAGCAGAAAAAATGATAGTTGTCGATAAGGCTAACCGAAAACATAACATTCTGTCGTAAGGCTTGCATTTCGTTTTTTTTGTGCCTAGATTTTTGTATTTGTTTTGCAGGAAAAATCACGCACATCGAAAAAAAAAAACAAAAAAAAAACATTCCTCCTTTCAAACAATTATAGAGTCATTTTACTAGCTCACTTTGTGTAAAGTTAGCCTATGAGAATAGAGGTCTTGGGTTCAAGTCTCTCTCTCAAGCTTCTTTTTGTAATTTTTTTTTGTCAAGTTACTTTTTCTTAAAAATCCAGTTGGAAAGTTACCAGTTTTATTTCAAAAGAAAATGTAAAAGTGACTATCACTTATTTATAAAAGTGGGTCACATAAAGTAGTTTTTTTTTTTAACTGAGCTTATTGTATTAAGTTTGAAAAGGATGGGGGGGGGGGGGGGGGGGCTTAAAGTAGAACTTCATCATCAGCTTTCAACCTTTCACATAACTATTTGACATCTACAACACATTTTTTTCAAAAAGGCGTTACATCTTCATCTGGAAGCCGTTTTTTGAGTCGTTTTTTTTTTAACCATCCTAATTTTTTGAGATCTTTCCTTTAGAGCTATTAGTTTCAGCCTTTTTCAGCTTCAATTTAAAAAAAAAAAATGGAAATTTCATGCTCAGTTATTCTTAACAACACCAATTATTTCCAATGGATATCCTACATGATAGACTTACATAGAAGTAAAGCTTTTTATAGAATAGCCTCACAACAAGAAACTAAACCTACCAATGGATATAAATTCTCTAAATGGGAAAATAAACAAGATCAAGCACGAGGGTTGATATGAATGTCCATTGATCAATACCTTAGATTTCATATCCAATAAATTGACACCCTTGATGCAGCTATGAAAAAGCTAAATACTGTTTTTGGCATTCAAAATGAAATTAGGGTCCACCAGCTCGAAAGTGAGTTGCTTACATTGAACCCCAATAATTTCTCCTCTATTGAAGATTTTTTGTCCAAATTCAAGACCCTTAGACTTCTTTTAGAAGTTTGTAAGGTCAAAAAGGAAGACGGTAGCCTTATCTATTCCATTCTTGCTAAGTGTGGACTTGCATACTTTGTATTTCTTTCCACCTTCCATTCCACTAGAGAAGCCCTCATTTCTCAAGGAACAACTTATAAGTCCCCCTCTTTTGATGCCTTTTGTGATTATTTGATAAGAGAACAAGAAAAAATCTCACACCTTGGTCTTATCAATACTGGAAACTCTTCTAAGAAAGCCTTAGCAGCCCAAAAACAACCGTATCAAAAGAATCCCAAGAAGTAGTATCCTAACTAGAATAGTCCTAAACCAAACAAGGGTCTTAAGAAATTTCAGCCGCAAAATGAAAAAGAAACTCACCAAACTGATAAGGCAAATAAAAACAAAGGGAAGAAACAAGATAGACATTGCAACTTTTGTAATCGTGATGGCCATGTAGAGTTCAAATGTTTTAAGAGGATGGAAGACTTGGAAGCAGCAATGAAGAAGCACCACATCAATTTGGAGAACTCTTCAACTTAATCTTCAGGAATGGAACTTTCTACTTGTGGTTTTCAAGCATCAAGATCTGGTTATGCATTAAACATATCTTCTTCTTCTCATTTTAATGAGTGGCTCATTGATTCTAGAGCTTCTTACCACATGGCAAAAAATAAATCCATTTTTTCTTCTTTAAATGATTGTAACACCAAAAATATTTATGTTGGTGATGAAAGATCTCTTAGTGTTGTAGGATCTGGAACCATTCATCTAGATAATGGTCAGTTTAAAGATGTATTATGTGTTCCTACCTTGTCTTGCAACCTTCTATCTGTTTATAAGATAACTCATTTAGGTGAAGGGGAAACAATAGAGTTCTCACCTCACGATGTTGTAATCAAGGACCTCAAATATCCTAGACATATTTTAGCTATTGGCATTGCTAATGATTCCACAAGATTGTATAATTTTGACAAATTTGGGTCATCATGTCTTCTCTCCGTTTTTGTTTCTCATAATAATTAAGTGAAAAAACTTTGGCATGAGTGATTTGGTCACTTAAACTATCTCTCTCTTCAAACTCTATGTAAATAAAATATGGTGACATGTCTTCCTATGGTATCTTGCCGAGATGGTATTTTCTCCGGATGTGTACTCAGAAAACATAATCGGGATAGTTTTGAAAAACGTGCCTCTTGGGACGCTCCAGACCCTTTGCAGCTTGTGCACAATGATTTATGTGGTCCACTTCCTATTGTTTCTTTATCTGGTTGCAATTACTTCTTAACTTTCACTGATGATTTTTCCAGATGCACTTGGGTATACTTCTTGAAACTCAAGAGTGAATTTTTTAACATGTTATTAGTCGTTAAGGCCTTTGTTGAGAAAAAATTTGGACATCAAATTCTTAGTTTGAGATAAGACAGTGGAAATTTAAGATAAGACAGTGGAGGAGAATATGTTAATAACAAATCTATCGACTTTTTCACTAAGCATGGCATTCTGTTGTGAAACCAGCTCCAAAAATAGAAGAAAAGAGAGATCAACGTCTTAGAAATAAGCCACTTCGAGGGGGAAACCTCCAATACATTACATAAATGAACAATTATTGGATGATACAAATGAAAAAACCTCCTTTATATATATAGGAGTCCTTGGGGCCACAATGTAATCCTAGTGGAGCCACAATGTAATCCTAGCTGACCTAACAATAATAATTTAAGGGCACAATAATAACAATATGGGGGTTATAGGGGTACACAAATAACACTAAAGGGGTTACACTAACAACAATAAGGGACTATACTAGTAATATAGGGACCTAACATGCTCCTCTCCTTCAAAAAAGTGTTGTCCTCAAAACTTGAGTAGCTCCAAGTGTTTTTGTATAAAATTCTCATCCTCCCATGTAGAATCTTCAGTGGGTAAGTTCTTCCATTTGATGAGATACTCTGAAATGGATTGATTTCATAGTTGTCGAGTTCTTATTTCCGTGACTAATTTAGGTTCGAATATGGTTTTTCCTTCTTCATCAAGTTCTGGAAATATTGTTTGAACTGGAAGTTTTTTCCCTATAACCTTTTTTAAGCATGAAACATGGAAAACTGGATGCACTCGTGAAGAAGCAGGAAGCTCCAATTTGTATGTCATAGTACCAATATTTTGCAAAACCTTGTAAGGACCATAGTACTTTGGCAATAATTTATTATCCTTCTTAGCTTGTTTGAGGGAAATTTTTTTGTACAGTTGTAGCCGTAAAAATACACAATCTCCCACATCAAAAATTCTCTCACTGTGATGTTGATCTACCTGTTGTTTCATTCGATTTTGTGCCAAATTTAGGTTATCCTTTGATAGTTGGAGAACTTCTTGTTGATGCTCGATGTGAGCCTCCACTGCTCGAACCCTATAATTTTCCCTTAAAGAAGATGTGATGGATGGTGGATGATATCCATAAAGTGCCATAAATGGGGTCATTTTTTCTGCAGTATGGAAGGAAGTGTTATACCACCATTCAGCGAGAGGTAACCACTTGACCCATTATGCTTGCTTATTAGATACAAAACAACAAAGATATCCTTAAAAAATTTATTCACTATATTTGTTTGACCATCGGATTGAGGATGATAAGATGAGCTATGAGCTAGTTGAGTACCCAAACAAGAAAATAATTCTGTCCAAAAATTTCCTGTAAAAATGGGATCTCTGTCACTTACAATAATCTTCAGGTTTCCATGTAGCTTTTGAATTGTTTCCATAAATGCAGTAGCCACTGTACTCGCTTTAAATGGATGAGATAGTAATTCTATCAAATACCACCATGATGACACTCCTTCCTTCAAACTTAGGTAAACTTGTGATAAAATCCATTGAAATCTCCTCCCAACGTTGACTTGGAATGAATAAAGGTTGTAGAATACTCGGGGTCTTAATTGTCTCAACTTTATTTTGCTGGAAAACCAAACATTCTGCCACAAACTTTTGAATATCAGATTTAAGGCCATCCCAACAAAATTATTTCTTCACCCTTTGGTAAGTTTTTAAAAATCTTGAGTGTCCTCCTAAAAGAGAAGTGTGCAATTCCAAAAGAATATTTTGTTTTAGTTGGGAATTCTTGAAAATATATAAGCGATATTTGTACCATAAGGAATCATTTTTCCAACCAAATGTATCATATGTACTAGGATCTTGCTGTAACTTTTGAATGAGAGTCCACACTTCTTCATCCTTCTTCCATTCATCCCTTGCTTCAGTTATCCAATCTGGTTGGGTAATTGAAATGGCACAAAGCAATGCTTCCACCTCTTCATCCTTTCTTGAGAGTGCATCTGCAACAACATGTAGCTTCCGTTTTTTGTAGATGATTTCAAAGTCATAACCCAACATCTTTGTGACCCATTTTTGCTTCTCTTCTGAAGATAGCCTTTGTTCCAAAAATTGTTTAAGACTATCATGATCAGTTTTTACCTTGAATTATCTTCCCATTAGGTAAGGTCTCCATTTCTTTAGTGCATGTAGTATTGCCAACATTTCCTTCTCATAAACAACCTTTTGTAAATACTTTTCTTTGATTGAACGACTTTCAAAATAAATGGGTCTTCCTTCTTGCATTAAAACAACACCAATTCCACTTCCTGAGGCATCACATTCCACAATAAAGGTTTTTGTGAAGTCTGGCGTAGCTAAGACTAGTGCTAGGCACATTGCCTCTTTAAGATGTTCAAAGGCCTTAGTTGCTTCAGGGGTCCATGAAAATGCAGCTTTCTTAAATAATGTTGCTAGAGGTGCTACTATTCTCCCATAATTCTTAACAAACTTGTGATAATACCTTGTTAACCCAAGAAATCCGCGCAGCTGCTTTATGGTTGTGGGGACTTTCCATTACTTAATGGCTTTAATTTTTTTAGGGTCTACCTTAACACCCTCGTGAGATACAATATGACCCAGATATTCCACCTCCTGTACTCCAAATAAACATTTGGATGTTTTTGCATATAATTATTTCTCCTCCAATAGTTTGAGCACCTTATCAACATGTTGAACATGATCCTTCCAGGAACTATTGTAGATTAGTATATCATCAAAAAATACTAGCACAAAATTTCTAAGGGTTTGAAAATGGAATTCATCAACCCTTGAAATGTAGAAAGTGCATAGGTAAGGCCAAAAGGCATGACCAAAAATTCATAATGACCCTCATGAGTTCGAAATTCTGTTTCATAATATCTTCATTCTTCATTCTAATTTGATGATATCCTTAACAAAGATCCAACTTGGTAAAATAAATTTCTCCATGCAATTCATCCAATAATTCATCAATCACAAGAATGGGAAATTTATATTTAATAGTGAGCTTATTGAGCTCCCTATAATCCAGACACATGCGCCATGATCCTTCTTTCTTGTGCACCAATACTACTGGAGAAGAGAAATAACTTTGACTAGGTTGAATTATTACAGCGTCTAACATTTCTACAACCACACGTTCAATTTTTCTCTTTTGGACATAAGCATATCTGTAGGGCTTGATGTTTGGAGGAGCACTTCCTAGAATCAAAGGAATATCATGTTCATGATCACGAATAGGTGGGAGTCCTTTGGGAGTTTTAAAAACCTTTGAATGATTGTCCAAGACTTTTTGGAGATCTGGAGAAATAGATGATTTTGATGTTGGAACTTCTAGTGAGCATAATTGTGCAATTACACCTCGTTGTTCTTTCTTCAGAATATTTGTCATGGAATTAGAGATTATTATCTTTACTAGCTTCCCTACTATGCCCCGTAATTCAATTTACTTTCCTTCTAAAAAACATTTCAGGAAAATTTCTTGAAAATTAAAAGCTACCGTCCCTAAAGATTGTAACCATTGTACTCCTAGTACAACATTAGCACCTCCCATTGGGATGGAAAGCATTGGACGATTCAATACATATTCCCCCATGGATAGCTTGATATTATGGCATTTTCTAGAGCTATTTATAGTTCCTCCATTTGCAACCATCACTTGACATTCTGGTGTTGTGTATAGAAAACAATTCAATTCCTTGGCTACCTTACAATGAATAAAATTATGTGTACTACCCGAATCAATCAACACTATTACCTTTTTATTCTTGATATGTCCTTCTATCTTGAGAGTTTGAGGAGTGGTAATTCTTGCCAATGCATTACATGATATGGTCGGACTCATTTGTTCTTCCTCTAGGGTTTCTTCCTGGTGTATATCCTCTACTTTTGAAGTTTCTTCTTCATTTTCTTCCTCCTCTTCACAATATGTGTAAAATAATTTCTTCTCAGCGCACTTATGACCTTTAGTGTATTTTATATCACAACTGTAGCAATTCCCTTTTGCTCTTTTTTCTTCCAATTGTTGTTTTTTCAACCTTGTAGGTTGTGCAAGTCTAGGAGTAACAACACTTCCATCTTTATAGATGTGAGTGGTAGGCTTCCTTGTCGCCATAATTTTACATTCAATTTTTCTTGCCAACTTGAATGCCTTCTCCAATGAATCAGGTTCCCAAACACGAACTTCATGTTGGATGTTATGCTTTAAATTCCCTATGAAGACATCAATCCTGTGTTCCTCTGGAATATCAGTTACTCTTATATTCAATTTCTGGAAGTCCTCAATGTGCTCTGCCACTGAACCCTTTTGTTTGAGATTTATCAATTGGCTAAAGAAGGTGTTGCTCTTTTTATCCTCATAATGTGCGATCATTTCCTCTGTAAAAATTGACCAAGTGACAATTTTTTTATGGGATCAAAGCCATCGATACCATACAAATGTATTTTTTTCTAAATGTAATGTTGCAATGCGTACCTTTTGTGTGTTTTTCACATTATTGAGATCAAAATATTTCTCCATCTGTAGTATCCATGTTACGGGATCCTTGCCATCAAAATTCTTCATATCCATCTTTGGAATATGGTGGTTCTTCAATCCAACATTAGAGTTTATGAAATCACGATTAACATGTATTTTGTTCTCATCAGGAGTTTCCTCTACTATCTTTTCTCTATTAGAAATCATTTCTTGTATCAATTTTGTCAAACCTTCCATGTCTGCTTTTAGATCATTCTTCATGTTTTCCATGTTGTATTTCAATTTTTCTTCCACGCCATCAATCTTAGCTTCCACACCTTTCTTCAAACCATCCATCTTCGCTTCCATGCCTTTCTTCAAAACTTCCATTTCATTTTTTCCTTCTCTGTGCGAGAGCGAAATTTTGTGCACTTGCTCTTGTAATTTTGATAGATCATGTTGCAATTCTTCATCCTCATGAGTCATAGTAGAGTATTCTAAGGGCTTAATGGGTGTTGAATTCTTCTTAGGAGGAATTTTAGAACCAAATACTGAAATATATGCTCAATATGCCCTTGGAATCACTTTAAACTAATTTTTTACACAAGACTTATGCAATTCAGAAAAAAATACACACATTTTTCTTGATTTTGAGGAGCTTGATATTGAAAATAAATTATCTCTACGATTTCAGATCTTCAATATCTGAAATTTTTCCCTGTGGTAGCCCTCTGAATCCTCTTTTGAATTCCACAGGTCTTATCTGATTTGGATTCTTCAAGGCAAAGCTATGTCCAATCTCCCACAATTACCTAATTATGGACTAGTTCAGTAGAGCAAACATTGTATGACTTGCCACGTGTCACTATTTCCTCCTTCAGCTCTGAAATTGATAGAAAAGAAACTACATTCCGTGTGCTTGTGTTCAATTTTTACAGAATTCAATCCGATGCTCATAGAGAGAGTTATGAAGATTTTCCAACAATGACATCTTTGCGATGAAATTTAGGAGCCTGAAAACATCCTAACTTCCACAAACCATATCTCCGAAAATATTGTGAACCAAGCTCTGAAATTTTGCGATGATGTTCTTCAGGATTTTGGCTTCGCGCCCTAAAAATTTCATCTTTTTAACCTTCATAGAAAAAAATTTATAACAAACATTCCATGATGACCTTTTTAGAGCAGCGAAACCCTAGAATCCAAAGCTCTGATACCAAATGTTGTGAAACCAGCTCCAAAAATAGAATAAAAGAGAGATCAACGCCTTAGAAATAAGGCACTTTGAGGGGGAAACCTCAAATAAATTACATAAATAAACAATTCTTGGATGATACAAATGAAAAAACCTCCTTTCTATATATAGGACTCCATGGGACCACAATGTAATCCTAGTCGACCTAACAATAATAATTTAAGGGTACAATAATAACAATATGGGAGCTACAGGGGTACAAAAATAACAATAAGGGGGTTACACTAATAAAAATAAGGGACTATACTAGTAATATAGGGACCTAACACATTCAGTTGCAACATACTATTCCATATACTCCACAACAAAATGGTGTAGCTAAAAGGAATAATCACAACTTTAAATAAATGGATAATTGCATGCTTTAATATAAAGGACTTAGTCTCAATTTTTGGGAATAATCCATTAAATGTGAAATTTACATAATAAATCACACTCCTACTAAGGTTTTAAGGAATATAACTCTAGAAGAAGCCTGGAGCTCAATCAAACTAGATGTAAGTCACATTCGTGCTTTTGGAAGTGATGCTTAGGCCCATATTCCATATGTGAAACATAAAGCCTTAAAACCTAAGAGTGAAAAATGCATGTTTGTTGGATATTATGAAGATGTCAAAGGATATAGAATTCTTCAACCAAAATCCTAAAATATAATCATTAGAAGAGATGTAAAATTTGATGAAAATATATCGTCCTATGAGCCTAGTTCAGCAGGTGTGCCACCTTTGGCCTAAGAGCCTGATTTGACATATGTGCCACCTCTCTCTATCTCTTCTATTATTTATAGCTTTCCTTCTAGTTCAGATGATGAAAATGAGGCTGACAATCCTCCTCCACCTATTGAAGATATTCCTTCAGCTCCATAGCTTCCAATATGGGTTCGCTCTACTCGGGATGTAGTAGGTTCTCTTGCAGGTGACCCTGTAGATCGACATCGTACACATTATCAGTTCAAAAGAGCCGCTTAATTATTGGCTCAAGTTCCAGAAAGTCCTGATCCAGACACCTCTAAAGAAGCTTCAGGTCATCCATATTGGGATGAAGCTATGAATGATAAATATCGTTCCTTATTGGAAAACGATACTTGGGATCTTGTTCCTCTTCCAAAGGAAAGAAAACTTGTTAGATGCAAATGGGTTTACAAAATTTTTTTTGGACAAGATGTAAAAGTGGATAGACATAAAGCTCATCTTGTTTCTAAAGGATTTTCATAAGTTGAAGGCATTGATTATACTGAAACCTTCTCTCCGGTTGCCAAAATGAATTCTATCTGCCTTGTTCTTTCCCTTGCTGCCTCCTTTAAATGGGAAGTCCATCAGATGGATGTTAAATTCGCCTTCTTACACGGAGATTTGCATGAAGAACTCTACATGGAACAACCCCCTGGATTTATCCAAAATAACTCTAGCCTTGTTTTTCACCTTAGGAATTCTCTCTATGGTCTTAAACAAACTCCTTGGGCTTGGTATGCCAAAATAGATAGATTTCTCTTAGATAATGACTTTTCTAGGTGTCATTTTGACAACACTGTTTACACCAAGAAAGTGGGTAAGTCCTTCATCATCCTTGTTATTTATGTTTATGATCTTATCCTTACTGGTAGTGATCCAAACCATATAAATCATGTGAAGTATAGCCTTAAAAATAATTTTGAAATGACAGACTTAGGACACTTGCATTATTTCCTTGGTCTTCAAGTCTTGCAATACAAAGAATGTATTACCCTTTCTCAATCCAAGTATGCATGTGATCTTTTACACCACTTTCACATGGAAGAATTTAATCCAAACCCTTCTCCCTTTCAGTCACTTGTACTACCCCTGAAGTTGATACTATCTTATACCGTCAACTTGTTGGTAAAATTCTGTATCTAGCCGATACTCGTCCTTAACTTTGCTTTGTCATTGGTCTTGTTGCTCGATTTATGCACCAACCTCATGAAAGTCACTGGAAAGCAGCTAAAATAATACTTTGATATATTCGGGGTACAATTCAGTTCAGGATTCATTACAGTGCGGGAGCATCTCCATTTTTTATTGGTTTCAATGATTTTGATTGGGTCGGTGACCTTTATGATCGAAAGTCTACTACAGGATATGCATTCACTCTGGGTTCAAGACCTATTACATGATCCTATAAGAAACAAAGTTTCGTCTCTCTTTCTTCGGTAGAAGCAGAGTATCGTGGTGCAGTTGAAGCCAGTAAGGAAGCCATGTGGCTTCATCAGATCCTATCTGAATTTGGTCTTCATCAACAACATCCAACTATACTTTGGTGTGATTGAGTGTCATTCAGCTATGCAAATATCTAGTTCAGCATCAGCGTATGAAACACATTGAGCTTCATATACACTTCAACAGAAAGCTCATTCATGACCATGTTCTTAAAGTGCAGAATTGTTCAACCAATGATCAAGTTGCTGATATCTTTACAAAGGCTCTCACAAAAGAAAATTTTACCAAACTTTGATCTATGCTTGGAGTTAAGGAAAGTTATCATTAAGGGGGGATATGCTCTAATGCTTCCTTCCTTCTCCTATTGTGTCACCTTTGTAAATCCTTCAATCCTATTCCAAGTTGTTCTTAAGGGGGGAGGTTAAGATATTTCGACACATAGGAAGTAGTCTCCTTTTGTGTCACCTTTGTAAATCCTTCAATCCTATCCCAAGTTTTTCTTAAGGGCGTATGGTAGGATATTCCGACACATACGAAATAGTTACGTATAACTTGGTCTAATGTAGAGTTAGGTAAAGTGTGTTTCTTTACTATGTACATTTGTAACTTATAATCCGACGATCACGATATGTAGTGATATGACGGTTCACTCTCTCCTCAGTATTACCGACACTTGATCCGTGGCTTAATGCCTGATTGGTCCATGATCTCTGTTTAAAAAGCATGGAGGGTCATTTGTCTAGTAACCATTTATGAGGGAAGCTTTTTTAAATTTTCCTTTTTATATTAATAAATTGCCTGAAGTGGCCACGTTGACTGAGGTCGTGGACAGTTTCCCTCTTCGAGGGTTTTAACCATGTCAAATACTGGTATACTGATTTGTGATCTGTTTGTGACAGGTAACCTTTGGTGTTTGATATAAGGAACTTACCCTATAAATGACTACAAAGAAATCTCTAAATTAATCAATTTTTTTTGTTATTTTAAGTTTTCCAATATAAATTTAAAAATAAGTGAAAATCAATGTCTATAAAATATATTAAAAAAATATATATTTATAAAACTATATAAATATAAAATAAAATTAAAAAATTAACTATATAAATTTTCGAAATAAAACTATGTATTTTTAAAATTACAAAAACATAACATTTTAAATTAATTATATATATATATATATATATATATATATATATATATATATATATATATATATATATATCATTTTTTTAATACATTTAAAAAAATAAAAAATAAAAAATAAATAAATATTATTATTCTTTTTTTAATGTAAAGTTATTTTTTTAAACAATTTAAAAAAAAATGAAACTTAAGTTTTTTATTTTTAAATTAAAAAAAGAAAAAGAAAAAACAATTTAAAGTTCAGACACTTTTAATATTAAGTTTTTTTTAGTTACAAATAAAATAAAATAAAAAATTTAATGTTAATTTTTTTAATATTAATTATTTTTTTAAATATAAAACAAATAAATTTAATTCTAAAATTTAAAATATAATTTTAAAAATTTATAATTCAAATTATTTTTTAAAAAATTCAATTTAATTTAAAAAATTAAAATTTTAATTATAAAAAATCAAAATTTTAATTATAAAAGTTTTATTAAATTTGTAATTATTAAAAATGTATTGTTTAAATAATAAAAAAAAATTAAAATTTTAAAATAACAATTAAAATAATAATTTTTTTAAAATAAATTAGAATATATATATATATATATATATATATATATATATATATATATATATATATATATATATATATATATATATATATATATATATATATAAACATAAAATTATAAAATTAAATTAAATTTTTAATTTTTAAAATTTCAATTTATTTTATTAAAATTTAAAAAAATTATTAAAATTGTTTTAAAATTAAATTGGTTTCTGAATTTTAAAATATATTTATAATTAAAAAAAAAAATGTTTAATAAAAACTACCAAAAAAAAACATTATATATATATATATATGAAAAAAATTTGAAAAAGAAAAAATAAAAATAAAAAAAACAAATCTATAATTTCCTTTAAAGAAATAAAATACATTGAAATATCTAATGCGATTAAAAAAAAGGTCATGTTAAAAAAAAATAAGGATGGAGGTGCTACTCCACTTCTATAGACTTCGGCATTGTGAGTGCTATCACAGGTGATAAACACTTCCTCTGCAGAAAGGTATTGGAGCTCTTATTCTTTCATCCATAGTGTTAAAACGAACAGGTTAAATTTAGACTAGGCAGAGAGCTTGGTTTATGTTCACTACAACCTGTGATTGTTGTCCCATTACTGTGATAATGCAAAGA
Organism: Pinus albicaulis; assembly: GCA_034641835.2. NCBI lineage: Eukaryota > Viridiplantae > Streptophyta > Pinopsida > Pinales > Pinaceae > Pinus > Pinus albicaulis. Next base: position 656,395,475 of record CM076582.1, on the reverse strand, counting down.
CTAATAAAGACCTTAAGGTTTGGGACAAAAATCCAGAGGAGCCAAATTTGGAGGATGGAGTCTAATGCGATTTAAAATAAAGTAAAATTTCATGTTTAAAAAAAAAAAAATTATTTGTTTTTTATATTTTTTTTTTGTTGCACTTTTAGAAGAAATAAAAATAAAATAAATATAATTGTTTTTTTATGTGCATGGTCGCTTTTTGATTTTTTGTTTCATGGAGGAACCCAACAACCCTAAAAAAGAAAAAATTCTAAATTTTTTTCCTAAAAACCCTAAAAATTTGAGATTTTTTTCTATTCTCTTCGCTATAAAAATATTAAAAAATAGTGTTTTTGAACACAAAAACCATAAAAAAATAGATTCTTCCCAAATTCATCATTAAATGGAAAAAATAGAAGGAAAACTAACCTTTGAGTTGTGAAAATTTCTCGTTCAATCTATTAGCAATGCCAACACAATGCCTCCACAAAATTTCTCTAACAAAACTCAGAAGACTTGATGTGATGTGAGGAATAGAAGCAATGATTGTTATTATATAGCGAAGATTATGTGATTGGTTTAGCATTTCGTGAATATGGGATTAAAATTTAAAATTAATAAAGTTAACATGTAGTTAATATTATAGGTTTATATTAACTTTTATTCAATGTTGGCAAAAAAAATAAAACATAAATATTAAAAATTTATTGTAATACGTAATCTATGTTAAATCATTCAAATAAGAAATTTATTTTACTTTGGAAGGAATGCATGAAAGGAATATTTTGTGGATATTTTGAATAGAAAGTAGGGTTAAATATTTGAAAGCCAATAGTTTATTAAAATGATTTGAAATACATTTTAGAGGAATATTTTGTAGGCAAATATTTCAAGCAAAAATTTTGGGGGGGGATTTTTTAGCGAAAATTTTTGGGGGGAAATTTGGAGGGAAAAAATTTAGCAATAATTTTTGGGGGGAAATTTTAGAGGAAATTTTTCAGTCTTTAAGCTATATATTTTAATTGGGAGAGAGTGCATTTTTATCATTCAACATCTTCTTGTTGAAATTCATGGGTTCTTTTGATAGAAGTTTTTCTTTTTGCAACATCTACATCTTCATCACACAAAAACTCTGTTAAGATTTATGAATATAATAGGAGTTTGTTCACCATGAATAGATAGTCAAATTTTTGACTTGGTCATAATCCTCAGGATGATGAGAACATAATTGATGAAGGGTAGAAAAAATATTTTTTTGTAAATCGAGAGTCAATTATTCCACTTAGTCTTAATCCTAAGGATTATGAGAGCACCAGTGATGAAGGGCATGATGAAGAATTTCTAGAGTCAAAATTTTCACTTTGTCCTAATCCTAAGGATTATGAGGCACCATTGATGAAGGGGGGATGAAGAATTTCCCAGGTCAAAATATCCACTTCCTCCTAATCCTAGGATTATGTGAGCACCATTGATGAAGAGGGGAACGGAGAATTTCCGGATTCAAAATATCCACTTTGTCCTAATACTAAGGATTATGTGAGCACCAATGATGAAGAGGGGAATGAAGAATTTCCAGATTCAAAGTATCCACTTCATTATAATCCTAAGGATTATGTGAACACCACTAATGAAGAGGGCAATGAAGAATTTCCAGAATAAAAAAAATCATGTTTTCCCTAATCCTAAGGATTATGCGAACACCACTGATGAAGAGGGGAATGAAGAATTTCCAGAGTCAAAATATCCACTTCGTCCTAATCCTAAGGATTATTTGAGCACCACTAATGAAGCGGCGGATGAATTTCTCGAGTCAATTTCCACTTCAGCCTAATGCTAAGGATGATAAGAGCACCACTGATGAAGGTGGGGATGAAGAATTTCAAATTAATAGATATTCAAGGCGTCCACTTATTCCTAATCCTAAGGATTATGAGAGCACTAGTGAGGAAGGGGAGGGGCGGGATGAAGAATTTCTAGTGAATACAAATTCAAAGATTCCACTTAGGCCTAATCCCAAGGATTATTAGAGCACCACTGAGGAAAGGGAGGATGAAGAGTTTCTTGAAAATTATAATTTTAGAGGAACATATCCGAATAATGAATTTTCTCTAAGTGAGTTTTTCAAAAACACTCATGGTGATGAAAAATTGAATCCTCTAAGGGAATAATTCGAAAGCATGGATGAAGATGGTGAAGAATTTTGTCTGGGTCAAGGTTTCAAAAGCACAGATGATTCTTGTGAATTTTTTTCTTCAAGTGAGGATGGTAATGAATATTTTCCAGGAAATGATGCTAATGAATTTCATAAATATTTTAAGAATGATGATAGTAGGGATAATATTCCTCCTTATGGTGATGAAACTGCTTCTAAAAAGGATAATGGAATGATGAAGCCGTTGCAAGAAAACATTGTGACTAGGAGTTGGAGTAGACATTTTCATATCAATCCAAAACATTTCAGTTATACAAGGGTTAGGAAAACATGTGTCACAAAATGAAGTTTTGTCATTCATTTGATTTCAAGTGAATGTTGTCGAAGAGATTGCTTGAAACATATGGATTTCAACTTTGCTTTGGAGAAAAGGAAAAGATATGTGTCAATGAATAAAAGAATGAAAAATTCATATTTAGTGGGTTGCATGCAATATACACTAGAAGGTTATGATTATCATATTGGAAATTTATTTCTCTAAAGAAAGCCTTTCAAAATGTTACATTCAATTGGTAATTTTCATTTGTCAAGAATCCAAGAAAGACTGGAAAAGGATCACAAATATCATTCAAAAGTATGTTATAAATGGGAGGTTGGGTTGTTAGAAAATATTTCTATGTCATGGATGAAAGACTTCTTTTCAAAGCATGGAGAGTGTATGCCAAATAAAGACACAATACATATTCCAGATAATTTCTCGAGATGAGAAATATACAGCTTATACAAATATTATGCAGAAGTTGTTGAAGGGGTTGGTAACTTTATTACATATTCATATTTTACAAGGGTATGGAAGAACGAACTCAACAATATTCACATTCCTAAGAAGGCAAGGATGGGGGTTTTAGTACATGTGCTTCTCTTAAAGAAAAAAGAGATAAATATTAAGGGGAAGAAAGAGGTATGCATTCAAAACATTATTTTTAAAAATTGGATAGTTATCAACTATGAAAATGTATTTATGGATATGTTTCTTTTATTTTATGTATAGATTCTGTTGTCAAAGAACTTCAAGAGCATCACAATCAACAAACAAGTGAAAGGAAAAAATTGTATAAATATAAAAAGAAGTATTATGATCTAAATAAATATTTTGGTTTGATAATTGATTGTATGGACCAAAAGAAAACACTTCTGCCACATTTTTTCCGCACGCCAAAAAATTATATGAGGAAAAATTCATTCAATTTCACTTGGTTGGTTGTATGGTCTTTAATGAGAAGATGTTCCCAAGGGTTTACTTCACAGCTCCAAATATTCATAATGATGCAAAATGACCATAAATATAATCCATGATGTGGTTACTCATTGGTCTAGTATTCTTCCTGAAGTTCAGTATGTATAATTAGACAACACAAGCCGTGAAAACAAAAATCAAGTTCTTTTTGGGTATCTAAAAATGCTCATTGAATTGGGAATTTTTAAAAAGAAAATGGTTGGTTTCCTTCTTGTTGGGAGTACTCATGACCATATTGATCAAATGTTTAGTTTTTTTTTAGTAACAATGAGGAGGAAAGGTGTTGGGAGCCTACCATCATTAATTGAATATATTAAGGAATACTACATTCCAGAGCCTATTTTTCATTTGTTGGAGGAAATTATTGACATGCAAATCTTTATTCTGGGATCGTATGATGAGGAGAAATGCATTGAAAAAATTAATGACATTATCTTCCATCATCAATTTTGTATCAAAAAATTGATGGGATAACACTTATATGCGGCAAGAAGAATTTAACTGTTGTATAATGGGGGCCATCATCAAGTTTAGAATTTTTTAAGTTCATTCCAGAGTGTCCAATATTTTCATCAATGATATTGTTATTATAGTCAGTTGTTGAAATTCATAATGCACGAAGCCATAAGAGTGATATAAATTATTCTAAATTTCTAGAGGAAATTAAAATATGTATTAGAGATACATATGAGTACTTTGATGTTGTTGATTCAGTTTGGTGGGAGTATTTTTTCAATAATCAAAGTGATATGATTTCAAGATCAATAAATGAGGATAACATTTTGAAGACTCCATTTTTTTTGCCACAAAATATGCCAAATCAACATGAGGAAACACATATTATTGAACAACAATAGTCTCAAGGTATTATTAATTCTCCACAGCTAGAGGAAAGAGAAATATATATTGGACTACAAGAAAAAAGGACATTGGTGAGGGTCATGCTTGTGACGGAACTTTAAGGTCCGTCAGCAATGTCACATGTGGCGTTGGTCCTTAAAAAAGTGTCGTTGTAAGTGTATATAGTGACAGTCCCTTAAGGTATGTCACCAAAGCCATTTTCAATGACACTTTTGGTGAGAGTCGTTAAAGGCCCATCACTAATTCTCTCCTTGGTGACACTTCTAGTGACGAACTTTTAATGACCCTCACCGATGCTCTTATTGTTGCTTTTGGTGACTCTCAAAAACAATTTGTCACTATTGATCATTCCAATGAGTTTTTGATGACGTTATGTGTGTGTTGATATATTTTTTGTCAAAAGATAATGGATTAATACAATTATTGTGGAGTCTTTTTTATAATATTTCCAAGGCCATAGTGGTTAGAGTCAGTCAGTTTTTTAAGAAGTAATTAGTGTGTATCATATCCCTCAAGTAATGAATAGTTGAATAGCGTTTTCCTATGAGTCAACATGATTCATATCTATTAAGTTTATTATCTAAAAAATTCCCTTTAGATAAAGTCCCACTAGTGTGTGTAGGAAATATATTATTTAATACATAATCAAGCTATGTCAATTATATTAATGAGAAATACCTAACACTCCTCAACAATCCATGCACACCTTAAATTAATGCTTTGGCACACACTAACATTTATTAGCACCTCTCATGTCTTGGAACATTTTTTCATTAACTGATTCCAAAGTACATGGTGGCATGCGCTAGCACAACATATAACTCTCCTATCATGTGTTGGCGTGTATTTAGTCCCTAGCATTCCCTGGAACACCTTGGTTTAATGCACCGACATACATTATCACTTGGAACACAATACCACTTGGCAAGTATTGGGACCTATTATTAGTGTGGCTAGCATGCCCCTTTTGAAAAAGATAAATTCCCAACTTATTAACCCCCTTATTGGTTCTTCCTTTTGTTTCCTTGAGACTTCTTGACACATATTGACATACCCTGGCACCCTGCACATCCTTAGCACATGGAATTTATTGGCATATGTTGGCACTATTTGGAACATATAGTTAGCACACATTCAAACTCCCAAGCACAATTTGAGACTTCTTAACCTGCCTTGATATTCCCTAACATGCCTTACCAATCCTTAGCATACCTTGTCACTCCATCCTTGGCATGACAACTAGCACTCATTAACACTAGTCCCTGGCACATGTTCCTCATATTCATTAACTTCCATGAATTTTGACCTAGTGCTCCCTTAACTTTTTGTCCTAGTACTCCTTAACACTCCTCAACATGCATTAGCACTCTCTAGCACACCTTAACACTCTTCAACATGCCCTTCCACTTCATAACATTTATGTATGGAATATGTTGACATGCCTTGGTATGATTTGGCATGGTTTAATATTAAATTTATTTCAGATCAACTGTTGTAAAGTATATGAGAAGCAAAAAATGAAGACTTGGGACTTAGAATGCACTAAGACTTTGCACTTGGCACCTATTGTTCCTAGTGTTGGTGTGCCTAGCATGCCCCTCTTGGAAATGGTGAATTGATGAATTAATAACCCTCTCATGTGTTCATTTAATTGTAGTTTAAATTGTTTCTCCCTTTTGTTTCCTTGACAGTCCCAGGCACACATTGACACACCCTTGCACATCTTAGCGTGCCTTATCGCTTGGCACATCTTAGCATGTTTGGCATGCCTTCACATTATCTAACACATATTAGAATTACCTAGCACGCCTTGGCACTCATGTCCTCACAACTAGCCTTTACATCTTTTCATGACTTGGGAACCCAATAAATTCCTTGGTTACTGCAGGTCATGTGACAATATTGGCTTTCTTCAGCCGCAACAAGTTGACCAGTTGCACCTACTACAAGTATATTGTGCCTTGTTCACCTAAGAACTCCCTATAACTCATATTATGCCACTCATGTCCAAGATCAACTTGTCCCACTTAACTATTTACCAATACAAGGATCACACGATCTAGCCGTGGCCATAAAAAAACTAAGCAACATAGCTTACATAGGAAATATTTCACATGTATGTTCAGTTCATCTAAACAGTAGAAAATTAACTGAGAGTTTGCAAGAACCACAAGATGCAAAAGGCACAAAAGATATAAGCCAACACAAGTTGAGTGCCCCAAACCTTATACACAACAATCTACAATATGAAATTATCTAGAATAGTTTAAAACATGAGCATGTAGCCAAAGTCTGCCACATCTCATATAAAAAAATAGCTAAATTCAAAACAATGTTGTGCCTAGCACAAAGTGATCTCCCTTTGTCTAAAACTGCTATGTTGAGCCCCATATAACAACCGTAGGCTTGCCTCCTATAAATCATATTATGGACTTCGCCTAACACACTTCATCCTTAGCACACTTGAATTCGCTAACACTCCCTAGAACACACTCTTATTCATTCCTTTCCATGCATTTTAACCTAGTTATCCCTTGATATGCCCCAACACTCCCTAACACTCTTCAACATGCATTGATATTGTCCAACATGTCTTCTCATGCCTTTTCATTCCTAATGTGCATTCCCTGACCCACCCTTACTTAATTTTCAACTTGGGAACCCAACCAAGACCTCGCTCGACTACAAGAGCTTGACCAAGTTACAATTACTACAACTAGACTATGTTCTTGAATTGTGTAGATTGGGAGGTACTCCACAAGCCTAGTGATATGGGTTTGTGTGAGTTTGGTCACAAAAAGGATTTGTGGGAAAAGAAGCGAAGAAAATCAATTTTGGACCCAATATGGGGTTTAAAATATAAAATAAAATTAAAAACGAAAATTAATATTTCCTAAGGTCTAAGTGGATAAAACCCGTAAGTTCTAGAGGGTTCCTAAGAGGTCTAGGAAAAACTATTTAAGGAGGTCTTAGGATGAATGAAATAAAATCAAGTGAGAAGGAGCTCATTTGATCAAGGGGACGAATAGAGATGTAGCCCTGAAGTAAGTCGAGTAAGAGGACCGAGTAAGGGTTGCTAAAGGGAGGCCATGATCATCCTCCAAGAGAAAGATCATCATGTGAGGGTTCACACACATCTTGCATACCTTAATGGTCGGTTCAAGCTAGGAAGTAGGATGGCATATTGTTGGTTCTCTTATGGTAGATCAAGCTTAACAGAGTTTTCTCATGAGAATTTGGGCATGTTATTTCAATGGTTTTTTGTGTGAAGGTTGCATCAAATTTTGAAATGTTAAAATTTGCAACAAGAAACATTGAAATTAGAAACCAGAAAGGGAAAAAAAAATATGCGCCCACATTGGTGAGTAATTTTGATGCACCAGGAGTGAGAAATGTGGTGCATCTAATTTATTTTTCTCTTAAATAAATTAGACAATAAATTTTAATTTCATCTCATAACAACTTGTGTTAGTTAACTAAGTTATGATGATTGAGTTAGCTCAAGAAAATTGAGTTGAGGGTCTAAGATGAGGCATGTAGAGGGATTAATCTAATATTTTTGGGGTCCAGTTGCAGTTGATTCATTAGTGGGGTGCATGTGTGACTTATTTGACTCAATTTAATGAGTTAAAATCGGTTTAAATATGAAGAAACATTTACCGGAGAAGATAAATAATTACAGAGAGGAATAATTAGACATAACCAACAAAAAAATACATAAACATGAACACAGATGTTTATCTGGGAAAAAACCCAAACTCTAGGGAAAACCCATCCTAATGAAATTTCATTAGCCTTGGCCAAAACCCTGGCAATCCAGCCAAGTGACCCTTCACTGCTCACATCCAGGCCTATATTACAATGAAGTCCTTTGAGCCTTTTATAGTCTCCATTACATACAATACTCTAAGCTGAGAACAATGGATGCACAATACCATGTGCACCAAAACCATCATTGTTTAACTCGGTCAAACATGAATCCCGAGTCAATTTACCTAACATTCCCCCCATAAACTTGACTTGGGGATTATTGACTAAATCCAGCCAAAACTGCTAGGTGAGACAACCTCACTCACTGTAGCCCTTTCCCCCCTTCAAATTTTTTACCAAGGGTAGTTATTAACTTGGTATCCCCCCTATCACCTAAGTCTAACCGAGACTTTACCAGTGATTACCCAGGGATACGCATGTCATACCAGGTCTTACAGCAGTATGCCCATTTACATGTAAAAATTAACTCCATTATGATAATCAATTTTTTTTTTGTTTCATTGTTGCTATTCTTTGTATGACCATTCTCTACATTCATGATGTCCTCTCCAAATAGGAAATCATAGTTGTACATGAATCTGCCCACCAACTACAATAAAAGCAATTAATTTTTCATGAGCCTTTCCACAGCCTATGATGTGCATCTCTTCAGCGCTATGATCTACAATTTCTGACACCACAATGACCCGTTGGAATTATTTATCATTTGCATTGATCCTTCGACGGTTCTTATCACGACGAGATTTTAAAGGAGACTTGGACCGAGACCAAGACTTATTTCTTCCTCTCATTATAGGGTGACCTTGATCTTGACATGGAGCATCTCTGTTTCAACTTCCTCTCCATGGATTTCAACCTGGACCGCCTATTGATTCTCCTTTCTCTGTCTCGATCCCTCATATGTATGCAAACGCCATTGAAGATCTCACAAATAGTTTAGATTCAGTTCTAAGCCAATGAGGCCCATGCAGCTGCCTCAATACCATCGGGAAATAATTCAGTAAAACATACCTGCCAAGGAATTTCAGACCTCACATTGGTTTCTATGGCATTATTCTGATTACCTGCCCAGTGGACTTGCCCTTCTCCACCACCGTCCACAATCAATGCATATGAAAGTATATATCTAGCTTCTCCTCAAAGGAGTTAGTGGACACGAAAATGTTATCAGCCCACTCACAAAAATTCGCTCGACTGCTATTTTGGACCCGCGACTTCACAATCGTCATCGACAAATGCTTGCTGGCACTACCATACATCAGAGCATCACTAACTCTCTTCAGTGCATCCACCATGAACCCATGGCTATGATCTCATCCTCTGCCACCAATATGACCCAGAGCCCTCCTCGATGAAATATTTTGGTATATAATACCTCTTCCACCAACTTCTACAAACTGTTTCAAATTATGCCATTTCCTTAGTGGTTTTTCCAAATTCGCTTCCCATAAAGGCCACTGCGATCTCCATGTCTTGCACGACCAAAAACTTTTTCACAGCCTCCATGACCTTCAATCAATAATTCCCTCTACATTTTTGAATTAACCAAGAAACCACACAGCCACAACATATCCGCTATCGCATCCATCAGCTAGGCATAACACCGCCTTATATGAAGCCAAAACCACCTCCATAATTCGCCACTAGAATTCTTCATCGATTTCATATGGCTATGACCGTGAAACCATTTCTAGGATATCATATCTCCATTCACAAGCCAATAAAACCCTTGACAACGGAGGCGTCCCTCTGAAGCCAAATATGGTTGTGATACCAAATTAAGAAAAATTTACTGGAGAAGATAAATAATTATAGAGAGGAATAATTAGACATAACCAGAAAAAAAATACATAAACATGAACACAAATGTTTATCCGGGAAAAACCCCAAACTCCCGGGAAAACCCATCCTAATGAAATTTCATTAGCCTTGGCCAGAACCTTGGCCAATCCAGCCAAGTGAGCCTTCACCGTTCACATCCAGGTCTGCATTACAATGAAGTCCTCCGAGCCTTTTATAGGCTCCATTACATGCAATAATGTGAGCTGAAAACCATGGGTGCACAATACCATGTGCCCCAAAACTATCATTGTTTAACTCAATCAAACTTGACTCTAATCTCGAGTCAATTTACCTAACAAAATAGTTCTAACTAAGTGATGAGCTAGTGAGAGGTCAGCCAGTGAATTAAATTAGATTTCATTCAAAATGAGTGATCAATAAGATAACTGATAATTCATTATCAGTAGCTACATGAATTCTAGTACCGAGGAAGAACCAGTTGAGGCAGAGGTTAAAGGGAACATAACTATCAGTTGTATTTATAGAAAATTTCCCATGTGAAATTATAAAATCATTAGGATGCCATGATGGATTTCACAGTCAAGGAAGACTGATTTTCCTAATTAATAGGGAGCTAATTCCCTAGGAATTGCATGAGAAAGGTAGGTTGAAGGAAGGTTGAGAATCAGTTAAGTACTAGACCGAGTTTGCCTGGATCAACGTGAGACAATTGGAAAAGTGTTGGAGAATCTCATGAGAGATTAAGCATTTTATTGTTTCATGATTCCTTGACTTAATACACAATAGAGATAGAGCAGTTTTGAGCAGTTTCTTTCCCGAGATACATCTTGTTTTGTGTGATTAATAATTTATTTCTCTTGCTTATATGTGATTGTGCGATCGTATTTTGTTTCCAAAAATTGTAGGAAGGATTCAATATCCTCTTTTTAGTACATTACAAGATCAGATTGAATCTCTTTGGTTATATTTTCTACATGGTATTTCAGCAGGAAATTTTTGGGCGACGATTTTGCAAAGAATATTTGAAGATTTTGGTGTAAAATAAAAAAAAAATAAAAAATTAAAGAAAAGACATATTTGGACTCCTTGCGAAAAGCTACCCAAATGGAAAATCAATTTGGATCTGGGATGAGGGAGATATTATCGATTTAAAATCAAATATTTTTTAAAAAATTTTGTAACAGTGGGATAATTACAATGTGCGCAACTCAGGAACCTATATGCACTTGAGGTACCAAATGCATGCAAAGCTTTGAGGAGCAAAGAAGAGGTTAGAGACTTGGCTATTGAGAGGAAGTACAAATTACCTCTCAACATGCAACCTTAGAAGCATTCTGAGAAGGTCGTGGAGAAGCCACAATTGGAGAAGCAGAGAGGAGACCAAGTGGAAGCATCCACTCAAGAAGAGACCTCCATTAGGGGGAAATTTCGAGCTAGATGGGCATAGAGAGCACATGCAACCATACCTCCATGTGAAAGGTGGGGTGATGTCTTTACATAATCCCAAGACAATAAATTTGGGTAGGGTCCATTGAGATGGTGTGTCTCATGGATCGAACCTAGCTACAAGGAGTCCATAGTACAACAATAGTAGGAAGGATCAGTTAGATTGATGTAGTTAGATGTTAGGAAGACACAAATCAAAGTGACAGATGTCAGATACTGGAGCACAGATCAGAGTTGGCAATAGTGCAAAGGGCACAAATGCAGATGCTAGCAGCAGTGCAAAGAGTCCAATAGACAGGTGCAGTAGCTAGTAGTAGTCAGAAGGCTCTAATGCCAAATGCATTATATTGATTTAGTTGTTTGGAGGCTATTCAATTTTAGGATTTTTAGGTGCAAACAACACTAGGGAAGTGTTGCATGAAGAATTCCAAAGGTACCAGATCAGGATAGATTGAATTTCTTTCTTGTTGAGAGGGTGTGTTGAAATTTTCAACAAGAAACAATGAAATTGGCAACCAGAAAGGACAAAAATAAAATTCACCCGCACTGGTGAGGAATTTTGATGTACCAGGAGTGAGGAATGTGAGGCGTCTAATTTATTTTTCCCTTAAATAAATTGGACAATAAATTGTAATTTCATCTCATAACAACTTGGGTCAGTTAACTAAGTCATGATGACTGAGTTAGTTCAAGAAATTCAAGTTAAGGAGATCAAGGTGGATATTGGTGGCCACTCGCCTATTCCACTTGGGCTCTCGCCATTGTCTCTTTCAATTTTTCAGTTTCCTTAATTATAGCACAATTTACTATTTTTGTCAGTTTTTCGGGTCCTGAAATTCCAGAGCCGTTTTGAGGCCCCAAATGACGTTTTTTGGGCTTGAAAGTTTTGTTGATTTCATAAAAATCACATTATTTTTTGTATTCCTTGGAGAGATATTTCTAATTAGGTATCATGTGCGTCAAACAGAGATCATATGACCAAGTTATGACATTGGGAAGTTGGATTCCCAACTACCCCCAACAGGGCCCATAAACTCTTGGTGTTACATCTCATTGGGTTAGGCTCTTCTCTTATTTTTCAATAATAAAAAGTCCCTTGAGCCTGATTGTAACATAGTTCAGAGGCATGTAGCCACCACATCTCTTCTTAGAGATAAGCTACGGTTTCCCGAGCTAGTTCGTTTTCCATTCTGTATGTTAGAAATTTTTAGTATATTATATTAATGAAATGAAGTGTTATTCCTACTGCATCTCTGTGTTTATATTTATTTATGTATTTTATTGTGTTCCTACATATTTCCATATCATGAGGGTCCAAAACCAAATTATCATATGTCGTGGAAATTCAAAATATGCCTTGTTCACCTAAGAAGTACATGTAACTCATCTTACGCTACTCATGTCTAGTCTCAACTCATCCCACTTAAGAATTTACCAAGAAAAGGCTCATCACATCCAACCGTGGTTGTAAAAAAACTAAGCAACACAGTTTATACTGACAACCATAGCACCTGGCATGTCTTAAATGCCTTGTCACTATGTGGCATGTGTTAGCATCCCCTACATTCCTTGGCATGCTTTTACACACCCTAACACACCCTAGCACTTCCTGAAATGCCTTGGTAGTTTAGCATGCCTTGGAACTGCCTATAATATAACCTTGTCACTCCCTCCTTAATACACCTATAACTCATTGACACTCCCTGTCACACACTCGTATTCGTTCATTTCCATGCATTTTGATCTAGTGCTTACTTGTGTTTACCTAACACTCCCTATCATGCATTGGCACACCCTAACACCTAGCACATCTTGGAATGCCACCCTATCACTCTAGCATTCCTTGGAACTACTTAGCATACTTTTTACTCTCTCCTTAGCACACCTAGAGCTCATTGACACTCCTAGTCACAAACTCTTATTCATTCATTTTGATCTTCCATGCATTTTTACCTTGTGCTTCCTTGTGTTTCCATAACGTTCCTTAACACTCCTTGGCACGTGTTGGTACACCCTAGCACCTAGGAAATCTTGGCATGTCACCCTGGCCTCTAGCATGCCTTAACACTACCTAGAATACCTTGTCACTCCCTCCTTAGCACACCTATAACTCAATGAAACTTCCAATAAAAAACCCTTATTTTTTCATTTCCATGCATTTTGACATACTGATCCCTTGTGTTTCCATGGTAGTCCTAGTTAACACTTCCTTGCATGTGTTGGCACATCTTGGCCGCATGCCACCCTACCACTCTAACATTCCTGAGCACTGCCAACGATTCCTCGTCACTCCTCCTTAACACACTTGGAACTCATTGACACTCCATGTCACACAATCTTATTCATTAATTTTCATGCATTATGACATATTAGTGCTCCCTTGTGTTTCTCTAGCACTCCATAACACTCCTTGGCACACATTGGCACAACCTGGAACTTGGTACATATTGGCATGCTTTCCTAACACTCTATCATGCCCTCACATTGCCTATCATTCCTTTTCACTCCCTACCTAGCACTCATATAACTTGCTAGCACTCCCTATCAAACACTCTTATTCATTCATTTCCATGCGATTGAAACTTTTTCTCCCTTTCGTTTCCCTGGCACTCCCTATCCTGTGTTGGTGCCACACCCTAGCACCTAACACATCTTGGAATGCTTAACATGCCTTGGAAATTTCTAGCATGTGTTAGCTCTTCCTGGGATTCCCTACACAACTCAAAACTCCCTAGTTGTCATGCCCTCATAGATAAACTTACTTTTTTTGCGACTTGGGAACCCAATCAAGTCATTGAAAAAATAGTGTTATGTCTAGCCAAAAGTCTCCCTTTGTCTGAAACTTCTTTTTCCATCCCCTTTTCACAATCATAGTATTTCCTACTACAAGTCCTATTATGAAATTCTCCTAGCACACTTTTTCCATGGGACACCTAAAATTCACTTACACTCCCTGGCAGATTCTTACACTCTTATTCTTATGTGATTTTAATCTAAATCACAAGACATAATCCTACTCTACTGCTCTGTGGAATTTAATTCACAATTTAGAACATCAATCACAAACATGAAATGAGAAATAACACACATGAACATGGTATTTTTCCAGGGGAAAGCAACTGCTAAAAATCCCTTATGCCTGCTTGCATTAAATCAGATGAATAAAGATGTATTACAATTCCTTACTCGCTCTAAGCACAACCTGCAAGTGAATAACCTATCTATCGTCTCACTGATAAGCTATGACTAAAACTTAGTCAATTTTTTCCTCTAATTTAGCCCCTATTTCCTTACACAAGTCCTGAGGAATTAGGCCCCTATTATTTAGGAAATTCCTCCAAAATGCTTGCGAAATTTCCTAGGGTTGATCACCTTACCAATACAATTCGTGTACACGCAATATAGTATATAATTAATTGTGCACTACCTTGGAATCTCCACCACATATGGGATGATCACTGAGTTAGACTGAAGTCCCACTACACAACTGACCTTCCACTAGTTCCTCCAATAGTTGGAACTAGTTTAACTGAAATCAAATTGAAATAACTGACCTTGATTGCTACAAATTAGCAATCATACATGCTTAACTGAACTCTAACTCCTCTAACTCGAATTTACTAGGCTAAATTAGTAACAAGAGCCATGTCACCTCAGTTAACTGCCTCCAAGTTGTCCATTGATGTGGAAATTCGATTTTTCTCAATTAGACCAAGGGAAAGTCAAATTGAGATTTTCTTGTTGCATTTTTCAACAATATGAATTTTCCTACTCTAGATAATGTTTTCCCTCAACCAAGCATGGTAACAATTTTTTATTTATTTATTGTCGATCGCTTCCTTTGGATGAGAATTTTGGCACCCTATAATAAGTTTGTTGAAATAAAATCCACTCATAAGCTCTTCTTCGAGCATATTTTGGCTCATTTTGGGTTGCCAAAGACCATATTTCTTAATAGGGACAGTAGGCTCCTCGGTTTTTTCTGGTTTAACCTTTGGTCGATAATGTGCATCAAGCTTGACCAAATCCACTACCTTCCATCCTTAGATTTATAAATAAAAGTACTCGATGTGATTATTGTAGATGCCCTTAGAGTATACAATTGTGAGGATCCACATACACATGTTGAAAGCCTTCCATATTTTTAATAGAGATTTGACATAACTCTTCATATTTCGATTGCTCACAAGCCTTTTCAGGTGTGCTTGGGGTCCCAACAATTGACACAAATTGATGTAGCTATATTCATGGAATAACACATGAAGATACCTCCCATACTTGGAACGAGGTAAGCAATGCAACCAATTTTGAGGAATGTATCTAACAAATTCAATAATGAATTCATGATATTTTATAGAAAGTTGCCAACTCCAAGTACAAGTAGATACAAAATCCATTCAGTTCCACATAAGTTTTAGGTTGGTGATGAGTTATGGTTGGACTTGCACAAAGAACAATTGACAAACTCCCAAAAGAAGCTCATATCATTTTGATATGAGCCTTACACCATCACCAAGGCTATGGGTGAGAATTATTTTGAAGATTGTCATAGCATGATTTATATTACTTCAAATGTATATGTTAGGATGATTTATGCTTCATGGGGTGCATGTATAGAAAGAGTTCCTCTAAGGGAATAAAAAATATGATCACACCATTACTTACATAAGTAATTGTGATATCTACCCGAATGACATTAGGTTACTACATAAAAGATTTTAAAAGTGACATTTTTAAGGTTTGTTTTATATCAAGGTATGTGGATCATTATGTTTTTTTTCCAAAGCATTTACACATGACTAAATTTTTTAAATAGTACACCACTCTAATATTATTTATCTGACATGATCATAGGTTATAATTCAATGCATCATAGGTACTAAAATTCATGAAAATCTTGTTTTTTCTCTCTAAATAATTGAAACTCACAAGCGTGCTACTCTTGATATCAAAACTTGCACTATTGTTAAGACTAATTCCTCTAATTTTTATTGTTCCTCCATAAGTAAGCTGACTACGAGGTGGACTTGAACCATTATTAACACACTAGTGTAGTGTTACCTAATTGTATTTAAGAAGCATAAGGGGCGAGGTTGGTATAAGGCCAACTTTTCTATTGTCTAGTGCCATGCCCACTACTAGGTTCTTATCCTCTGTTGGCCTTAGGATATGGTTTCCCATTAGTTCATTTGATTCTTTCTCATTTCTAATCTCCTACATTACATCCAACCTGCTACTTTTTAATCACATATCTCTCGTAACCCCACTCTAGTGTGTTCATTAGACCTCATTGAGGTGCCTTGAATACTACTCTTTATTGAGCTATAACTTATCATCAACCCTTTCTTTCACAATCATTTTCTCACCAACTCACATTTACCATTGAAATTATCCAACTCTCTCATCCTCACTTCACTACTCTCTTCCTCGTTAATCTCCTTTTACAACTTTTCATTGCCTTCTTCATCTTCTTCATTTTCTCACATCAAGTTCAACCACCACCCATTAGTTATTTCTACTTCCTCAAAACTTATTC
The DNA here is from genome assembly GCA_034641835.2 of Pinus albicaulis. NCBI lineage: Eukaryota > Viridiplantae > Streptophyta > Pinopsida > Pinales > Pinaceae > Pinus > Pinus albicaulis. Next base: position 656,378,627 of record CM076582.1, on the reverse strand, counting down.
GACTTTCTATTTAGCTTTTGTATCCTTCATGGTCATTTAGTCCTTTGAGATCTCATCTTTTCCAACCCATTATAACCCATTACTTAATACGAATTTTTACACCACCGTGATCAAAAATTTGTAAGCCATTACTTAATACAAATTTTTACACCACCATGATCAAAAGGTTAAAGGTTAGTAGGTTAAAGGTTCTATTTTTCGAATATCAAAATTTTTTGTTCCCTTGCATTGTAGGTTTTGTCCAACTAAGGGAGGAGGAAGGGCATGTCCATGATGTCGTAGATCTGATCTAATACACTTGGTTGAACTCAATAAATTTTATTCTTGGTTCCTCCAATCTTAGTGATTTCATGATTTCAGTTTACACCAACCGTTGTGATTTAACGATTTCATTTCACAGAAGGAATTTGTCAGTGCACTCAAGAAATTGGATTTTGGGTGCCTCCAATCCTGGTGAATTCATTTTACAGGAGTCTTTCACTTCAAAAATATTCTAGACAAGTGCAACGAGGCACTCAAGAAGTTGTATGTTCAACATTCCACGGAGGAAGATGAAGCCGAAGGTGTGGGCGATAATCTGTTGAAGATTTTGTTGATTCTCCTCTATACATGAGCTATTCCTACAGAAAACGAGCCATATTGCAGCATGTCTACCATGCCCAGAATTCAAAAGCTAATGATAATCCAAATAAAATGGTATTTCTCAAACAAAACACATTTTAGATTGATTTGTAAGAACCATGGGACAACTATCACCAACCAATGAATTGATACAATTTATAAAGAATTTATGCACATTTTAAACCCTTTCGCAATTACAACCTACGATGTCATGGGTGTGGGTGCCTCTACTATTTTTCGGGTCTTTAACAATGAATTTGGATTCATCAACCGCAACATAAAATCTCTATGTAGTGTTGGACGATCTACCAAGAAGGGAAAAAGACAAGGAGGCTACATTGGCGAGAAAGGTATTCATTTCTTAAAACCCGTACTCATTTCTTAAAGGAAATTGGGGTGATAGGGAGGTTTTTCAATCCTTTAATATCTACTGTTTAGATAAAATGTAATATATATTTCTAAATTTGCATATATTGGGTTTAAAAACTTGGGGGAAATGGCCACTCATATGCAACATGTTATGCAAACAATATAAATTGGGGTGATTGGGAGTTTTTCTAGCCCTAAATGTTAAGACGAAATTTTCACTACGTATCTGAATTTGAAGAGTTTGGATTTAACTAATTTGGTTCATGGTTGTTTAGATGAAATATGGTATACAAACATAATAGAATTGTGCTAATTGGGAGCTTTTTGAAGCCCTGTATTTTCAGATAGAATTTGGTGTGTGTTTTTAAATTTATGGATTTTGGGTTTAGGAGCTTTGGTCATGGTGTTTAGATGATGGTCAATATCATTAAGTAGTTACACATAAGTAAAATACCATTATATTAAAAAAATTTCCTTCACAGGCTCCAAGGTAGTGTGAGCAGAATATTTCAATTGTGAACCAATCTGCATGCTAAAAAATTGCAAAACTAAGTGTGTCTACTTAATATTGCCAATGTGAAATGTTTTATATTGCGCAATATTAAAACGATATAATGGAAGAATGTTTTTAAAATCTTGGTAACTATCAGGATCACTCAACAAATACAAAAATCAATATGCTTAATTATTATAGCTAAACACTCAGAAAGAGTGAAAATTTCTGCAATAGAATGGTTTCAGTAAAAAACCTCTCTGACCTTTAAAAAAAGAAGAAATGGTAATAGATACAATGTGCATGAGATGCATTGAATTTTAAAAAATCAGTTAATAATAGAAATAATAAATCATCATTCACAATGTAGAGAGAGAGAGATACATAGTAGACTAATAGCCTTTTATAGATTATATTACATCAGTGATCCTAGAAAAAGAACATTCTTGTTGATGCTATGTGGTGAAAAATGTGGTGAGAAAAAAAAGGAGATGAGATTTAAATGGATTACATACTTTGTGTATTCTGCTCTTTTTTACTATTTTCATCTACCGGGACCCTTTTTTGGCATAAAATTTATGTCAGCTTATTTTATGCCCAAAAATGTTTCCCGATCCAAAGGAATTGGGAAGATTCCCTTCCATTTCTGGTTTTCAAAGAATTTAACCTTAGATCTAGAGGATAAGATGGATATGCATTTCATGCCACTCAGCTTAAGATATATTTTATCAAAGGTTCAAGAAAATAACAAATTGACGTATTTTAATTATTTAAAAATATATAAATGTCATCCAATCCTCAATTTACTAACAATTGTTAACAAGACTTGCGAGTCATATTAGCATATAGGTTAGAACTAGGCATACCAGAAGTGTCTTCTTTCAGAATTCTCCCCACTACAGATTTGACACTCCAAGAAAATCTTCTCGTTGCACAACTTGGGATCATGGCACTCCTGTTTAGGAGTGACTTCAAGAATGTTACTTCCAAGGCACTCAAAGTGCTCCATGTTTCTGTTTGAACTGCCATGCTCCCAACATGTTCCAACATGCTCCAGAACTTCTTTGCCCCCAATCTGGTCCCACTACCTTAGCACCCTCATGGGAGTGTTTTTATGAACATGCTCTAGAAGCACTAAAGGTTCAATAAAATAATGAATTTATGTATTTTAATTATTTTAAAATCTAGAAATGTCATCCAATCCTCAATTTACTAACAACGGTCAACAATGTTCTTAATTCATATTAGCATATAGGTCAGAACTAGACATGACAAAGTGTTATCTTTGAGAATGCTCCCACTATGCATTTGAAACTTGTTAGCAAATATGGATGTGTGCACACCTTGGGATTATTTTCTCCTCTATAGGAGTTCTTTCAGGACCATTACTTCCAAGGCACTCAAGGTTCTCCCTGCCTCTATTTGGACTCTGAACTGCCATGATACTAACATGTTCCAACATGCTCCCAAAATGCTGTGCCCCCAGTCTGGTCCCGCTACCCTATCGCTCTCATGGGATCACTTTCAACTTTCATGACCACGCTCTCTAAATACTAAGGGTGCTCCATGCCTCTGTCCAAACCTCCCTTCTCCCTACACACTCTAATACTCTCCCTAACAACTCAACCCCCATTGTTCCAGCAATATTGCCCCACCCTAATCCAACCCCACTATTTCTAGTACTCACACCTCATGTCGTTCCACACTCCCTAACTCCGCACAATTGTGCCACAAATTCAGGAAATAAAGTTTCTTTTTACTTTTTATTATGCAGGGACCATAGGTGGTTACAAATTTTATGGTAAACACGAGAAGTAAAGTAAAATCCATCTCCCTCAACATCTTCCATCATTCATTCATTTTTTGTGTTTGAGTTTGGAATATTTTGAGTGCCAGTTGTGTGTCCATATGGCTTGCAAGTTGATATCAGAGTTGAATGATCAGATGCTGAGGAATTTTGAGTCTTGAGAATCTATTACTTTGCAATTTCTCCAAGCATATATATATATATATATATAACACCATTTCGTTAGAGACATAGTTCAAAAGGGAGCAGTGGTCCTCGATTATGTTCCTTGAGATTTGCAGGTTGCAGAGATTTTTACAAAGCTCCTAGCTAAGGAGAGGTTTTAAATGCTAAGAGAGAGACTTGGATTTGTGGATAACACCTTCCTTGCAAAGTTGGAATGTTAGTTTTTTGTAATTGTGTTGCTGAATTATTGTTCTCTTTAGCATCATGCAGTCACTAGTTTCAGTAGAGTTGTAAAAACTTGGCTGTGTGCAGCACTTTTATAATGATGATCGATGGTGTTGCAATGGATATGTAGAAATTTAAATATGTATGCATTTTCTACCTTTAGATAGTTTCCAACCTTAGAGAATTCCAGTTTTGGGATTTTATTTAATTAGAAATTGTTGTCCTATTTTGTTTTTAACATTTCCAGATTTTGTAAAAGCACATGACTTAGGAAGTCTTCCATATTTAGAGTAGGCACTATTTTTGAGTTGGTGTCCACATTTAAACCATGGTGATCTATTCTAGGAGGAATGGCTCTTTATTCTATGGATTCTCTTATGTGGGGAGGGTACATATCTAGGAAGATATTGAGTTAGAGTTTCACAGTCACTTCTAAATCTAGGCACACTGCAGGGATAGACCTTTTATGTAAATCAGTGGCATTTTTTAGCTTATAAAACAAAGGCAAGGTTCGGGCATTCATTAATAGCTACATGGGCTCCTCCTTCCACTTCATCATGTCATATGTCAACTTCAACATTCGTAAATATCATGGAGACATATTTTTTCACAGCTTCTCATTGAGATAGGGTTCATCACTTTCCACATCACTTGATCATCATCTACTGTATCCTCTTAATTTAAACAATGTAGAGCTTAGTCATAGCTCTCTATAAACATCGGGAAAGTGAAATTCTTTATCAAAACATGATCATCGAGCTATCTCATGTCCTTCTAACTTATTGACCAGTGCAGTGTACACATGTTGTCTGTTGGCAATATGATGCAGAGTGTTGTCCTTGATGGAAACCCACTTGATGAAGATGATGGAAACCTACTTAATGAAGTTGTCTTTGATAACAACCTGGTTGATGATGATGTAAATCTGATGTGAATATTGTTGGCATGTGTTGTCTTTGATGGTAATCTACTTGATGAGATGAGAATTGGCTATATGATGTGATGAAGTTGTCTTTGGATAACAACCTGTTTGATGAAGTTGTTCTTGATGGAAACTGACTTGATGAGTTGCAACCTATGTGTCAAATATGTAAATATGATGTATCTACAGATCATCTAAGGAGTACAGAAGAAAGGAACTTCAAAAAGGGCCAGAGCAATGATGAATAAGACATGTCACTATGCATACGCGGGTTTGTTTAGGCGAAGTAGCATATGTACGTGGAAAAGTACGTTCCAAGTCACGTATTCCTAATTGCGCTCTAAAGATATAAAAACAGGGGTTCTTACCATGGTATTGACCCATTGTATTGAGCGTTTGAATATCTAATTGATCCCGTCCAGGAATACCATTAGAAGTTGTGTGGTTTTGGCTCGTGGTATTGACAAAGCCTAAACCTATATAAGGAGAAGAAATTCATAGTGAAAAGTGTGTGTAAGATGTCTAGGCTTTAATGAATACTTCTCTTTGAAGTATATCTGTATGGAATGGGTAACAGTTGAATGATAGATCTGAATTCATAATGCACCAGTGAAGAAAATGATGAAGAGGGATCTCTAGATCTGAAATGTATTTGTATCTTTTAGATATGTTTATGAATGTTTAGATCTAAGATGAGGCGAACATGTTTTTGAAGTGAAGGGTAAAATCTGAGATATGCATATGTTCTAAAGAATTGTGCTGACCTAAAATATTTGAAGATCTATACGCAAGTTTGTAACATAGTAAGCGCGTATATACGCGGGTTGGATTAAGAGAAAGCGCGTATGGGTTGTGAAATTAGTTCTGTAATATGTGCAGAATGTATACGCGGGTTTATATACATGAAAGTGCATATATACGCTGGATCAATGAAAGGAAAGCACGTATGAAAACTAGGGTTTGTTGAAGTATGTGGTATGAAATGTCTGATCTGTTCTTTTGTATTACTGCTATCTATCTATGATGTATTCATACAGATCTGGGTTTTCTGAATATTGATTATGCTGCTGACTATGTTGATAAAAGATCAAGTTGTTGATTGATTGGTTGATGATTCATTGAATGAATTGATAAGGGTATAAGTTTTAGTTTGATGTATGATTGAGCTTAAATGTGTGGAGTGGGTCCAGTCTGAAAATATGATGAAAAGTGGCCTGCAAGTTGTGATATATTGAAGCTATTGGATCCAGTATGAAAATTCATGAAATGTGGTCCATGGTGGTGCTGAGGGTTGTAGCCTTCAGTTAGGGGGTTGTAGCTCCCTTCCAAGTGAGGCTGGTAAATGAGAGCAGGGGGTTGTAGCTCCCTTCCAGGTGAGGCTGGTAAACGATAGCAGGGGGTTGTAGCTCCCTTCGAGGAGAGGCTGGTAAACGAGAGAAGGTTGTAGCCTTCTGCAGGTGGGTTCCTGCGTGCTGGTATGAGTCTGCGCCAGTACACGGTTGTAACATGTTTTATTTATATAATAAATATTGAAGACTGAGACGATGGCAGCAGTGGTTTTCTCCCGACTTGGGTTTCCACCTTAAATCCTAGTGTTCTTGTGTGATTCTTATGTGTGATGGTTCATTCTGTTATTAATGCACATGCTTACTGTTATCTAATCATCAGAAGAATGAATGTTGCATAGATATCAGTAAAGAATTAATGGCATAATAAGATCTCTGTATATACGCGAGTTTTATGAAGGATATCCACGTGTATACGCTAGTTGGCTTCAGCAAAGTAGCGTATGGGTTTTTAAAGAATGAAAAATTAAAAGGTTCAGTAAGTACTAAATACTGATTCACCCCCCCCCCCCTCAGTATTTTTCCCAACAATTGTTATCAAAGCGGGTCCTTCTGCAGAAGCTTGATCTCTTGAAGGAGATCCGTCACAATGGGAAAGAAGCAAAAGAAGAAGGCTACTCAAGGAAATGAGATATCTCAGAAAACATGTGTAGCAGAAAATGAAGAAGATGAAACAGGTAGTGATTGTTGTTCTTGTGATATTCTTCTTTGTGCAAGAAATGGTGAATATAGTGAAAGTAATGCTATGGACCTAGAAGAAGTTATCAAAGATCAACAAAGAATATTTAATGAGAAGGAATCTGCCTACAAAGATTTGATCTCTAGACTGAAAAGGATGTACGATAATGTATCCAATTGAAGTAAAGGACTTGAAGCATAAATCATCTCTCTAAAAGCAGATTTGGAAAAATCAAATAAGAAGAATGAAGAACTTGAAGCAGAAATCATCTCTCTCAAAGAAGATCCAGAAAAATAAAATAAGAAGAATGAAGAACCCCTACCATTTGAAAAGGAAGGACTTGAAGCAGAAATCATATCTCTCAAAGAAGATCTGGAAAAATCAAATAAGAAAAATTAAGAACTGCTACAAACATGTGAAGAACAAGAAAATTGGTTGAAGGAAGAAATTTTAAAATTACATGATCAAGTAGAAGAAGGAAAAAGGGTCGAAGAAAGCATGAATAAGCAATGCCAAAAATTGGAGGTTGAGGTAAACATTCTCAAAGGTAAATTAGAAGAAAAGGATAAACTTTTGAGGTTTCAAGATAGTACTAAGATTCTGGACAATATTCTTAGTAATCAAAGATCTCCTGCTATTAAACTTGGTCTTGGTTTTCATGAAACTGTTAAAGGAGAATCTAGTTCACAAGGAAGTGCTAAAGACTCAAAGGATGTCAATGAAAAACCTGAAGAGTTGAAAGAAACAAGAAGTCAACTGACAATCATGAACACTCAAAGGAAATCATTCAATAATGTTGAATGCTTTAAATGTCATAATTATGGGCATGTTGCAACAAATTGCAGAAGCAGATTGTTTCAGTCACAAACAAACAGATTCTATAAAGAAAGGTACTCTGGTTTCTTTAAGGGATATTGTTTTTCATGCAGCAAGTTTGGTCATAAAGCAGCTAATTGCAATAGAAGAAAGAATAGAAGAACACAGTATGATCCTTATGCTTACTTTTCTAGTCACATAAGATGTTATGCTTGTAACAAGTATGGACATGTGGAAAAAGAATGCAGGATGAAAAAATCTGAGAAATTGGACAATTTCCAGCACACAATAAGAAATTTCAAGCAAAGCTGGAAAAAGAAGGAGGACCGGTCAGAAACGTAGGGAATATTGACCCTACTGCAGTCATCTTCTTCTAAAGCTTACTTCTCATAATGACTGCAGGAACAATGTAAGATACATTATAGAGATTAGTAATGTATCATCACAGGGGGAACAATGTATGATGATTCTCATGGTTGATTTGGTAATTCTGGTTATTCTGATTTCTAACAGTGCATCTGATATGATAAGAAAAGACAGGTACAGGTGATACAAATTTAGGGGGAGATGGAGTGAAATTTTCGATATTTCACTTTCCATATGTGGGTTTCATAAACAAAATTTGCGTATACACGCGAGTTCCTTTGAAGACAGAAGCGTATACTTTTCTGTTAAGGAAAACAGTGATTCAGCTCAAGAACAGGAGTACAGGTTCATTGCATTGTTGGCATGGTATCTGTTTTTTCCTTAATATGCATACTCAAATAATGATTATATGATACATGGTTTCTTATGATAAGATTATGGATAAGCCCTGATTTCTCTTTGATGAAGAGTATTTTGTTATGGATGAGATGGAAGTCTTCTAATTCAGAAATAAGGATAGATCATGCAGAACTAGTTGCTAATGTTAGTTGTCACGATTGAGACCTTTTGTACATAATTCCATCACATGTTGCATCATGATATAAATATTGAATATTTTGGTGATATGAGATCACTTGGATGATTGCTTGACACGTATTGTCTATTGAAGATGACAATTCCTCTTGGGAAGAATATGTTGATGCTGCGAAGAGCTTGAAGGCTTGGTTACTAATGTACTTATGCTACAACTGCTGGATGACACTTTAAAACATAGCTACATTGTCCTATTTGAGGGAAGCATTCAAAATATCTCAGACAGAAGTTGGAAGTTATCTCTGCCTTTCAGGAGATCAGATCTATTCAAAATCAGAATATTAAAATTGATACATGGATTTCCTAAACGACAGTTGCGTATATACGCGAGTTCATACAAAGAAAACTACATATGGGTGGTTGCTGACAAATTTCTCTGATTCAGCATTCTTCAGCAGAGATGCAGTATTGTTTGGTATCTCTGGTGGTGTTCCAGTACTCATAATTCTGTTTCATTCTCTGATGTTTCTTGATAAAGATGCCTTGATGATTTTATGTTGAAAGTGTTCAGGATGCACAAGCTAAGGGGGAGCACTAGTCATGTGGAAAGGATGCATTGGATGCACAGTTTCAGGGGGAGCATTAGCATTGCCGAATTTAATGCATTGTTGGCATTATGATGGTTTTGAAATATGATCTCTCTTGAGGTCTTCTTGATCTTGGTTATAAAAGTCATATTTGTAATTTGGTGAAAATTTTATGTTGAGACCTATGATGTAAATTGTAATATTCAGTCTTGTAAAGGGCTTGTTCAAACTTGTAAACCCACTTGGTTGGGTAGTGGAGTCAAAAATGTGTAAACCCGCTTGGTTGGGTACTTGTGTCACATGTAAATCCACTTGGTTGGATCATTGATGTAAGTATGAATCCTTGGTGATAGGAAAGGTCATAGAGTCATGTACTTCATTGAAAAATATGTTTGAACATTTAGCATGAACTCAAGGGGAGCATGGTAACTTCAGTGCACATCAGATCTACAACGCTATTCTTTCTACATGAGGAGAAAAACCTTGTGTCATTTTTTGATCCGCCCTTTGCCCTTGATGTCAAAGGGGGAGAGTGACATGGTGTTTGAATAGGGTGCAAATATCATTATGCTTAATGTATCTATATGTTGTGATCATGATCAAACACCATCGTGGTTGCCATCAAGTCCAAAGGGGGAGATTGTTGGCAATATGATGCAGAGTGTTGTCCTTGATGGCAACCCACTTGATGAAGATGATGGCAACCTACTTAATGAAGTTTTCTTTGATAACAACCTAGTTGATGATGATGTAAATCTGATGTGAAGATTGTTGGCATGTGTTTTCTTTGATGGTAATCTACTTGATGAGATGAGAATTGGCTATATGATGTGATGAAGTTGTCTTTGGATAACAACCTGGTTGATGAAGTTGTTCTTGATGAAAACTGACTTGATGAGTTGCAACTTATGTGTCAAATATGTACAGGTGATGTATCTACAGATCGGCTAAGGAGTACAAAAGAAAGGAACTTCAGAAAGGGCGAGAGCAATGATGAATAAGACATGTCACTATGCATACGCGGGTTTGTTTAGGCGAAGTAGCATATGTACACGGAAAAGTACGTTCCAAGTCACGTATGCCTAATTGCGCTCTAAAGATATAAAACCAGGGGTTCTGACCATGGTATTGACCCATTGTATTGAGCACTTGAATATCTAATTGATCCCGTCCAGGAATACCATTAGAAGTTGTGTGGTTTCGACTCATGGTATTGACAAAGGCTAAACCTATATAAGGAGAAGAAATTCATAATGCAAAGTGTGTGTAAGATGTTTGGGTTTTAATGAATACTTCTCTTTGAAGTATATCTATATGGAATGGGTAACAGTTGAATGATAGATCTGAATTCATAATGCACCAGTGAAGAAAATGATGAAGAGGGATCTCTAGATCTGAAATGTATTTGTATCTTCTAGATCTGTTTATGGAATGTTTAGATCTAAGATGAGGCGAACATGTTTCTGAAGTGAAGGGTAAAATCTGAGATATGCATCTGCTCTGAAGAATTGTGCTGACCTAAAATATCTGAAGATCTATATGCAAGTTTGTAACAGAGTAAGCGAGTATATACGCGGGTTGGATTAAGAGAAAGCGCGTATGGGTTGTGAAATTAGTTCTGTAATATGTGCAGATGTATATGCAGGTTTATATACATGAAAGTGCGTATATACGCCGGATCAGTGAAAGGAAAGCGCGTATGAAAACTAGGGTTTTCTGAAGTATGTGGTATGAAATGTCTGATCTGTTCTGTTGTATTACTGTTATCTGTCTATGATGTATTCATACAGATCTGGGTTTTATGAATATTGATTATGCTGCTGACTATGTTGAGAAAAGATCAAGTTGTTTATTGATTGGTTGATGATTCATTGAATGAATTGATAAGGGTATAAGTTTCAGTTTGATGTATGATTGAGCTTAAATGTGTGGAGTGGGTCCAGTCTGAAAATATGATGAAAAGTGGCCTGCAAGTTGTGATCTATTGAAGCTATTGGATCCAGTATGAAAATTGATGAAACATGTTCCATGGTGGTGCTGAGGGTTGTAGCCTTCAGTCAGGGGGTTGTAGCTCCCTTCCAGGTGAGGCTGGTAAACGAGAGCAGGGGGTTGTAGCTCCCTTCGAGGAGAGGCTGGTAAACGAGACAAGTTTGTAGCCTTCTGCAGGTGGGTGCCTGCGTGCTGGTATGAGTCTGCGCCAGTACATGGTTGTAACATGTTTTCTTTATATAATAAATATTGAAGACTGAGACGATGGCAGCGGTGGTTTTCTCCCGACTTGGGTTTCCACCTTAAATCCTGGTGTTCTTGTGTGATGCTTATGTGTGATGGTTTATTCTATTATTATTGCACATGCTTACTGTTATCTAATCATCAGAAGAATGAATGTTGCATATATCTAAGTAAGGAATTAATGGCATAATAAGATCTCTGTATATACACGAGTTTTATGAAGGATATCCGCGTGTATATTCTAGTTGGCTTTAGCAAAGTAGCATATGGGTTTTTAAAGAATGAAAAAGTAAAAGGTTGAGTAAGTCCTAAATACTGATTCACCCCCTCCTCTTAGTATTTTTCCCAACATTGTCATAATTTCCTTTGGGCCATATGCCAAAGTCATCAATCAATTCATACATTGAGTTGTGAGTCCTGACCACACAGTTCCCAAGATAATTCCCAACTATCTCATGAATTCCTGCAATACATCTTTCCAGGTAGAAAATTCATATTCCAATCAGGACATCAATACCAAATCAATATTAGTGTTACCATAATAGCTTCTTCATCATATGTCTTATTATGTCTTTCCTTTTTGTCAACATCCTTCATCATGGTTCTTCTTCATGCTAGAGTACTTTTAATGTTTACCAACTAGAAAATTTAAGTAAGGCTTCTTGAACTATTGTTTCCCCAAATTTTTAGTTTTGGTTTAAATTTTAAAATAGGTTTAAATGAGTGATTTTATATCATGAGACCTCTCAGAATATGAATACCTAAACAACATTGTTGGTCCTGCAGGTGAATTTGGAATATCCTGGAAGGGTGGTATTTAATACCAATGGTCTAATTTATTCAGATAATGTTTTTGGAACTGATTCCCAGGCAACTATGATATATGCATTAGGTGTTGCTAGCTGGGGAGTTGGAGTAATTGAACCAGAAGCTACTATGCTTGGCCAGGTAATCTGGTTTGAACATATAGATGTTCCTTCTCCTAAGGGGAAAAATCATATTCTTTTCATATGGAAATACATTCTATACATACATTATGCTTTCCCAACCATTGAAAATAATTTCCAAAAAGGTATACTGATAGGACTATCAAAAAATCCTTAGGGGAATACCCTGAGAAGGGACAATTTAACCAAAGGCTCAAATACAATTGTTTTACAAAAAACAGCTCAACATTAGTTAAGGCTCTCAAAAATAAAATATCAGAGTACTATATACAGTGTTGAAAGCATCATCTAAAAACCATAATGAAAAAATGGGCCACCACTATATATCATGATAGGGTAAACAACAATACAAATGAGGTGAGCCACAACCTACACCATCACGAGTGTTGAGTCTCAATTCTGCATCTTTTCCATACACTTTTCTATACCTTTTTCACTCACCTGAACCTCCCAAGCTGTCAATATCATTGTATGTTAATTGCAAAATAGAATCTAACATGGTTTTTAACTATATTTTTGTGTCTGCTGTTTGATTTAGATTTTGTTCATTTAGCTGCGGAATCTTGCCACTTTCCGCAGCTGCTGCAACTTTCCGCATCTATTTTGTGAAACTCTATGTTACAGGTGTCTACAGGGAAAACGAGCCACATGGGCAAGTCAGAAATGATGTGGACATGGTTCGTGTCCTATTGGCTCGAGCAAACTCATCTAAAGAAGCCGCGGTCAAAGGCGTCCACATGGAAGTCAACCATAGAGTCTCACGGTGACAGGGCTCTGTTCCGTGTCACGTAAAGGTTCATATGGCCGTTTCTGAGTTGCGGAGGACAAGTCGACATCTGTACATGGCTCCATAGTCGAATTCAAGCATCCACTCCTCATAGATTTACTTTCCAACACGGCCATGATCCTAGATCCGTGGACGTAATGGTCTACGTGTTCACCACCAGCATAAACTTTAGGAGACAGTTATATTTCTTTTGTTATATATAACGCGTTTGCATACGCATATAGAGTTAGTCTCGATTAGTCTCTGTTATCTTTTATTAGTCTGCTCTGTAATGTAATTACGTTGCCTTAGTGCCGTAATACTACCATACTGTTATGACTGCATTTTAATATAAGAAAACTCTGTTTTCCAACGTAATTCGTACTTGAAGATTGTTGCCAAGGCTGGTGTAGAGGGCCCCTACTCAGCTAAGGTTTTGTGCATTAGTGTATAGTTCTTATTTCATTTCTTTAAAGCTCATTGTGCCATAATCCATTCACATGTTTATACACTGCATTTTTCATGATACATATGCTTCATTTCTGTTTATAAACTTTCATGCTTTCTATTTCACTTTTGTCTTTCATGTTTTATGTTATTAATCACTGATCAATGTTCTTGTTTCAGGTCATAGATAGGCAGCCCGGGAATTTTCATAGCTTTTTGACTAATGACATGGAATTAACATTGTTCTACTGCTAATGTGTTTTTCTTAGTTTCTGTTTAATTTCAGTACTGCTTTGTTTAATTCAGTTTTGCTTATTTGCTTCAGTAGTTAAATTTAGATATATTAAACTGCTCATAACATCTTCAGTTACCTCTGAAAGCCACAGATGGACTGATGGTGAGGGATTGTATTATGAAATGTGTAGTTTAGTATTAGTTTTCTTTCTGCAAATTTAGATATATTAAACTGCTCATAACATCTTCAGTTGCCTCTGAAAGCCACAGCTGGACTGATGGTGAGGGATTGTATTATGAAATGTGTAGTTTATTATTAGTTTCATTTATGCAAATTTAGATATATTAAACTACTCATAACATCTTCAGTTGCCTCCGAAAGCCACAGCTGGACTGATGTTGAGGGATTGTATTATGAAATGTGTAGTTTGGTATTAGTTTCATTTCTGTAAATTTAGATATATTAAATTGTGCATGACATCCTCAGTTACCTCCGAAAACCATAGCTGGACTGATGGTTAGGGATTGAATTATGAATGTATGATTTGATATTAGTTTACTTTCTGCAAGTTAGATATCAGTTACTCAAGTTGCTTATGGTTACTTCCGAAAATCATAGCTGGACTAATGATGAGGGATCAGAAGACAAGTTGATGTAAATTGATCTAGATTTACTTTATTGCAACTTTTGGATTTCTTTCAACATAATTTATTTTGTGTTTAGACAGCAACAAGAATAGTTTGGTTTCATGCTCACTAGTTCACTGTTTTGAGTTATTAGATTAGCAGCACCTTTTCATTTCAGCAGCATATTTTCATTTCCTTTCAAGTTTTGTCATTGTAATTTTCAAATTCCTTTTTAAGTTTCAAGTTGGTAAATCATTATAGAGGATATCACTTCCTTGAACAAACATAACCATACTTGTTTTTATTTTAGAATTTCCATTTCATCTTAGAAAACCAAAAATGACAAAAAGTTAAGAGATGGGTTATCTTGCACATATAGTGCGTCGCACTTCATCAGCTTACGAATTCTGGATTGAAAAATTAAATGCAGCAATTTAGGACACACTAAATTGACCAAACATTTTGGCACCGTTGCTGGGGAAGTGTAGCTGGGTAGCGAATTTCTTAAAAAAAAAAACACAAAATCATAAAAGAAAGGAAACAATGGAGACAACAATGGTGAAGGAAATAATGGTAGAAATAGGGAAGGAGACAACTTGTTTGGATTCCCTATAGTTGATGAGGAAACTCATGCAACAATGAAAAATATCTCACCATCTGTCCTCCCTAAATTTTATGGATTGCGAAGTGAGGATCCTGGAACATTTCTGTTTGAGTTTGAAGTCGTGTGCCGAACCTATGATTATATGGAAGACTCTCAAAAACTCAAACTGTTTCCTTCAAATTTGAAGGGATCTGCTTTGAAATGGTTCATGGGATTAGCCACTCAATCTATTAGGACTTGGAATGAAATGAAGCAAACATTTTTGGATAGATACTTGGAATATTGTATGCCCACCAATCACAAGGATGAGGTATTCAAAATGATGCAGAAAGAAGATGAAAATTTGGAAGACTTACTTGAAAGATTTCAATACAACTTGAAAAGAGAAAAGATGAGCAATTTAGATGATGAAACTTTGAAAGCCCTCATATTAAAATCCATTAGAGATGAATGGATAGATATTTTAAACATGATGGGGAAAGGAGACATTTCTCAACTCCCACTTCATGACATAACAGAACTATGTGTCCATCTCTCAAGAGGAAAATCTAAAACAGGAAAAGGGCCTAGGGATCCTTCTCTTATTAGGGTTAACAAATCTGCAACTGGATCAGTAAGTAGGGCAGAGATTGGTAATATGCTTGATGAGTTCAAAACTGATATCTTAGGGAGCCTTAGTGAACAACTAGACACCCTTAAAATCCAAAACAAGCAAAAAGCAGAAACAGATGCCTTAGCCATCTTTTGTCCGAAATGTAGGAAGAAACATGCTTTAAGGGAATGTCCCTTGGATGCAAAAGTTGTAGAAACATGTATGATTTGCTCAGAGAATCATGAGATCAAGGATTGTCCTTCAATTCCTGGACTCAAAGCTGTTTTCAAGAAGACCCAAATTCAGTAGAATCTCTCTGTTTTGTTGCAAGGAGACCTTGGCAGGGACAACAAACTCAAGGGTTTAACAACCCTATGAATTTTCAAACCCCACCAAATTGGAATCCTTGGCAACAACCTTGGCCTCAACATCAAAATCCATATCAGCCATGGGTACAAGGGATGCAAAATCCTTATGGGAGATTTACTCAATTTTATCAATATCCTCCATCTTTTCAAAATCAACAAGCTCCACAACTTCCAAACCCAAATCCACAACTTTCATTACCATTTCCACAACAACAACCTTCTCAACAAAATCCAAATCCTCAACTCATGCTTCCATACCAACAAAAGACAAATCAACTTCCAGCTCAGCCATTGCCAAATCCCAACAATAAGAATCCTCAGAATACTTACATGGTAGAAGGACAACAATTTCCTACCTATATGATTGTTCCTCTCAACGATGTACAACTCAGATCTGGTAGAGTTTTAGAAAAACCTTCTATAGATATTCAAGAGCAAGATACCTCTGAGGAGGATTCTCTTCAAGTTAATAAGGGTTCTGAGGAAGCATCTCTTCAAAATCCAAGCATGAAAAAAGAAAAAGAAAAGTTAACACCCACAACTCCTATAGTTGAGCAACCTGCATCTTCATCTACACCTCCTTTTCCTGAAAGACTACAAATTGACAAGGGGGTGGAAAAACAAATTTTGTTGTGTAACTATGACTTTCTAGATGAATTGAAGAATGTTTGTATCAAGATTCTCTTTCTACAAGCCATTTGAGAGATTCCTATTCTAGAAAAAACCATAAAGGAGTTGAGTTTCAAAAGACCAGGAAGGAAACTAAAAGACACAAGAAGAATCCACCTGGTAGGAAAGATTGCAGATATTATGATGGGAAGAATTACCATGCAGAAGTATGTAGATCCAGGAAGTCCAATTGTCAAGACACATATAAATGGGATAGAAATTCCAAACACATTGATTGACTTAGGGGCTGCTATTAACATTATGAGTAGACGGACTATGGACCAGCTAAAACTTCCTAACCTTCTTTTTACACCTACTTTACTGCAACTTGCAGATCGATCAATTATTAAACCAGATGGTGTATTAGAAGATATTTCAGTCTCCTTAGATTCTTGGGAATATCCAGTAGATTTTATTATTTTGACTCCTAAGAGTAATATAGGAGGGCACCCACTTATCTTAGGAAGATCTTGGCTAGCCACAACTGATGCTTTTATTAGTTGTAGATCTGGGGACATGTACATTTCTAATGGTAATTCGACAAAGAAATTCAATTTGTATCCTCCAGCAAGAGCAATTACAGAAGTAGGAGACAATGAATGGGTTGATGATGAGGACACTATACAACCTATCTTTACCATTTCTGAAATCAGTGAGGATAGTCAAATTCTGAACACATTAGAAAATTTTGAGACATCTTCAGAATATGACCCCACACAATTTCAGTTGGAATCTGACATAGAATATTTATCATCAAGACAAATGTCTCTTTACTCTATGGAAGAATTTGGTAGTTCTACTATTGAGATTTTTCCAGGAAAAACATTGAATATCAACAAACATTTGGAAAAGTCACAACAAGAAGAACTAACCAAAATCTTGTAAAAACATTCTACTGCATTTGCATGGGAGTATACTGACATGAAGGGTATTGATCCTAAGACTTGCATCCATCACATCTATATTGAGGAAAACAGTAGACCAATCAGACAACCTCAAAGAAGGATGAATCCAAATCTTAGGGAGATAGTGAAAGAAGAGCTCCAAAAACTTCTCAATGTAAACTTCATTTCTCCAATTTCAGATAGCCGATGGGTTTCTCCTTTGGTTATAGTACCTAAAAAGAATGGTAAATGGAGGGTATGCATTGATTACAGGGAATTGAACAAAGCAACTTTGAAGAATCACTTTCCTTTGCCTTTTATCGATCAGGTATTAGATACATTAGCAGGTAAAAAGTACTTTTTATTTTTGGATGGTTTTAGTGGCTATAATCAAATTTAGGTAGCACCTGAGGATCAAGATAAGACCACATTTACTTGTCCATGGGGAAATTTTGCCTACCGAGTGCTTCCTTTTGGGTTATGTAATGCACCCGCAACATTCCAAAGAGCAGTACTAGGAATTTTTTCTGATCTAATCCATGATTGTGTAGAGGTTTATATGGATGATTTTACGGTTTATGGTAATTCATTTGAAGAGGCATTAGAAAACTTGGAAAAAGTCCTTATAAGATGTAAAGAAACAAACCTTTCATTAAGCCATGAAAAATGCTTTATGATGTTTACTGAAGGTATTGTTTTGGGGCATCATATTTCAGGAGATGGGATTAAGTTTGATAGATCAAAAGTTGAAGTCATCTCCAAGTTGCCTATTCCAAATTGTCAAAGAGATGTTAGAAGTTTTCTAGGATTTACTGGTTACTATAGAAGATTTATAGAAAACTTCACTAAAATAGCATCTCCACTCTTCAAATTGCTTACAAAAGACTGTGAATTTAAATGGGATCCTGATTGTCAATCATCTTTTGAAACTTTGAAAACAAGAATATCTGAAGCACCTATCTTGAGAGGACCAAATTGGAAACTCCCTTTCCATATTTCTATGGATGCTTCAGATACAGCTCTAGGAGCTGTGTTGGGTCAAAAATATTTAGTTCCTTATGCCATTTATTATACCGGTAAAAATTTGACTCCCACAGAGTTGAACTATACTGTGACTGAAAAAGAGTTTTTAGCTGTTGTTCATGCAATTAATAAGTTTAGAAATTACATAACAGGCTATGAAACTTTTATTCATACTGACCATTCTGCAATTAGATATTTGATGAACAAACCTGTTACTAATGGCAGAGTGACAAGATGGCTCTTACTTTTGCAAGAATTCAATATTACTGTGTTGGATAGACCAGGAAAACAGAATACAGTAGCTGATTTCTTGTCTAGGATTCAAAATACTAAAGAAGATTCTCCTATAGAGGATAAGTTTCCTGATGAATATTTGTTTGCAGTAACAATTAAGACCCCTTGGTATGCAGATATTGCTAACTATTTGGTTACAGAGAAACTACCTTCACATTTATTTCCAAGTGAAAAATGAAAAATTATTCAGGAGAGTTCAAAATATTCATGGATTTCTAACGAATTGTTTAAAACAGGGCCAGATCTTGTGATCAGAAGATGTGTTAGGGAGGATGAAATGCCTGATATTCTTAAGGCATGTCATGATGAACCATGCGGCAGACACTTTGCAGACAAAAGGACAACCTATAAAATCCTCTCTTTAGGATATTATTGGCCTTCCCTCTTCAAAGATGCAAAACAATATGTCAAAAGGTGTGACAGCTGCCAAAGAGTAGGGAAACCTACCCTTTCAAATGAAATTCCATTGCAAACACGGGTACTCATTGAACCCTTTGAAAAATGGGCTTTAGATTTCATTGGACCTATTAATCCACCATCTAAGCAAAAGAAGTATATATTGGTTTGTACTGATTATGTTACTAAATGGGTAGAAGCCAAAGCATTAGTATCTGCTACTGAAAATTCAGTTGTTCATTTTCTTTATGAGGATATTTGTACTCGCTTTGGTGTTCCAAGATAAATTGTGACAAATCAGGGGAGCCAATTTACATCCAATTTGGTGGAGAAGTTGATGGAAGAATACAAAATCAAGCACAGAAGATCTACTCCTTACCATCCGCAAACAAATGGTCAAGTGGAGTCCACAAATAAAGTTCTTGAAAGTATCATCACCAAAACTGTTCATCTACATAGAAGAGATTGGGCAGAAAGGCTTCCTGAAGCCTTGTGGGCCTACAAAACTACATGGAGAAATACAATAGGACATTCTCCCTATGAACTTGTTTATGGGAAAGAAGTCTTGCTCCCCATTGAGTTCCAATTCAAGACCTTCAAGATAGCAGTTCAGTTGGGGATGGACTTATCAGAAGCCCAAAAGCATAGAATGGAGCAGTTGAATGAGCTAGATGAGATTAGACAAGAAGCAATTTTAAGAACTGATCTAGTTCAATATCAAAGAGCTAAATGGCATGACAAGTACATTAAAGAGAAGAAGTTTCAAGAAGGAGATTGGGCATTGTTATTTGATTCCAAGTTTAAAGATTTTCAAGGAAAATTTCATACTCATTGGCTTGGGCCATATGAGATTGACAAGATCTTTAGCAATGGAGCAGTAAGAATCAAGACCATTGATGAGTTTAAAACTCCTCTTATTGTGAATGGCCATAGATTGAAAGTTTATCATAAGCCACTCTCAAAGGAGGATTTTGTCAAAATATTTCAAGAAAGTTCTGCAATTAGGCTGGTACAGAAGAATTCTTCTTCTCCACCAGCCTAGCTTTTGTTCTTTTCAGTTAAAATAAATAAATAAATAAATAAATGGTATAAGCCTGAAAACCAATCACTGATTGGCAGTCTTATACAAAAAATATAGGGTGAAAATTAGGAACACCTGACACTCTATATTTTCCAAAAAAAAATATCTCTCTTTCATTTCACAAGTTTTGTGACCACCCATTCCATTCCATTCCACTTCATTCCATTTCATTTCACTTCATTTCACTCCATTCCACTTCATTTTATCCATTTCATTCCATTTCATCAATAAAAATCTTTTTCATGACCATTTCCATCTGGTCATTTGTCATCTGTTCATCTCCATTCATTCAAATAATAGCTGTGTCAGTTTCCGCAGCCAGAAGCAGATTCCGCAGCTACAACTCTGTTTTCAAAAGAATGTACAGCCAAATGTTATTTCCATAATCATGAAATAAAATGCAGGTGAGAGGATCAAAAATGAAGACCTGGAGCATTCAAGACACCAATAAAGAGAAACTAGTTGAAGACCAAGGGAAAAGGCAAAGATTCCAAAGGTATGAATAAAATTTATTTCAAATAGCATTGAAAAACACATTTTTATATAGTTATGAACCATAAGCTCTATCGATTATGTGCAATGATTATATTGACAATTCCGTAACCTTTCACTATCTCCATATTATCCTCTTGCATTCATTCTCAAACAGTTTCATCATTAAACCCCCGATCTTCACTCATGTTCCAATATTCCATCGGTGACAATGAGACGTATTTGATTTGACCACGGACTCTTACAGCCGCATAAATCTATAGCTGTTGTTTAAACGTGCTCATATTTATTGTGCAGCCACCAAAATTCAAAATGCTGCCGGATGTGTTATACTCTGTTAATCTCTTTGTCGTGCTCTCTGTTGTGCTCAAGAAAACCCCTCTCTGTTCTGTTCACTCCATTCCACTCTCTATTACGCTATAGTCTGTATACCCACTCTCTGACATTTACCCATAGTCATTGTGCTCATCTCTGTGCATTCAGCCGTTCTATTTCCATTTGAACCCTCACGGAGGCAAATTTGTGAAGAGCAGAAAGAAAAAATGGGTAAATTGCTAAGAGCAGAACCGGAAGGACCTAAGTTCATAGAGGGATATCCGCAAGTAAAGGAGATATTGAAGAAAGTGAAGTGGCTGCAGTTTATCCAAAAATTCAGAGGTTATCATAAAGAAGTCACAAAAGCATTCGCAAGGTTGTTTAATGGCTTGGAAGCAGAGATTGGAGACCTTAAGTTTGCGGTCAATGAAGCATCTATAGCATCTACCACGGAACTTCTTCAGGAGGGTGAGCGTTGGTTTAAGAATAAAATCATCAGTGATGAAGCCTGGAGAACAATTTTACGAAACCAAGGTATGGACATAACTGTTTTTAAAAGAGGAATTCATGTGCATGCATTGAAAGAGGAATGGGATACTTTGCTGCTAGTTGTTCATAAATTTATTACATGTGAAGGCCGTTTTGGGTCCATGTATATGTACCATACCAGGTTACTGATGAATTTTCTAGATAATCAAACTCTCAATCTCCCATATTTTCTATTCAATAGTTTGAAGAAAATGTCCATGACTGTTCAGAAACATTTAGGAGATGTAGAACCCCATCTATATCACCACGACCTTGTAAAAATTTTGATTGAAAAGGAGTTAAAGGAAAATAAAGAAACATGGGAATAATTTCTGGTTTGAAATTTCTTTGAGGAACCTCAGGAAATTCCTGAAGGTAGCACAGCAAGAAGGAGTAGAAGAAAAAGAATAAATGATGAAACCCAAATTACTCCTACTCAAGAAATTCTTGAAGGTAGCACAGCAAGAAGAAGTAGGAGAAAAAGAACAATTGATGAAATTCAAAATACTCCTACTACTACAATTGAAAGAACTGATAGGGAAGAGAGACTGTCAAAGAGGAAGAAGAAAGAAATCAAGGGTAAGAAGCCAATAACACCAAAAGAGAGAAAAACTATTGAAGCTATACATAAAACCCCTTCTTCTGAAGAAGAAGATCATCAAGTGTTATCTGAAAGATTAGTTTATCTTCAAAAACAGTCATCTATGCCCAAGAAGACAGAGAAAGGAAAACAAAAACAAAAGGATAGTGCCCCACAGCGTGTGAGAAGAAGCAGCAGACTTAAGGGGAAATTGAGGAAAACGCAAATTAAGGGTCCTCACTTCATTGATTTGGGAGAGGAGACATCTGAACAGTCCCCAGCTGACCATAGTCCATCTCAGTCGGTTAGTGAACCTGGTTCATTTCATTCCCAGTCAGACATTGAACATACTCCATCCTATTCTCAGCAAGATGTTGATGTAAGCCCTTCTCAGCCAGATTTTGAAGATAACTCTCCTTCACGGCATTTTGGAAATAGCCCAACAAAAATGACACCTGAAATAGACCCCAAGCAGCAGGAAGTATATGACTATATAGAATCTTTGGAAAAGGAAGCTACAGGTCCCAGTACTTCATCCATTCAGCCTCATACAGTACAGGATGATTTAGTCCAATCACTAAAACAGGAAATCTTTGAGCTAGAGCTTTTAAATAGGCACATCAAAAATGAAAATGAGACATTGAAGGAACAAGGCAAACCGGACAAAATCATCCATGATAATACCATGCTACATCTGGGAATATGGCAGAAGAAGAACAAGAAATTGAAAAGGAAATGCCAGAAGTTGAGCAGAGCACTGGTTAATATCAAATTTAGGTGCTTAATGAAGAAACCCAGAATGTTGGCAGCTCCAAGGAAGAGGAGGAGAGGATTGGATGTGTTGGCTGAAGTGTCAAGGCATATGATCTAAGGAAGGAATATCAAAATTTTGGTTGCATGAGGACATGCAACACCTTCACAGTGGGGGTATGTTGAGTCTCAATTCTGCATCTTTTCCATACACTTTTCTATACCTTTTTCACTCACCTGAACCTCCCAAGTTGTCAATATCATTGTATGTTAATTGCAAAAGAGCATCTAACATGGTTTTTAACTATATTTTTGTGTCTGCTGTTTGATTTAGATTTTGTTCATTTAGCTGCGGAATCTTGCCACTTTCCACAGCTGCTGCAACTTTCCGCAGCTATTTTGTGAAACTCTATGTTACAGATGTCTACAGGGAAAACGAGCCACATGGGCAAGTCAGAAATGATGTGGACATGGTTTGTGTCCTATTGGCTCGAGCAAACTCATCTAAATAAGCCGCGGTCAAAGGCATCCACATGGAAGTCAACCATAGAGTCTCACGGTGACAGGACTCTGTTCCGTGCCACGTAAAGGTTCATATGGCCGTTTCTGAGTTGCGGAGGACAAGTCGACATCTGTACATGGCTCCATAGCCGAATTCAAGCATCCACTCCTCATAGATTTACTTTCCAACACGGCCATGATCCTAGATCTGTGGACGTAATGGTCTACGTGTTCTCCACCAGCATAAACTTTAGGAGACAGTTATATTTATTTTTTTATATATAACGTGTTTGCATATGCATATAGATTTATTCTCGATTAGTCTCTGTTATCTTTTATTAGTATGCTCTGTAATGTAATTACGCTGCCTTAGTGCCGTAATACTACCATACTGTTATGACTGCATTTTAATATAAGAAGACTTTGTTTTCCAACGTAATTCGTACTTGAAGATTGTTGCCAAGGCTGGTGTAGAGGGCCCCTGCTCAGCTAAGGTTTTTTGCATTAGTGTATAGTTCTTATTTCATTTCTTTAAAGCTCATTGTGCCATAATACATTCACATGTTTATACACTGCATTTTTCATGATACATATGCTTCATTTCTGTTTATAAACTTTCATGCTTTCTATTTCACTTCTGTCTTTCATGTTTTATGTTATTAATCACTGATCAGTGTTCTTATTTCAGGTCATAGATAGGCAGCCCGGGCATTTTCATAGCTTTTTGACTAATGACATGGAATTAACATTGTTCTGCTGCTAATGTGTTTTTCTTAGTTTCTGTTTAATTTCAGTACTGCTTTGTTTAATTCAGTTTTGCTTATTTGCTTCAGTAGTTAAATTTAGATATATTAAACTGCTCATAACATCTTCAGTTACCTCCAAAAGCCACAGTTGGACTGATGGTGAGGGATTGTATTATGAAATCTGTAGTTTAGTGTTAGTTTTCTTTCTGCAAATTTAGATATATTAAACTGCTCATAACATCTTCAGTTGCCTCCGAAAGCCACAGCTGGACTGATGGTGAGGGATTGTATTATGAAATGTGTAGTTTAGTATTAGTTTCATTTCTGCAAATTTAGATATATTAAACTGCTCATAACATCTTCAGTTGCCTTTGAAAGCCACAGCTGGACTGATGGTGAGGGATTGTATTATGAAATGTGTAGTTTGGTATTATTTTCATTTCTGCAAATTTAGATATATTAAATTGTGCATGACATCTTCAGTTACCTCCGAAATCCACAGCTGGACTGATGGTGAGGGATTGAATTATGAATGTATGATTTGATATTAGTTTACTTTCTGCAAGTTAGATATCAGTTACTCAAGTTGTTTATGGTTACTTCTGAAAATCATAGCTAGACTAATGATGAGGGATCAGAAGACAAGTTGATGTAAATTGATATAGATTTACTTTATTGCAACTTTTGGATTTCTTTCAGCATAATTTATTTTGTGTTTAGACAGCAGCAAGAATAGTTTGGTTTCATGCTCACTAGCTCACTGTTTTGATTCATTAGACTAGCAGCATCTTTTCATTTCAGCAACATATTTTCATTTCCTTTCAAGTTTTGTCATTATAATTTTCAAATTCCTTTTTAAGTTTCAAGTTGGTAAATCATTATAGAGGATATCACTTCCTTGAACAAACATAACCATACTTGTTTTTATTTTAGAATTTCCATTTCATCTTAGAAAACCAAAAACGACAAAAAGTTAAGAGATAGGTTATCTTGCACATATAGTGTGCCGCACTTCATTAGCTTACGAATCCCGGATTGACAAATTAAATGCAGCAATTTAGGACACACTAAATTGACCAAACAACGAGTTATCATCATTATCTAAAAAGTTAAAGTGAGCAGCGACCTACACATTGGCATCATTACATCAAGAGTAACAAGGTGCTCTACAACCCAGTATGATGGAGACGTTGTTACATATGTGGGTAACATTTACATGTTGACTTAAAAAAAAATATAACTTCTAACAAATAATAATATTATTATATTATTTTTTCCATATTACATTTCCTAATGAAAACCCTGGAGTACTCTCCCTCATTATTTTGAGGGTGTTACCTAGGGTAAACCATAGACTCTTAAGGGAACAAGGTTGGTTAATAATTATTGTTGAATCCATCATGAAAATATACTCATTAAGAGCTCAACATGTCACCTGTGGGAATTGAACTGGGGTGGAGAGGATAACAATCATTCCTCCTCTAAACCACCTGAGCTAGACCCAAATGAATAATAATATTATATGCTACATACACACACACCCCTAATATAAGAACTGCTATATAGGAGATAAAAATGAGAGAAATTTTTTTACTAAAATAGAAATACCATGAATATGAAATTTACATAGAAATATTTTCATCCCATATTCCTCTTAGTCATCTTAAATGATCAAAATAATTTACACTTAACAAGATTTGATACCTCTCAGCACTTGATATTTCTGGATTTAAGATGGATCTATGTTGGTATCTTATAGGAACATATTCCTAAAAAAATAGAAAATTTTATTGTTAGATAATACTTATCCAATAAACTTCTAGAAAGATACTAAGTGTACCCATCGCTCTTGATTTGAGCATAGTCTATGAACTAGCATCCAAAGATAGCCCATATTTGGTAGAGGGAGTTTGCATATTTCCTATTTTCTTTGTACAAATGTGAGAAAAAAATGGGACTCAAGAACAGATTCAACATCCTACTTTCCCCTTTTAGCCATTTGATAAATCATAGAATCACAATAAATATGAATATGTGAAACTCCTTTTTCAAGCAGAAAACATTACTAGTAACATTAAAGTTAACCCCATAAAATAAATCCCATGCACTAGATTTGTCAATAAGATTAGGGGAAATTTATCTACATAGTTGAATTAGGCTGAGACTTGAGCTTCCAAAGACAAATTTTCACTACCCACACCTGCCAAGTCCATGCTTATATCTTTAGCTTAGATATAGTCATCCAATTGAGATAGAAACATCCCCTTCCAGACCCAGTAAACCTTGAATATTCCATCCCTGGGACCAAATTGTAGTCCTACATGCCTTTCTCATGGAGTGAATTAGTAATATTTCTAGATAGACAAGGCATTCCCACACCAATGGATGTTGTCTTTTGTATGATGTTATCAATAAAATGGGTTTCTGATTTTCAAAATTAAATGCTCCATGAACGAATATAGTCATGAAAAACGTTTTAACCCACAGAAGTTATGTATCATTCATAGTGTTGTTTATAAGTTGAGTGAATGCTCCATGAATAAATATAGATATGAAAAGTGTTTTAACCCACAAAAGTTCTTATCATTCATAGTGTTGTTTATAAGTTGAGTGAAAGAGGGATCGATTTTTTGATAGTGCATTCAAAGTCTCTTAATATAGGGTATAAAGTGGATAGTATCCTTTTTTTCATGCTCTGGATTTAACTAGTGGAATACAAAATTCGGGCACATTTTCATGTTCGTCTAATGCTCCCTTTTTAATCCTTGAGATTGAGCATGGTCCTATATTGGGTGACAATTTTTTTTCACTATATTTAAATTTAGTGATGTAATTTCTTTCATATTTGATGGTTACCATATGTTTAGAAACCCACATGGAGGTCATTGATTTGAAAAATGATTTGGATGATTTTCATATGAATTTAATTTTTTTACAGTTGGATGGCTCAATGAGCTCTTTTTGCATACCTAATTTCATCAACTTAAGAAAGTGTTTGAGTTTGGTTGATCAGGCATGAAATTGCTTAGCACATTGATTGAATTGATTGAGTTTCTCTAGCTCTTCTTTTACATTTTATGGCACCTTCTTTTCGTAGTTGTGTGCCATCACTTATAGCCTACAAAATGCAGTGTCTTGGTTGATAGTCTCACCCCAACAGGGATTCCACCTCTTAGATCCTCTAGGTCTTGGGATTGGTGCCATATTTGTTTGATTGAATTGACACAACTTGGGTGTTGAAGATGGGAGACATTCAGTAAGAATTTCTTTCTCTCTCTATTTTTAGTGTGCATCTTCTTATATCCCTAGGAGATAGAGAAAACAATAAGTTGATGGTCAGAGAGTAATCTCTTAAGTACTTGTACCTACTGACTGTTAATTTTGAGTTAACATGTTCTTAGCTTAGGTTGGTTACATCATTTTCATGTTAATCCATTAGAAATCTCATTAATCATAAGTGTAAATAATGAAAGAACATAAGTAATAAAAGTTTAAGACAAGCCAAGACAGAAGAACACACGATTATGGATCAAGCTGTGGAAAAACCCCAAGACGGGGAAAACCCTTATCAATTCTTCTTATCATTAATGTCAAATGCTCCAGAGAGAGAGAGAATACAATACTCCAAAGTCAAAATGACTTTAAAATGAGAAGGTTTAACACCACTTCCCTTAGACAAGAGGATGGTTCAAACAAGGCTGCAAATCTGATGTTTGGTGTAGGCTCCAAGGACTTGTGTCTTCTCTGCAATTTTTGTAGGACTGGCTAGGGCATAAACACAGTCAACCATTACCCCATTCACAACCTTAAAGACCTTTACTAGACTTCATATTACCTTCAACCAGTCCCTTCAAATGCTGGTAGCCCATAAGCCTTCTTCTTGGCTTCAAAACCCACTACACAGCCTCATGATAAAGCATCCTTGACTGCGTCTTTCTTGTTTTAGGTTCTCTGCCTCTAGGACATGGTTATTAAGCCTTGTGGCCTAGATTTAGGTGTTATAGGTCAATTTGGGCACCATTCCCAATGACCTGGTTAACTGGACATCATATCCAGGACCAATGATCAAGGGTCTATCATTCCCTATTATTTCATTTGGTACATGCCCTAAGACAAGAAACAAGACAAATCAAAAAATACTTTCATCAAGCAAAGGTTTCCGAGGTTTGAAGCTTATTGTATAACATATGATAGCTCACCAATGCAGGCTCTAAGAGGCCTAAGTGCGTTTCATATGTAGGTAGCCCCATGCAAGGCTGCTTTGCAAAGCACTTCCTGACACTCAAAGGTGCGTTGGTCACATTGGGAGCGAAATTCTCATTGTTTCAGAATCTCCACTTGGCCAATGCCTTCTAGAAGAGTTCACATGTGTCAAGCTTCGGATCCAAGTGTCCATTTGACATCTACATGATTGGAAACATGTCTTGCCTATTTTTGGAAAGTTATTGATTACAAAACAACCTACAGTTCATCTATAAATCGAACACAAATCTACGTGTTTTAAAAGAGGAAGTATTTGAGTAGAGAAATGCTAGAGAATTTCCAATTGAGAGTTTGATTTGTGGAGCTATTTTTGGAGAGATTTATGCTGTGATGAGACTTGGGAACCTTGCTGGAAGGTCACTTAAAATCAGTCACTAGGTTGTAACCTCTCCTTCTATCATCAATAAAGAGTACTTCTTATTTTTCCCTACATGAATCTATGTTAAATTTTATTTTCCATATTGTAAGATCTTGGTTGATGAATTTATTTTATGCTTTACTGATTTAGCTAACTATATTGAATAGATATCTATATTATTGCATCTTTTGTTGTTTCAGTGTTCTTTCTTGTAGGAAGCATTTAGCTCACAAACAAATTGAATTTGAAGCTACAATGGAAGTGACAGAAGGAGCCATTTGGAAGCAACTGAACAAGTAAGCCTCCAATCCTCTCTGTGTATCTTTTTTTGAGTTAGGAAAAATATTTGTATAGTCCTTAACCTATTTTTCTAGACTAGCACCTGTCTAGGGAAGCATAATTTATCCACATATTACAATTCTGGCCCAACAGACTGGCGACTCCACTGGGGAGAATTTCTCTTAGTTACAGGTGTTAGAGCCTTTGATTTGCTTTGTTTATCCACCCAGTAGTTCTTTCACATAAATATTGAACTCTTTCAGAGCTTAATTTGCAAAGACAGTGAGTTAAATAGTAGTATTTTTCCTTGTCTAATGCGCCCAACACACCCTTAAACTGGACACAGTGCTTTGCAAAGGACTGTCTCCCTTCCAAGCCTGTGTTGCAGAGCATTGTCTCCCCTTGGAGATTGCGTTGACTGCTAAAAGTGACTAAATTCCCTTGAATTTGACTTTGCAACTTGCTTTAGTTTTGTTTTCTGCTGTGTTCTGGAAAGTTTGATGGTCAATTGACCAGTGACTCTATATACTTCTTCTCCTTTGATTGAAAATTTGTTCAATGTTGTTTTAAAAAATGTTTTTCTTTATCATTGACAAGTTCATTTCAAAGTATTTTTTATGGTCACATTAAGAATCATTTGCTTTCGAAATAGGAAATTGTCGTAAAATCTTCATTTCCTTGATAAGAGAAATTGTTGTTGAAATCCTCATTTTTCCTTCAAAAGAGAAATTTTTGTTTATATTCTTCGTTTCTCGAAAGTAAAAAGCATTTGAATTATTGATCTAGTGCACCTAGTTTCTTTTCTGCATTCATAACATTAAAGAAACTGAAAAGAAAAACTTCCATTTTCATGTAGGATTGTGTGTTTTTTGCAAAAGGAACATTAGGAAATATGCATTTAGTTTGAGATTCATTGATTTTTTTTTGTTCATTGATTTGTTTACTCTCAAATTATTTTCTCTCTTCCCTTATTAGCTAGGTTCTTCATTGAAAAAGTTGAAAGTGAAAGTTTGTTTATCATTATTAGCTACATTTTAGGAATTTCATACACATCATTGCGGTGAACCTTTGAAAGGTAAATTGTTAAGCAAGATCAACATAAAATAAATCTAAATTTACTTAACAATGCATTGGAACCTTAACGATAACATTTAGAAGGTCTAGGCTAGAGACATGTTCTGGTGTCGTAAAACATAGCAGTTATCGTTAACTTATCTGCGATACATTCCGAGTGTGATACCTCAGTCCACGTACGTAAGTATATCATAGTTCGTCCATGTACTTTCAGGTATATCGAACAGTGTTACAGTATGATAAGTATAAATAGGTGCTCTCACTGTGCGGTTTCGCATCAGACAACATTAAAATGGACTTGAGCCTTCACGTACCTTCAGGTATATTTGGGAGGACAAATTTTAGGTGCTATCCATCCATAGTGAACCGAGTCAGACGCCTTGAAATTTTGATACACCGAACACATCATTCGGGGAGATTACCTGCCCATACTTCTTGGTTCACCAGGAGGTATTCTGCAGTTCACAGTTTCTTTGTAAACCATTTTGCCTAGCATTACCCTCTTTTTGTTTATTTTTTTTTGGATAAAATAAATCAGTAATCATAGAAGAACACAATCCTATCCCCTTTTGTTCACATAGATTAGCTTTAAAACCACCTTTACCACCGGATGTTACTTCTAGTAAGCGAAGGTGATCACGATTTTTCGAATCAAGTACAATTCGTCCCTCTGGTGAAACATCATCTTTTAAACCAGAGCTAGCTCAAATTATTTCCACACATCCCGTTTCATTTACTATTGTCGAAACGGAGTCTTCATAGATAATCGTGGTCACGATCCATTCAATCACTGAGACCATAACTCCTAGACCCGACGTTGTTCAATCACAAATTGATCCAGATCATGTCTCTTCTTTTCCAGCACATCTAAATCCTGAAGTCGAACAACCGAAATTTGTTCCTACCTTGGTCATCCCACAAAGTTATGTAGCTATTGAAACTCCCATATCACATAGTCAATCATCTAAAATATATTTTGGGCTTGATGGAGAAGTTCTTCCTCCTGGTTTAACTGCAATTGAAGAAATCCCACAACCTAATACATCTTTAAGTCCAACCCATTTTGGGGGAGAACTTTACCTGTACCAGTCTTTTCCTCCATCATTTCCATCTGTTTTTGTTGATCCTATTTCCATTCAATCTCCTATTGATTTTCGAGGGTATACATTTGGTCAAAAAACCATGTCTGAACCAACATCTTCGATTGGGTATACTATTCCAATTACGTCAGTTCCTACCCTCGCTACTCTGTCGATGTTCAAAACCTCACCAGAGTCATATTTTCACAGTGGACCTTCGGTCCCAACAAGTTACAAATCATTATTTGGCACTTTCTCTTGTGCATCTTCACATTCATGGTCTTCACCCATGTCATCATCTGGAATCCTATCTGGTTCCTCCTTTATGAGTACTAAACTTCTTGATTATTTATTCACATCTTCAGTGCAATATTAAGTTGATCCCATCAGTTATTCTTCTTGTGGCCAGTGATACCACAGAAATTACCCTCGGAAATTCCAAAATTCAGTGAAAACCTTGGAGACGACCCGTCAACGCATGTTATAACTTATCATTTATGGTGCTCATCAAAATCCTTAAATGTTGATTATGTTAGACTATGTCTTTTCCAACACACACTCACTACTCCAACTGCACTATGAGGATGGTTCTTTTTCTGTGTCAACCTCATTAAAAAATGAAATAGATTATGAGGATGGTTCTTTTACTGTGTCAACCTCGTTAAAAAATGAAACAGATTATGAGGATGGTTCTTTTTCTGTGTCAACCTCGTTAAAAAATGAAACAAATTCATGAGGATAGTTATTTTTTCTTGTGTCAACCTCGTTTAAAAAATGAAACAAGTACCTTGAGGATACTTCTTTTTTCTTGTGTCAACCTCATTAAAAAATGAAACAAGTGCCTTTGAGGAAAGTTCTTTTATCGTGTCAACCTCGTTAAAAAATGAAACAGGTCATGAGCATAGTTCTTTTCCTGTATCAAGCTCATTAAAAAATGAAATAAACCCTCTCCTAATTACGACGAGTCTTCCATATGATCTCGTAAATGAACCTTCATTCCATCCAACTATTAGTAATCAATAATCTACTTGGGTGAATGAAATGAAGCTTGGGGGGCACCTACTCTTGTAGGGGGCATTTGACATGTGCTCTTGTAGGGGGCATCCAAAAAATTCTTACCAATTGCACATAATCGACCGCTGAAGTTCGAGGGAAAAACAGGTTCAGAGCTCCAAAATGCAAATAGTAACTATGGAATGGTAAAAATGAATAGTGGAACTACTTTTTATAGTCATTTAATTATTTGCAAGTTAAAATTATTTCTATGACTATGGTTTTTGATAGCAGGGCTAGCCTGCAATACCCAGGATCTCCATTTATTTGGACATGACAAAATACATCTCAGTAAATTCCCAATCAAAACCTCCATTCTGAGAAATTTCACCCACTGGCAATCTCAACTATCATGCGGAGTCTTATCTTTCACTTTCTGGCAATTTCACAAGTTATCATTTGAATGCAAAAACATTTCAGTCATATGTTTCCTAATCATAAACCCAATGACTCAAACATGATTGACTTGCAACACCACACTCATACTTTCATACACAACTGCAACACCACACTCAGAAAGAAGTTTCCAATTCCAGACAAAATATTTGCAACTCAAAAGACCAGATACAATTCATGAAATCCTGCTTGCTTCCTGGAGCCTCAGCAATCTTTTTTGTGAACGATACGTATAGAACTATCCACAAATATAAATTAATAACTTGACCTAACAGACAGTGAGGGCCTAGGTAAGTTAATCGGAACCCCATTAAAAATGTAAATCTTCATTGAGTCAAGTACTGCAGCTAGCATTGCGGATCCATCGGCTCACATTCATAACCTTTATCTCTTCTAACACAAATCATTAATCAAAACCACACAACATACATTTGATCATTATCAGCAATGGTCCCTGGCAAAGGAAAGAGTTAGATACAGACTTACTCATGAACAAGATCTGGTTTACAGTAACTTTAATAGTGATTTCTGAATTTACCCAATCGATCACTGCAAATGTGATTTGACCAAACTGTAGCATTCAACTTACCATGCGTTTCCCCTTGATTCATTAACCAAACATTTCCAAATTCCTTATAATATAAATAATTCTTACAGATCATCTCGATCGATACTATGAGTTTGTTTATAGGTCTTTCAAGCCCAATTCGATTCACTGTATTAGTTATAACTCAACTTATTATAAGAAAAAAAATATGTCTCGATTTCTTCCTGTGAGATGGATGCGTTTTCCTTTCCTGTTGTTATAACGCGTTGAATTCCTCCCATCTAAGCGTTCCATGCAATTTCGAAGCGGCCCGGTTAGGTTTATTTCCCTCAAATATTTATGCAACGTAAATTCCTCAACCTTGAGTTCGATTGACAGAATACCATTCTTTCAAACAGGTTTAAACATTAACTGTGTGCCTGTCAACACAATTTCAAATATTGATTCTGCATTCAACAGTTCAGTGAAATTTTCAATTTATCAATTGCGGCTTCAATGAAGTCGACTTGTCAAAGTCGATCTACCCACAGAGAATTGCATGGGCGATTACACCTCTTGCTCTTCGAACTCTGTACCTTCCAGAATTTTATGTATCACATTTAATGACAATGTTCAGACTTTTATGCAGCTAAAAGGCTTGCTGATAAACTTTGTTATTGGCTTTATAATTTTAAAAGGAAATAATTTCTTCAATGAGTGCTGAATGAAGTATAGTGAATTCTTCTTCATGAAATCGATTCATGGTGATCGATTTACCAATTTCACAATTATAATTTAAGCGTTGTCTCCATAAAAAACCCAATTTCATTAATGCCTATTTAAACTCTCAATGATTCTGAACCGGTTTTGTAATAAAAATCAATGTTGACAATTTAATCTCCTCCGCATTCACACATCGACTCTTACCACAGATTTATATTAACAACAACGAAACCCAACAGAAACAGAGTCCTGTACAATGATTCAACACAAAACTGCAGCATAAAATGCGCTGGATACAACCCTTCACACAGAATTACTATTGCAATCAATTACGCAGACATATCATGCTCAAGTCTACACAATTTGGCATTCGATTACACACAAACGCAGTTACTTTTATAATATTCAGAGAAAAAAACGAAACAGAGTTTCGGCTTTTGCTCAATTTCACACAAACACAATATTTCACACAAACACAATCTTCATATCTCTCTGAGCTCTCGCTCCACACAAAGCCTATCTAATTCTACCTCACATCTCTCTCTTCAATTGTACAAGAAGACACAATTTATACAAATAAATGGTTCATGAACCAATTCTGATTCTGAACCAAAAATCTCTCCTAAAAATCTCTTCAAATCCACTCCAATGCTAAATCAAGCTTTTAAAACTCTATTCTAGCCAAATAAATCCAACTATTTGGCTTGATCTCCATACAAGGAGGATCACTCAGCCACCTATACCCTTTCCTCCATAAATAAACACTCTCACATATTTAAACAAATAATTTAATTAAATTATTTTCTTTCAGCCCCTTGTTAGTCACAACATGTGACCATACGATTACAGTAATAATGTAGCCCTGAATGCCCCGCATCGTAATCCTAAAGTTAAAGTTTCTAAGCACTTCGTCGTGTTTCTTCCACAATGTGATAGCATCACTACCTCGACACATCGACATGATTCATGATTGCTTTATGGCTTTATGGGCACCCATTCCTACGTACTTGGACAACACTTAAAAACAAGGTAAAATCCTCCGAGTACGCGACTATGCCCGTGTTTTTTCGCGTGTATACGCGAGTACAAGCCTAGATTCTTTCCGTATGCGATTAAAATGATTAAAAAATATATAATTATTCCCTATTTTCGGGCTGGGTTGATGGTTACTCAGGTAGTTCAACCACCCCAGCCCGTGGCCAACTGTTTCCAACTGCTGAAACTACTTGGAGGGACTATAAAAAGACCTCATATGTATGGCCTAAGGGAGAGACAGAATTATTATTATTATACTCTGTTGGTTCCCTATCCAAGTCTGATTCCCCGTGCCTCCTGCACTTTCCCAGTTCATTTCAGGAAACCCTTGTTTCCTTGACATACACATCCCTTTATATGTTATCTCGTATGCACTCATTTGGAAGGAGTCTTAGCGAGGCAAGGGCTGGACGGATCCGGACGACGGTCTGCGAAGGCCTTGGAAGGATCAGGTGATCTCTCCACTTACTTTTGTACGTACTATTTATATGGCACGGCAAGTCGTAATTAAATAACGCAGCAGTATGCTTTTATGTATGAGAATATTTGTTATACAAGCATTCATTTTGATTTATTTAATGTTTTATATGAATCTTACTAACATTTAGAGTAGATATATGCTGTACAACCTATCCTTTGTTCTCGTTTCTTCTTGTATTTCAGGTTAAGGAGGAAGGACGGTTGCTGGGGGTTTGAACCCTGCGGGATCTTCTTCAACCCTAGGACCTACGGGTAACCTTCTCAGTCTGCTCTATTTAGTTTTTTTGAACGTGCGTTGTCAGTAGAACTTACATAGGCATACCCTGTTCGTGGAGGTTGAATCCTAACCAACCTTCAGGTGTTAATTTCAAATGTACCGTCCATCCGCATCCCTCCAAACTTGCTTTGTAACCTGGTCACCACTTTCATTATGCCACCGATTCAATTTTTTCCGCCATCGGCTACCGTTCCTTCCGACCCCAAATCTTAATTTGCTTAATTTGCTGTTGTCCTCTGTTCTTGCTGATACAAATTCCTGTGGTCAATTTCTCCTTCTTGCTGTCCCTGTTCTCATCTAATTTCATCTTCCATAATTTCTCAATTTCCTTCTTACCATTTGTCTTTAACTGAACCCCACTGACATCTGTCTGTTGTACATTCTCCTTTTCCATACTGTCCTCTTTCATTTGTTTATCTTCAGCTCATTTAATCATGACAATTTCCCTGTCAATACCATCATTCTCAAAATCATTAAATACATGTTCAAAATATCTTTCTGTTTCAGCCATTTCTTCCAGTAATCTCACTTCTTCATCAACATGCATAAGCACATTGTCCAATCGCTGTTCCTCACCTGTCAAACCTGAAAACATACACAACATGTCAGTTTCAAAAATGCAAGGCTCTTCATTCGAGGCCTCAATGATCAGCTCTTCATGCTCTTCTGAACTATTCTGATAGTTCACTAAATTATTGAGAAATTCTTCCTCAACATCTCTGATTTCTTCCTCATCAAAAACTTCTGGGACTGCAATTTCTTGACTATACTTGGCAACTTCATCATAAGTTTGTAGAATACCTTCCTGTTCTACACAACTTCTTCCAATACCTAGTTTGTCCAAATAAGACAATAATGCCTCTTCTTCTTCTTTGATAAGACTTTGATCTTTCAAAAATTTCCTTGGCTTACCTTCTTCAGCTAAATTCTCGGTGTCAGCTTTCCTTCTCTTCACTTCATAAATCTGCAATACATTTGTTTCCTTTCCTGTTTCCATTTCCCATTGGTTTTCTTTCCATGCTAAAATTCCTTCAAATATAATCAAATAAGTTTCCACTAAAAGAAGACATAACCATTCAGCGATACCTTTTAATTTTTTCCACCAATTGAAGTCTTGAAAATCCTTACGCATCTCCTTTCTTGCTTGTCTTGCCTCTACTCCTTTCAATTTTCCATACACAGGTTCAAATTCTTTAGGTTGCATACCTGCAATTTTACATTCACAGAAATAATTAATCCCAAAAATATGAGATCCTCTTGTCTGTGCGGATGATGTCAACACATTTCTCTCATTCTGATCTGCATAGATCAGTTCTTCTCTACTGTCATCACTGCCTTCGTCCCCAAGGAGAGGTCCTTTCTCTGGTTCATAGATGTATCCTATTTCTTCATTTTCAGTTGTTCGAAGTAATAACTTCTCAGCAAAAAATTCTCTGACAGGCCATTTAACTCTTCTTCCCACATAAAATCCTTGTTTCCATTTTTCTCTAATTCCTTTCAATAGCAGCTTCTCCAAATGACTGAGTTCTGCCTTCATCTCAGCCAACTCTATGTCCCTTTCTTCTTTACTCATTCCTTTGATTCCAACTACTTCAGCATTATTTTCCCTATGTCTGTGACTTTCCTTTGTACCCCTGTCATGACCATCAATAGTCATTTCCTTTCCTTGCTCTGGTGAACTTTCCTTGTTCACTAGTGAGCTGCAACTAACTTTTTCCATTTCGCCTGTAACAAGTCTCCTTCATGCCTCACCAAACTTTCCTAAGTTTAGCCTTTTGGCACCTATTGGTTCTTTCCTCGAACCTTTCACTGACTGACAATTCTACCCAGCACTCCTCTTGCTGGAACTGTTATCTCTTGTCCACAATCACAATTGTGGAGCTGCCTCATCAACTTCTACCCAACCTCAGTTGGAAGTTGTTCTCATCTCCTCTTGAATACTCCTTGCTTTAGGCTCTGCATCTTCAATTGCTCACTTCCTTTCTTCATTCAGTAAATTTGTTTACTGTCGGGTATTGTCACCTTTACGCCTCTGGGAATTCTTCTTGCTCGATCTTCTTTACATAGCTCATATGCTATGATGCTGGTACAACTCATTTCACCTTTCAGAAAATCCACTACTTCCACTGACCTACACAATATTTTCACATCAAATCAGTCATGCAATCAACTTAAACATTCTTACCAGACCTTCCCGGCATTCTCTGCTTCTCCATTCTGATCCTTATCTTCATCAACACACTTCCTTCCAATTATACATCTGCTAAATTTAAAATTCAATTTCCAAAAACAATATTTTCAGAGCGTTAAGCTAGCTCTGATACCAAAATGATAGCAGGGCCAGCCTGTAATACCCAGGATCTCCATTTATTTGGACATGAAAAAATACATCTCAGTAAATTCCCAATCAAAACCTCCATTCTGAGAAATTTCACCCACTGGCAATCTCAACTATCATGCGGAGTCTTATCTTTCACTTTCTGGCAATTTCACAAGTTATCATTTGAATGCGAAAACATTTCAGTCATATGTTTCCTAATCATAAACCCAATGACTCAAACATGATTGACTTGCAACACCACACTCATACTTTCATACACAACAACAACACCACACTCAGAAAGAAGTTTCCAATTCCAGCCAAAAGATTTGCAACTCAAAAGACCAGATACAATTCATGAAATCCTGCTTGCTTCCTGGAGCCTAAGAAATCTTTGTTGTAAACGATACATATAGAACTATCCACAAATATAAATTAATAACTTGACCTAACAGACAGTGAGGGCCTAGGTAAGGTAATCGGAACCCCATTAAAAATGTAAATCTTCATTGAGTCAAGTACTGCAGCTGGCATTGCGGATCCATCGGCTCACATTCATAACCTTTATCTCTTCTAAAACAAATCATTAATCAAAACCACATAACATACATTTGATCATTATCAGCAATGGTCCCTGGCAAAGGAAAGAGTTAGATACAGACTTACTGATGAACAAGATCTGGTTTACAGTAACTTTAATAGTGATTTCTGAATTTACCCAATCGATCACTGCAAATGTGATTTGACCAAACTGTAGCATTCAACTTACCATGCGTTTCTACACCTTCGATTTCATTAACCACAACATTCAAATTCATGTAATATAAATAATTACTTACAGATCTGTCTCGATCCCAATACTATGGGTTTGTTGCTCGGTCTTTCAAACTGGTCGATTCACCTGGCAATGATTCAGAACTCCGCTTATTATAAGAGAAAAAAAAACTATGTCTACGATTTCTTCTATGAGATGGATCGTTCCTTTCCACGCTGTTCTGCGCATTGAATTCACTCCCAATACAAGCGTTCCATGCACAATTTCAAATAGTCAAGTTCGATTTTATTTCCCTCAAATATTTATGCAACGTAAATTCCTCAACCTTGAGTTCGATTGACAGAATACCATTCTTTCAAACAGGTTTAAACATTAACTGTGTGCCTGTCAACACAATTTCAAATATTGATTCTGCATTCAACAGTTCAGTGAAATTTTCAATTTATCAATTGCGGCTTCAATGAAGTCGACTTGTCAAAGTCGATCTACCCACAGAGAATTGCATGGGCGATTACACCTCTTGCTCTTCGAACTCTGTACCTTCCAGAATTTGAAGATCATACATTTGAATGACAACGTTCAGGACTTTCAGATGCAGTTAAAGGCGTTCAAGATAGAAACATTTACATGGCTTACATAATTTCAAAGGAACAACACCCTCTTCCAACCAGTGCTTGACCAATACAGGAATTCTTCTTCATGAAATCGATTCATGGTGATCGATTCATAATTATAATTTAAGCGTTGTCTCCATAAAAACCCAATTTCATGAACGCCTATTTAAACTCTCAATGATTCTGAACCGGTTTTGTAATAAAAATCAATGTTGAAAATTTAATCTCCTCCGCATTCACACATCGACTCTTACCACAGATTTATATTAACAACAATGAAACCCAACAGAAACAGAGTCTTGTACAATGATCCAACACAAAACTGCAGCATAAAATGCGCTGGATACAACCCTTCACACAGAATTACTATTGCAATCAATTACGCAGACATATCATGCTCAAGTCTACACAATTTGGCATTCAATTACACACAAACGCAGTTACTTTTATAATATTCAGAGGAAAAATGAAACAGAGTTTCGGCTTTTGCTCAATTTCACACAAACACAATATTTCACACAAACACAATCTTCATATCTCTCTAAGCTCTCGCTCCACACAAAGCCTATCTAATTCTACCTCACATCTCCGTCAATTGTACAAGAAGACACAATTTATACAATTAAATGGTTCATGAACCAATTCTGATTCTGAACCAGAAATCTCTCCTAAAAATCTCTTCAAATCCACTCCAATGCTAAATCAAGCTTTTAAAACTCTATTTTAGCCAAATAAATCTAACTATTTTGCCTGATCTCCATACAAGGAGGATCACTCAACCACCTATACCCTTTCCTCAATAAATAAATACTCTCACATATTTAAACAAATAATTTAATTAAATTATTTTCTTTCAGCCCCTTGCTAGTCACAACATGTGACCATACTATCACATTGCTGACTAGCCTGAATGCTCCTGCATCAGTTTTATTATGTTTTTATCATGAAACATGTATTTTTAATCCATTTGATGTTGTTCTGAGCAGGTTTTATAACTGATGAATAGATTAATCATGCAGATTTATTTCAAGAATGATTTGACCACAAAGCATACTTTTTCTCCTTATTTTTTGAGCTTTTTTAAAAATGAAAAATGATTTGAAGCGCACTTTTATATCTTTTTCGAGCTTTGATAACAACGAAAAAGGAACCCCTGGACTCTTCTTTCAGCTCTTTTTAGACTCCGATAATGTGAAAATATTGCCGAGCACTTGTCATTTCGAGCTTGTTAAAGTAAATGAATTGATATCTACTTAGTATAAGTTTAACCATTTTCCAGACTGAGATGGATTATTTATGAAAAAGGAATACCTTGGTTAATCATGACCAGAGAGGTTATTTCAGATATTCTTTTACACTTTTTTGGATCTGAGAGACAAATTTACAAAAAATTACTTTTGGAGTTCTCTTTCGTCCTTTATTTCAAACTCCCTAAATATGAAAAAGGACCGGGCTATCACTGTCGTTAAGCTCGTTAAAAAATAAAATAGCGACAGGCTTGTCGATCATGGCAAGAATCGAGTTTCATTCATCGCTAGACTCGTTAAATTATTAAATAGCGATACTTTATTCGCCTGAAGGGTTGAATTATAGATCAAGAAAATGTTATCCTCCTCAAGCTTGTTAAAAAATAAAGAGGTACTGGTCGACAAATGACCAGGGAAAATTTGGGAAAAGTAAGAAAAGTTTCTTTTTTGTAGCAAGTCACTCTTGAACATGACAATTCTTTCACTCCATGTTTGTGACTGTTTGGTTTGGGTAATCATCTTGACGGTTCATTCACACCTATGGTTCATCATACCTTTACTTCGGTTTTCACTCAATGCTGCCAACTCATCACAGTGTCGCCGATATGTTCAAGATAATTCATCCAGTGATTAAAAACTCATCCTTCTGCAATACTCGTAAACCTTCATTTTCATGACCATCATCCCTGAAAAATTTCTATATCAAATCATACCCTTGTCTCTAAAATCAGTAACTCCTGTTTTGCAATAAGGTTACTTCCTGTCGACAACAAATAAATATCCAAG
Source organism: Pinus albicaulis (assembly GCA_034641835.2). Classification (NCBI taxonomy): domain Eukaryota; kingdom Viridiplantae; phylum Streptophyta; class Pinopsida; order Pinales; family Pinaceae; genus Pinus; species Pinus albicaulis. The sequence continues at coordinate 656,337,336 of CM076582.1, read as the reverse complement.
AAGTTCACTTAGAAACATCAGATTCCAGTACCACGAGGCTTGTTACAACATCGACAAGATCCTCGCTTCCGAACCTTTGACCGAAAGAATTTTTTTGGTGTTCAACGTCAAATCATCTATTCACGCCTTACGAAATTTACTGCAGTACCTTGAGGGCCATTTAAATTAATGGTGGTTCTCTTGCGTTTGTTAACAGCTCACATTATTGGCTGGTAATCAAACGATTTCTTTCCATGTTCGACTACAAATCATATATTCGCATGGCTAGACTTGTACTCGAATTATTGAGTGAATGAGATAAGAAGACCCAGATATAGTTTCAGCCATCTGGGCTACGATTTTAGGATTGTTATACACATCATATGTACGGTGACCTTACATACAGATTTTCATCCAATCATGGGCCTATATCTGTAGGCATGTCTGCATTTGGGAAACATTCCAATGAAGACGACTTTCTGAATTATGTACATGTTATTAGATTGTTTTATGTGTTGAATATGGGAATGCATACCCTCAAAAATTATGATCAAAGAGGATATATCATGATGTAATGTATTGTAATATTGATGCAGGTGACCACTCTGCTTCGTTTCCAGGCTCATCACAATGTAAAGCATCTCAAGAAAATGTTCTTCTTATTTGGATCTCATGCTTTAGGGGGCAATTGTTATAGGTCAATTTGGGCACCATTCCCAATGAACTAGTTAACTGGAAATCATCTCTAGGACCAATGATCAAGGGTCTATCATTCCCTATCATTTCAGTTGCTACATGCCCTAAGACAAGAAACAAGACAAATCAAACAATACTTTCATTAAGCAAAGGTTTCCATGATTTGAAGCTTATTGTATAACATATGAGAGCTCACCAACGCAGGCTCTAAGGGGCCTAAGTGCGTTTCATATGTAGGTAGCCCCATGCAAGGCTACTGTGCAAAGCACTTCCTGACATTCAAAGGTCCGTTGGTCACATTAGGAGTGAAATTATCATTGTTCCGGAATCTCCACTTGGCCAGTGCCTTCTAGAAGAGTTCACATGTGTCAAGATTCAGATCCAAGTGTCCATTTGACATCTACATTATTGGAAACATGTCTTGCCTATTTTGGGAAATTTATTGATTGCAAAACAACCTACAGTTCATCTATAAATTGAACACAGATCTAAGTGTTTTAAAAGAGGAAGAATTTGAGTAGAGAAATGTTGGAGAATTTTCAATTGAGAGTTTGATTTGTGGAGCTTCTATTGGAGAGATTTATGCTGTGATGAGACTTGGGAACATTTCTGGAAGGTCACTTCAAATCAGTCACTAGGTTGTAACCTCTCCTTCTATCATCAATAAAGAGTACTTCTTATTTTTCCCTACATGCATCTATGTTAACTTTGATTTTCCATATTATAAGATCTTGGTTGATGAATGTAGTTTATGCTTTACTAATTTAGCTAACTAGATTGAATAGATATCTATATTATTGCATCTTCTACTGTTTCAGTGTTCTTTCTTGTAGGAAACCTTCAGTTCACAAACATCTTGAATTTGAAGCTGCAGCGGAAGCGACAGAAGGAGCCATTTGGAAGCAACTAAACAAGTAAGCCTCCAATCCTCTCTGTGTATCTATTCTGAGTTAGGAAAAATAGTCATATAGTCTTTCACCTATTGTTCTATACTATCACCTGTATAGGGAAGCGTAATTTATCCGTAGATTACAATTCTGGCCTAGCATTAGGTGACCCAAACTAGTGTGGATGGCTTCAAGGATAATGACACCTTCACAACAATTCCAAACTGTCATCAGAATCACCCTTAATAGATGAAGCTTCTATCTACTTGAACTTGGACCTGTGATGAAGATAAAATTCCCAAGACAAATCATAAATGTGCCCAAACCAACCTCGTCCTCCATCCTATGGAACTCTGCCCTCGAAGATGACTAAATTGAACCCAACCTTGCCTTCATCTCCTTCGCTATAAATAAACTTCTTCTGCGGCTATTTCAGAGAGAAGAATTAATATCATAGTGCCTAGGATAGGTTATTTATATCCTTCTCAGGTAGGCCAACTTGATTACTCGAGGAGGGAAATTCAAATTTTAAATTTTAATTTTTTCTTGCCTAAATAAGGTCATGCCTTATGAAATTTCATTTGAGTGAATGAATACTTTTCCTTATCCAAATTTAGTGATATTTAGGTCGATTTTGATCCTCTCGAAAAGAGGAATCCAATGTTGCAATCATATTCCTCATAGGAGCAGTCCAAAGTGGAATTTGTCTCTAGTTTCCAATTTTAACACTCCCTCTCAACTAGGGAGAATTACACCCGCCAATCCATCCATCATGAACCATTTTTTAATCTCATCTCTACTCTTCTCTACTTTGATGAACACTAATATGAATAATAAAGAATAATTGATAGAAAGTGATTCACAAGAACTTGCCACTCTCTACTCACAAAAGTTATTTTGGAGGTAGAACCGCAATTGGTCATAGATTATTTTGTTGAACAACATACATCCTAGCATAGGGAGTACAACAATACACGATGCATCCATTGGTAGTGTTATGGTCCCTATCCTCATTTCCCAACTCATTGGATAGATGAGAAGTACTTCCCATGTGTCCTAGACTTCATGGGTATGATGATGCAATAACATCATCAGGGAAAGAACATATCACATCCTTCTCACAAACACTCGTAGGGAACGGTGAAACTACATCCTACAAACACACATCATAATCACACATAGGAAAAGGATGAACCACTTCCTACAGTCACACATCAAAATCATCGTAGGGAAAGGATGAACCACCTTCTACAGGCATGCAAAACACCGAGAGTAGGGAAAGGAAGAACCACATCCTACACGGATGGAAACCAAAAATAGTAGGAAGAATCCTACAGGTGAGGAAAGGACGAACCACATCTGCCGAAATGTCATCCATTAATCATAGGAATGAGCATGATACATGTGGGGAAAGGATGATTCACGCCCCACCAACATGTCAACATATGCCTATATGCATCTTTCACTAGGGTACCTGCAAGAGAAGGTGAACCACTCATCTTGCTCATGTGCCATAGGAGAAGGTGAACCACTCATCCTATGCATGTCATTAACTATAGGGGAAGGTGAACCACTCACCCTACACACATGAGTCTTCAGACATAGGGGCAGGTGAACCACTCACCCTGTACATAGCACACCACTAGGGGAAGGTGAACCACTCACCCTATGGTCGCTTATAGCTTAATAAGTACCCCAAGCCCCCAGGTGCTCCCAGAGATCAATTCTTCAACCAAGAATCCCTTCAAATAGGTAATAGTGAAAAGTTGCTTCCTAGAAATCAAAACTGGATAAATGGAAGCCTCATTGCTCCATTCAAAAGCATGCAAATGTATAGCAAACATATTGATTTACATCAAATAATTTGATAGTACTTCGTAATCCTTTGCAACTGTTCTTAATCCTTTGTACTCGGGAATACCACATCCTAAACTATTCTTTTCATGGTGTACATTGTCCATCAGACAACCCGCTCATCATGAGATATGTCTGCTCAAACATGTCTTACAACAGGAATGTCCTTTGTTGTACCATATGGAGAGGTATGTGAAATAATGGATTCTCGGAATATTCTTCTGCAATGATGAAGTGCACAAATGGCTCACTGAAGAGCTTTTTCAATAGAGTGACTTCATAGTAAGTCATGCATTCAGCTTTAATGGAGATCTCAAAGCAGAAAAATCAAGTAATGTACCATCATTCTACTAACCAATATAATATTGGAATATCTGAGCAGATATCAATAAATGAGGCACAAGAAAACCAGGGATCAATGGTTTCTCCATTTCATGAGGTTGTGAAATAATTATAACATACATTATTAAAACTACATTTTCAATCATTTCTCCCCAAGTCTTAGCTACTTTTCCTGTCATACTGCTTGGGTCATAGTCATCTCTAAGGTTCCCTCTGAAGATTTGCTTCAGATAGATATGAAGACTTCATCATTTTTTTTTTTTTTTTTTTTTTTTTACTCGTTTAGACTAATCCTAATCTTCCCATTTTTTCTCCTTCCATTCCACCCATGGGTTTCGAACCAGTGACCTTACAGAACGGAGTGCCTTAACAGTGCACCCCATCACCGACTGTTCTACACCACATGGGCATGAAGACTTCATCATTAGTTGTGTCTGAGTAATCCAATTATCATGGATTATCCATAGGTCCCTTTGAAGGTAGGGAGATTAACCTTCCCAGAACATAATCATCGAGCCACCAGAAACCTGTTCTATATTATATTATGGATCCTTCTATGCTCATAATCAATACACAAATCATCATCAAAATGATTTTCTGACCCTGTCGGTCTGCAATACAAGTTTGTCAGCATCAATAGAAACTTCCTCCACTTTTTATAAATAGACCATTTATAAATATATCATGCTAAAGTTAGATTTGCAACATGTGTAGAAACCATCATGTATTCTACAATATATTCATACTTATATTTTTCAATTTTCCAATTAGATCACTGAAGAACATACTAAGGTCTTTGAGAACCAAATACTTCAATTCATGGATTCTATTATATCTGGAACTTCTCTGCATTTCAGAACTATTATCTATGATTGAGCTCTTAACAATTTATATGAAAATCTAGAAATTCCCTTGAAAACTTGGAGTATTCAACTGTCTCTATCCATATATCTTAACTAAGATATTTTCTTGATGATGCCAATAGACCTACCTTAAGATGATAAGGTTTTTTCCTTCCAGGAATTAATAAAAAAGCACTATATTATCATGAAATAGATACCAAGACTCTAATTTAAACTATGTCATCCCCAATATACTCCAACATTGATATATATAAACTTGGTTAGTCATGCAGTGTTATTATTTTGTTCACTAGTTGTAAAGATATTCATACACAACAATATAATGAACAATCCCAAGTCTTTATTAGAGATCAAATCTCCAGAAACATAATCCTTAGCACATGGATGCATTCTACAGGAATAAAGGATGTTGATCAGAACCTTGGCAAGTTCAAAAAAGGCTCCCAGAAGTTTTAGAAAGGTCTTAATGAACTTCAATTATTTTCCTGTCATCATCATGCACAACTGATCAGGATATGATTTTTTGCGTTATGGACAAATCAAGGCCTAGACATGTGATCAACACATCACATGTATCTTATCATAATTTTTATGAAAACCATACTAAGAGTGTATTCTAGGTCAGATTCTTGGTCACTATATCGATATATGTAGATTTGTTATTAATTTAACAACACAAATAAAAGTGTTCATAATATATTTAATATGGATAAGATTTCACTCGATCAAATATAGATATGATCCACAGGCTTCTTAGGTCATTCCATATTTCTAATGAACAGAGATGCTCACACAGTGTTTTCCACTGAGCTCAGTATGCTATGTAGGTTGGCTTGTAGGCAATTTCTGAAGAAGATATATGTATATATATGTGACAAGGGATATATACATTAAAAAACACTTTTACATCTTGAATTTTCACACAGTGATCTGTTAGATATCGCTATAACATATGTATTGGACTTCCATACTTTAGGTTGATTGTGTGAGGTCTGCAAGCTTCAAGACTGAAACTTCTTATTAAGAACAAGGCCTAAAGAAAAAAATAATAATTTGTTGACTTTGGTAGCTACTTTACACTTTGTATAGAACTAAGATCACACTGCCCTTAAAATGGAGTTGCACAACTCTACATAGGAAGAGTAGTTCTTCATTGTAAAGGAGGAACCGAGGTTCTATTCAACTTTTTTTCCTCTTACTGCCTGAACATTTCGATCTTGTTGTGCCACTTTAATCACATGATAGTGCAGTGATCTATTTAGAGTGGTGCCCTAAGAGGGCCACAAGAATGAAGGTCTTAAAAATAATATCTAAGATAGACCTTTCATTGACATGTAGTGTCTTGAAACAAGGGAAATTGTACCAAAATATTTCGTTGTTTTGTGATGAAGATCACAGAATATGGTGAAACTTGTAGCTCGGCCTTGTAGAGATCAACTACCTTATGACATCCAAATGGAGCCAGAATCACTAGATATTAGGCTTGTGCTTTGATGTCCTAATTGTAGGATAAGTTCACTATATCTAGAGATCCACACATCAAAAGAATGCTCAGAGTTTTGTTGTAGAATAGAGGTCAGGATTAGCATTTTATTCTTACAGTGATAGTACAATAATTCCAGCAATACTTCTTACTGATTTTTCAAAGAATAGGAATCAAGTTACTCAATCTTCCACAGTACTAATGAATTCAGATCATAGTAAAATCTGAGATTTCTTAACTCCACCAGGCCAAGGGATTAGGAGTTCTTGACACATAAATTATTTAATGTTACTATGATACCTCATCGTCTAAGAAAGGATCTTGAAGGAAAACATATCCTTCTAAATTTTTATTGCTAAATATACCTCTGAAAATATCTTGAAACCACTTGAAAGCACACCTCATAAATTATGAAACATACCTTTATGACTTCCTGCTTTTGTTTGTGATGACTAGGCTTCTCTTTGAATTTGTGCCTAAGTTCAATGATTAGAGCTTCTAGAAGGCTTTAAGACGATGTCACAAATTTTCCTTTTTGAACTCGAACTTGTCCTACCACAGAGGTCTAAAGGTGACTTCTCTTGAAAGTCCTTAGGTGCTTCTTGGAGATCACAATATCTTAAGCTCGGGCTTGTCCTCACCTAGCTCTGAAACAATCTTAATTTTGAGTTCACATGTTCTTAGCTTAGGTTATTTACATCATTTTCCCATTAATCCATTATAAATCTCATTAATCATAAGTAATAAAAGCTAAAGACAAGACAAGACAAGACAAAAGAACACATGAATATGGCTCAAGCGAGGGAAAAACCCCAAGATGGGGAAGACCCTTATCAATTATTCTTATCATTAATTTCAAATACTCAACAGAGAGAGAGAATACAATACTTCAAAGTCAAAATTACTTGCAAATGAGAAGGTTTAATACCATTTCCCTTAGACAAGAGGATGGTTACAACAAGGCTGCAACTTTGATGTTTGGTGTAGGCTCCAAGGACTTATGTCTTCTCTGCAATTCTGGTAGGACTGACTAGGGCATAAACATAGTCAGAAACTACCCCATTCATAGCCTTAAATACCTTTACTATACTATGGATTACCTTAAACTAGTCCCTTCAAATGCTGGTAGCGCATAAGCCTTCTTCTAGTCTTCAAAACCCACTACACAGCCTCATGATAAAGCAGTCCTGACTCTGGATTTCTTGCTATAGGTTCTTGGCCTCTAGGAGAGGGGTCTTAAGCCCTATGGCCTAGCTGCAGGTGACCCAAACTAGTGCGGATGGCTTCAAGGAAAATGACACCTTCACAACAGTCCCAAACTTTCATCAAAATCACCCTTAATAGGTGCGGCTTCTATCTACTTGAACTCGGATCAGTGATGAAGATAAAATTCCCAAGACAAATCATAAATGTGCCCAAACCAATCTCATCCTCCATCTTGTGGAAATTTTCCCTTGAATATTAAAAAATTGAATCCAACCTTGCCTTCATCTCCTTCGTTGGAAATCACCTTCTTTTGTGGCTACTTCATTGAGAAGAATGAATATCAAAGTGGCTAGGATAGGTTATTTATATCCTTCTTTGGTAGGCCGACTTGATTACTTGAGGAGGGAAATTCAAATTTTCAATTTTTAATTTTCTCTACCTAAATAAGGTCATGCCTTATGAAATTTCATTTGAGTGAATGAATACTTTGCCTTATCCAAATTTAGTGATCTTTAGGTCAATTTTGATCCTCTCGAAAAGAGAAATCCAATGCTACAATCATCTTCCTCATAGGAGCAGTCCAAAGTGGAATTTGGCACTATTTTCCAATTTTAACACTAACCCTCTTGGAAATCAAAGTAAAAGCATTATTTTTTGAGTGTATTTCTCTATGAATCTTATTTAGAACCTTCATTATAGCCTTGCAAAAAGTTGACTAGGTGTGCTAGAGTGGAGATGAACTGCTATTTTTGAATATGTTGGGGTCATATAGGCCCAGTTTGGCTTTGAGGAAATTCTAAGTCATTTTATCCCCCTTAATTAATATTAATAGGAGGATATATTCCTCATCAGTTGGATCTTCAACTATCTCAAAGTATCTACAAACATGAGCCCTAAGTTGGCTATCATCCATCCAATTAAAAAAGGAAAATCTTTCTTTTATAGATTTTGAAGCTTAAATGTTAGCTAGTCCCCAAATTTGGCCATCTAGATTCAATAAAATATCCCACTTAGTTATTGGTTGATAACCCTCTAGTCTAAATTTCTTTGTATAGCTTTCCCACCAAGTTTAGGTATGATCCCCATGCTTCAATCAACCAAATAAATGATGTAGCAATACTTACAAACATTCTGGCCAATGCACCTACTGGAGCATTATTTCCCATTTTTGGAAATGGACTCTTGGATCTTGTCTATTTGAAATAGGTGTCTATTCCCAAAGACTCCTCAATTCTAAGAGGTCCCACCACCTACTTCATTCATATCTTATCAGATTTATATTTTCTAGACCTTTTTCCTTGAGTAGAAAAAATAGGTTGTACAAACACACACAGTGAGCTATTATAATGCCATATGTACTTCGTAAACTGATGAAACCTGGTTTGGTTAACAGAGTAAACTAATGAAACCTACTTGGGGTCTTGTATTAACAAAAATCTTGAAACATTTATCTTTGTAAAATGAACTCTACTCACAACATAAACACCATTTCTACATGGTTTCTCATTATTAGTAATTGGAAATTACATAGTCACTCAATAATGTTTCACTTGAAAATTTTGGAGATGAACTTGGTGGTATTGTGGAAGTATCCACAAACAAAAAGGTTCTTTTTGATCTAGATAATTCTTTAAACTTCCATTTTTACAAATATTCATCACTAGATTCTCCAAATCCATCTGTGTTCCTAACTACTGCAATATTCTCTCCTCCACAAAGAACTTTATTATCACTAATATACAATCAATAGTTTGTCTTGGCCTATCCTGTGAGATTGTGATTGAGCTCATAAATAATAGAAGGGACTGAAATATATATCATAAATAATAATTGTATCTACACTTGGAAAATTTATTCCAACCCCCACCCTGCCTCCCATCCCCCCTCCTGCTTGAGTTGAAATAAGGAAAATTTTTCATTATCGGGGCTACTAAATTTCTTTATTCAATGATGATTTTATAATGTTGGATTTCTCCCATCGATTTGAAAATATAAAAATTCTAATAAATTCAAGAAGTCTTCCAGTATATCAAGCATCCATGTCCACCTTGTTTCAATTGTGGAAGTGCCTTTCAGTACCTGAAGCTTTCTAGATGATCCAACTAGCATCTCAAATACCTTTCTTACAAAATCACTCCTTGTCCTGGGAAATGATATGATGATTTACAACCTCGAAAGAGGAGAATTTTTGGAATGACATATTCAAGTATTAGTTGTAACAAGATCCAGTAGGACTCATTAATCAGGGTTTTCTGAACAGTTGTCTCTTGAAAATAAATTCTGGAACCTTGTTAAATAGCTACATGAAGCCTTCCATGTAATGCTCAAATAAAAAAACAAAGTGATGATTTTATTTGACATGAAAGTCATAGAGGAAGAGAATAAAGGGAAATAAAATAATGTTGTGATTATGTTCCTCCAATGTTCAAGCATTTATGAGAGTTTTTCAATAGCTACAATAGATGTGAGGCAACGTAGAACTACTTTCTAGAGGTGGATGAGGTCTCCATTTTTTTATTTTTTATTTTTTTTCCCTTTTGCACCAGAAACCATCTTGACTTTTAAGCTTGGTCACATTTGAAGTATCAATAAAAAGCGTATTTTCACTTCCATATTCCCCCAGACCTTACCAGCCACTAATCAAATCCCTATAACATCCACGCAATTCATTGTCTTCTCAACGGAGTCTTGAACACACACAAACAAGCCCACAAAAATATGCAAGCTTGAGGAAAATTTTCATGTTCCCTTTCTGGCCCCTCCTTCATCCAATTTACTTGACATTAAATTATTATTTTCAAACTAGTAACCCAACTTTTGGCCTCTATTAGGTAGGCTTTTTTCCGGGAAAATGTCTTTTTTTTGCTCCACTAATTTTCTATAACCAAACACAGTAGAAAACTTGAGCTAATTTCGAAATTTGCAAAAACTCCTCAATGAAGTCCCAAACTTGGTCGAGGACTTTCCTCATCGAATCATTTTTTACAACATAAGGCTTCAACCAAGACTTTTCTAATTCTTGTAGCTTGTCTCGATTATCTATTTCCAGCCACCTTGAGGGTTGTTGAGGAAGGATGCATGGTTGTAACTCATCCATGTCTCTCCTTTCCATGGTTTTTGAGAGGAAAAATTAAAATGAAGAGGGTGTATTATCATTGAAACTCAAGAACATTGTCAAAGCGTTTACATGATATATTTCAAAACAACCTAAGTTAGAAGCAGCCGGAACTATCTATAAAAATGAGATCTTGTTCCTTTTTTAAATTCCCTTATCTGAAATTAGCTTTCTCACGTTGACTACATCATCCCTTAGAAGTAGCATAGATGTTCAACAACATCACATATTCTCCATTCAAGTGTCTCAAGTGGCCAAGGAGGTCAACCATGCACGCATAATGCTCCACTCTAGGATTCACGCCAAACTTTCTACTAATTCAATCGAAATGATGATAGCCTTCATCTACTATAGTCCTGCATGGCTGTGGGCAGATAAAATAGCAATGCAGATGATATGACCTACCTTAATGTCTGCTTCTTGTATTTCATAAAAGAGTGTCCGGACATCATTCCCATGCATTTCATACCCACGCTGCAAATCCACTAAGTCAGCACATGAATGAAAATAATTATTATGGTAACAGATTTAGGTTTCACCTTTGAAACATGCATTCAACTGAAGAGTTTCAGGGATTAAAAACTATGACCAAATTGAGTATATCTCACAATGACTGCACTCCATGTAATTACATCTGGGTTCATTCCTGTCATTTTGAAGTTAATAAATGAGTCCTAGCACCTCATCACAATATGGATTCAATGCATAATAAAAAATTATTAGATTTCATGAGATTATATCCCTCTTTGGAATATTGACAAACACTTCATATGTGTCATCTTTTTTTTTTTTTTTTGCAACATTTATAATTTTGCACAAGAAGTGAAAGCACTGGAAATAGTGATTGAATTGGTTGTCACTCCATCCAGCTGCATTTTAGAAAATATCTCACTGCACCATTTATGTGACCATTATACTCACAATTGGATATCATCATGCATTACATATTGTTTCGACCTTCCCATATTCATTTCATCAAGTAGCTTTCCTGCCTCTTACACAATTTTTAATTTCGAAATATCCTGTAGTCATGGTGTTTCATGTAACTGTGGATTTCCCTACCTTGCCCCGGGGCTGCAATCTCAGTGCATGCCTTGAGGACAATTGGAAAGGAGTGTCTCCACTTAGCTCTCCCTATTGCATTTGGTAATACAACTTTAGGGCTTCTTGACAGTTTCCATCCCTGACACAACCTCTGATAATAACATTCCATGCAGACACATTACGCTTCGGAATTCTCTCAAACACCTAGCGTGTGCCCTTCATACTTCGACAATAAGCATACATGTAAAAAGTGTAGTAGGATTGCTGAAAAAGAGGTAAATTAGTGATATGTGAATTTCATTCTGCATGAGAAATGATAATCGATTCAATTTTTTGTTGGTTTTCGGATTCACCACTACAATATAAAGTTAAATGTTGAAAGATTCTGGCTATGTAAACCATTTATCACCTAAGCAACTCAACTTATTGTTATTTTTTGGTTTCCTAGACACTTGCAACTTCGATGTTATTTTTCTTTTCTAGTAGAATATTTTCCAAGACTTTACAAAGTTTTATAATTTATCGAAAGTTGTATAATTTAGAATTTATAAAGTTTCAAGGTTTAATTTTTTAAAGTCTAGTTCTTTAAAGGGTGCTCGCTCAATGGAAGAGCACCTGCTTTAAAAGCAAGAGATTGGTGGTTCGATTCCAACGTTCCCTGATATTCATATGGAATGGTGATGAAGAATATTTTGACATTACCAATGAGCTTATGGTGACATTTTTCGACCCTCACCAATGAGCTTATGGTGAAATTTTTCGACCCTCACCAATGAGATTATGGTGACATTTTTTGACCCTCACCAAATATGAAATGGTGAGGGTCAATGACCGTCACCATATATATGCATCAATAGTGACGGCCATGAAGGGTCCATCACAAAAAATCGTTGTCGTTCATATGAAATGGTGATGGTCACTATCCATCATTATAATCAGTATTCGTGATAGACCTAAAATGTCACCACAACACATACTTTCGGCGATGCCACCTTTGACGAAATTCAGTTTTTTGGTGATGAAGGCTATTGTCTGTCACCATTTCTAATGTAAAATGGTGATGGTCACTATCCATCATTATAAATAATTATTGGTCATAGACCTTGAATGTCACCACAACACATATACTTTCGGCAACGCCACATTTGGTGACGAAGGCTCTTTTGACTGTCACCAATGATCTTATGGTGAAATTTTTCACCCATCACCAATGTCATTTTTTTCTTGTAGTTTTGGTTCTAGAATATCACATGCACAACATGAAGCCATGGAAGGCCTTTACCTGGGTTCTGTGCAGGATGTTAAGGAGGGTTGCATGATAGCAGTGTTAGGAGATGAGGATCCACTTGGCTATCCATTCTGGATTGCCAAGGTTATAAAGTTCATTAATGAGAATGAAGATATTACAGTTTTTGGAGTTCATTGGTATACCACAAGTACTCATCCATTCAATGGTGTGTCCAAGCCAGAGATGGTAGTTGATGCAGGAGCATCAAGCTCAATTTTTATTAATTAATTTTGTGAAATAGGGGGTGAGAATTTTTAATTATTTTATTCATTTTCATAATTTAAGAGAGAAAAATGTAAAGGTCAGGATTAATGTATATATATTTTTTAATAATTAAAAGGATATGAATTAGGTAGCTAATTTAGGAAGTAGGAATTCTATGTGCGGGACTTTGTTGAGTCCACACCTAGAATGAATCTAAATTAGATTTAGTTGAGGATAGGGTGGAGAAATTTGTGGGGTGAAATAAATAATTTATTTATGTATAAATAGGAGTGTTTTGTGAGGAAGAATAAGAGTTGAGTGCGTGAGGAATACAGGAAGAGTGAGGGGTGGTTTGAAGGGCCAAGAGTGAAGAGGCCGCCCAATGTAATATTTGGCTAGAGAAATTTTATATTTTATATCTGTAGTTGTTTTGAGTAGCTCTTTCTCCTTCATGTAAATTTTGAACTGAATGTTTTCATGGTTTTATTTGAAGAAAATTTGAGCATTTTCAAATGGAGTGAAGAAGTGAGTTTTTCATATGCTAGGATTTTCTTTCTAGTAGAATTCCTACATCATTTGGTATCAGAGCCATAAGATGCCTATTTTGGATATATGCATAGACTCTGTGTGCAAGTGTGAATGCAGGAGACAAATAACAAAGAGAATAAATTTCCCATAAAGAAGGACACATTGGTAGAGTGTCATGGATCGGTGACTCCTCACGTGAATGGACTAGTTGCAGAGGATTCCAGGCGGAGTCAATGAGAGCGCTGAGATTTCATGCCCATTGAAGGTTTTCAACAGCGTGGAAAAACAATAGATTTCCATGATCAACGAAGGTGCAGAAGCCTTACTCAGTAATCAGAGGTCCATGAATAAAATCGAAACACTTTGGAGGTAGAATTGAACTTGTAAAGATGTGTACTGGAGTTAAAGTCACGGTGGTATGTTGGTAAATTCTTATTGTTGTGTAAGCAATCACACCAGCGGGGAAGCACAACCTTGCTCAGACTTTACAATCCCCGGTGTTGTGGTAATGTGTATCACTATTCGACACTCGTGTGGCACCATCGTCAAGTTGAGTGGATCACAATTGAAACATTGAAATCTTTTGCAACGACATAATTTGACCACAACATATGGACTTTGGCACGTTAATGTTGGAACGATATAGCAGAACTGGGGTGGTGATAGCATTCAACGATAATTGGTTTGAAACATAGACCAAGTGGCCATGTGGTAAATAAACAGTGCAGGTGTAAGTAATACCCAACTATAAAGTCTCTGGTTGTTAAGATTCGATTGGAAATTGTTGAGTTTAATATATAACCCCCTGATGCTGGACGTGAGGAATGAAAATTAAATCTGCATTCGACCCAAGTTATTCAACACAATTGAAATCTATTTGCAAATAGAGGTTGATCACGGGTAATGAAGTTTTCCATAGAATTTATATTGATAACCATCGATTCTTAAATGCCATTTTCATATATATACAGATGCTCTCTTAAAAGTTTAATTTTTTTCTGCATGAAGTTTATATAATAGTGCTGCAACAAAGATCATGATATTTAATGGATATAGAGCTGCACACTAAAGGGCAAGGGAAAATTAGATTCTATCATTTGATAAAGGAAGTCTGCGACTTATTAAAAAGGGGACATTTTTCTATTGATTACATCTTATTGACTGATGTAAACAAAGATTCACCAAAGATTGTGTAGCTATTGCCTTTGTAGTGTAAAAGTAGGATTATTTTAATTTTCCTACATCAATTGTGGTAATATTATTACGTAAGGGAGTTATAGATGGTTGTCAAATGGTGGTATGGTTTGATGATTGCGAGCATGGTTGGAAAGAATGTAAGTGAAAGTTGAATGATTTACGATTTGTGTTGTTCATTGTTTATAAATAGTGCGAGTCAACATTCAAATTATGCGGTGTAATATGTGTGTTTTGACATTTGTGTGAGTGGAATTTGTATGAAGAAGTATGAATGAAGTATCATTTATAAATGTGCAGTTGTATGGTGCATGAAAGTATAGGTGAGATATGGAACAAGATCACACAAAGATCTTGAAGGTGAACTGATATATTTTATTTTAAATATGGTTTTGAAAATGATATTTGAAAAATATAGGTTGCAGATCTCAGCAAACAAAGATCATAGTTTTAAAAGTACTGATGAAATAAACTAGTAATAGTTTCCGAATGAAAGCAAAGTGTGAAGCAGAACCTTGAAGAATTCCAACAGAGATTGGATGAGAAGGGAAGTTGTGTGCAGGTGAGTTGAAGCCTAGAGGGAGCAGAGAGGATGCTCAAAGAGGTTCCAGAGAATAAAAGAACCAGTGTTTGACAAAGACCAAGTCTAGAGAGAGGACTGGTGAGGTAAGTGGCAGCAGGGAAGACTACTGTTGCAGAGGCTTTAGTACAACTCATGATGAATGAGTGAGGAACTCATGAAGATAGAGACAAAGATGAATAATAAAGGTCATTGCAGAGGTTCTAAAGAATACCACAACAAAGGAAACAAGGAAGAAGATGTCAAGTCAAATGGCATGAGAATGATTCAAAAGCAGATTGACAGAGAGAGAGCTGAGATAAATTCCCGTCTCGAGTTGTTGATGGAAATGTTTCAGAGAGGTAAATTAGGCTAGATATAAGGATGAAGTATGAAGAGGAAAGTCACATGGCATAGATTGCAAGTGAAGTGGGAGCATAGAATGAATGCTTGATTGAGGGAAGAGTTACTCATTTTAAAGGCAGATTTGATATGTGAGCCAAAATGTGGTTCATTGCTTCCTGAAAGTGATAATGTGACAGAAGAGAAATTTATGGAGGAACTAAATCAAATGAAGGATTCAGAGCAGCAAGGAGAGATGTTTACTGAAGCATCAAGTGAGACCACAAAGTCTAATGTTTTTAAAACTAATAATTTGTGTGATTTCAGGTACATCACAAGATGTTGAAAAAACTTTGAAGTTTGTTAAAGAGGAAGAGTGGAATCTGTAATTTGTTCAGAATGATGCTAAGATAGCAAGATCTCAAAAAAAATGAAGACAGAGGGGTCTCATTGAAATATTCAGTAGAACATTGAAGCAGAGGAAGAATGACCATTTGATGATTGGTCAATAGCAAATGAAGGTATGGAAAGTTGTGTAAAATTTCAAAGTTCTACTCCAGTTGAGATTGTTAAGTTATACAGAAAGTTAGATCTTCAGAGAAGAGAGTTGGAAAAGCAGAGGATATATACTCAGGGTGAGTTGCTGAAAGAGAAAGACAAAGAAATTGTCCTGAATAATAATTAGGAAACAGAGGATAAGGATGTAGAAATGATTCAGCAAATCGAAAAAGTTCATTTTTGTGAACTAGAATAGGAACAAATTCTTGAAACAGATGATGTGGAGGAGGGACTAACTGATAGTCTCATATAGAATTTAAATCAGCATACTAATGTGATAATGGACGAGGAAATTTCAAAGAAGCATACTGAAATGTTTCCAAAAGAGAAAGAGGCATTGAGGCCTTATGTTTGTTATTTTAACAATTGTTTTGTGAGTACAGGTTTTATTGCAAATGCTGGAGAAAATCTATTGGACAGAGAAATTGAGCTGATAAGGCGGATAATGATAAAAGTATCCTGGAAGAAGCCAGTAGCAGTAAAACAAAGATGAAGCAACAAGAGGAAAACAACAGAAGACTGTGGAAGCATAGGCAGTGAGGTGGTGCAACATAAAGTATGGAGACCTGGAGAAGAACAACAAACAAAAGCAGTGACAAATGGAAAGTTGCAGCACAAGATATTGGATCCAGGCAGCCAAAGATATGAACACATGATCACGCGATCATGATTAATTTCAACCTTGGGAGTTTGATGCAGGAGCATCAAGCTCAATTTTTATTAATTAATTTTGTGAAATAGGGGGTGAGAATTTTTAATTATTTTATTAATTTTCATAATTTAAGAGAGAAAAATGTAAAGGTGAGGATTAATGTATATATTCTTTTAATAATTAAAAGGATATGAGTTAGTTAGCTAATTTAGGAAGTAGCAATTTTATGTATGGGACTTTGTTGAGTCCACACCTAGAATGAATCTAAATTAGATTTAGTTGAGGATTGGGTGGAGAAATTTGTGGGGTGAAATAAATACATTATTTATGTATAAATAGGAGTGTTTTTGTGAGGAATACAGGAAGAGTGAGGAGTGGTTTGAAGGGCCAAGAACCCAGAGGCCACCCAATGTAATATTTGGCCGGAGAAATTTTATATTTTATATCTGTAGCTATTTTGAATAGCTCTTTCTCCTTCATGTAAATTTTGAACTGAATGTTTGCATGGTTTTATTTGAAGAAAATTTGAGAATTTTCAAATGGAGTGAAGAAGTGAGTTTTTTTTATGCTAGGATCTTCTTTCTAGCAAAATCCCTGCATCAGTAGTTAAAAAAAATGGAAAAAAGAGAAAAGGAAAGGGCACAAATATCAATCGTCTCCACATAGATGTTTTAAAATTGGATGATGTTGGCATACTTGTGTATGACTTCAATTTGATAAAGAGAGGAACTCCTCACTTGAAGACCAAAATATTTTGAAGAAATTTATACCAGAACAAATACTGCTGAGATGGGACTCTGCTAAAGGTAGTCATAGATCTAGAAGACTTTTTAAATTTGAAATGGTGGGCATGCATGTTGACTCAAATGGAGCACTAGTTGATGAAAGAGAAGAATATGGATCATCTTAATCTGCATCCAGTCATTCATCTAAATATTTAGGTTCTGATGGTGTGCTAGAACCTATGATTGATTTTGAATAATTTTCTAAGACATTTTTATGTAATTGATGTTTGCATGGTAACTTGAAATAAATATTTTGACTTCCATATGATCTTACATGAATTTATGTGGCATATCCATGTTTTTTGGATTATATGTTTTAATTATGAATAATTCATCTCTTTAGAATATCCATGTTGTTTAACCAGCTCCAAAAATAGAAGAAAAGAGATATCAACGCCTTAGAAATGAGCCACTTCGAGGGGGAAACCTCCAATACATTACATAAATGAACAATTCTTGGATGATACAATTTACAAAACCTCTTTTCTATATATAGGAGTCCATGGGGCCATAATGTAATCCTAGTGGGCCACAATGTAATCCTAGCCGACCTAACAATAATAATTTAAGGGCACAATAATAATAAAATGGGGGTTACAAGGATACAATAATAACAATAAGGGGGTTACACTAACAACAATAAGGGACTATACTAGTAATATAGGGACCTAACATGCCCCTCTCCTTCAAAAAGTGTTGTCCTCAACGCTTGAGTAGCTCTGGGTGCTTTTGTATAAAATTCTCATCCTCCCATGTAGAATCTTCAGTGGGTAAGTTCTTCCACTTGATGAGATACTCTGAAATTGATCGATTCCGTAGTTGTAGAGTTCTTGTTTCCGTGACCGTTTCAGGTTCCAATATGATTTTTCCTTCCTCATCAAGTTTTGGCAATATTGTTTTAACTGGAAGTTTTTCACCTATAACCTTCTTTAAGCATGAAACATGGAAAATTGGATGCACTCGTGAAGAAGCAAGAAGCTCCAATTTGTATGCCATAGTACCAATCTTTTGCAACACCTTGTAAGGACCATAGTACTTTGGTGATAATTTATTATCCTTCTTAGCTTGCTTGAGGGACATTTGTTTATATGGTTTTAGCCATAAAAATACCCAATCTCCTACATCAAAACTTCTCTCGCTGCGATGTTGATCTGCCTGTTGTTTCATTCGATTTTGTGCCAAATTCAGGTTATCCTTCAAGAGTTGGAGAACTTCTTGCTGATGCTCGATGTGATCTTCCACTGCTTGAACCTTCGAATTTTCCCTTAAAGATGATGTGATTGATGGTGGATGATATCCATAAAGTGCCATAAATGGGGTCATTTTTGCTGCAGTATGGAAGGAAGTGTTATACCACCATTTAGCGAGAGGTAACCACTTGACCCATTGTGTTTGTTTATCAAATACAAAACAACGAATATATCCTTCCAAACATTTATTTACTATCTCAGTTTGACCATCAGATTGAGGATGATACGATGAGCTATGACCCGTCCAAAAATTTCCCGTAAAAATGGGATCTCTGTCGCTCACAATAACCCTTGGGCTTCCATGTAGCTTTTGAATTCTGTCCACAAATGTAGTAGCAACTGTACTTGCTTTAAATGGATGAGATAATGCACAAAAGTGTGCATACTCGGTAAGTCTATCAACTACCACCATGATGACATTCTTTCCTTCAGACTTAGGTAAACCTGTGATAAAATCCATTGAAATCTCCTCCCAACGCTGACTTGGAATGGATAAAGGTTGTAGAAGTCCCGGGGTCTTAATTGTCTTCACTTTATTCTGCTGGCAAACCAAACATTCCGCCACAAACTTTTGAATATCAGATTTAAGGCCATCCCAAAAAAATTCTTTCTTCACCCTGTGGTAAGTTTTTAAAAATCCTGAGTGTCCTCCTAAAGAAGAAGTGTGCAATTCCAGAAGAATATTTTGTTTTAGTTGGGAATTCTTACAAAGATATAAGCGATCTTTGTACCATAAGGAATCATTTTTCCAACTAAATGTATCAGATGTACTAGGATCTTGCAGCAACTTTTGAATGAGTGTCCATACATCTTTGTCCTTCTTCCATTCATCTCTTGCTTCGGTTATCCAATCTAGTTGGATAATAGAAATGGCACAAAGCAATGCTTCCACCTCTTCATTCTTTCTTGAGAGTGCATCTGCAACAACATTAAGCTTTCCCTTTTTGTAGATTATTTCAAATTCATAACCCAACATCTTTGTTACCCATTTTTGCTGCTCTTCTGAAGATAGTCTTTGTTCCAAAAAGTGTTTAAGACTATCATGATCAGTTTTTACCTTGAAGTGTCTTCCCATTAGGTAAGTTCGCCATATCTTTAGTGCATGCAGTATTGCTAACATTTCCTTCTCATAAATAGGTTTCTGTAAATACTTTCCTTTGATTGGATGACTTTCAAAAGCAATGGGTCTTCCTTCCTGCATTAAAACTGCACCAATTCCATTTCCCGAGGCATCATATTCCACAATAAAGGTTTTTGTGAAGTCTGGCATAGCTAAGACTGGTGCTAGGCAAATTGCCTCTTTAAGATGTTCAAAGGCCTTAGTTTCTTCAGGAGTCCATGAAAATTCATCTTTCTTCAATAATGTTGTTAGAGGTGCTGCTATTCTTCCATAATTCTTAACAAACTTGCGATAATAGCTTGTTAACCCGAGAAATCCTCGCAACTGCTTTACTGTCTTGGGGACTTTCCATTCCTTAATGGCTTTAATTTTGTTAGGGTCTACTTTAACACCCTCGTGAGATATAATATGACCCAGATATTCCACCTCTTGTACTCCAAAGAAACATTTGGATGTTTTTGCATATAATTGTTTTTCCTGCAATAGTTTGAGCACCCTGTCAACATGTTCAACATGATCCTTCCAAGACCTGCTGTAGATTAGTATATCATCAAAAAATACTAGCACAAATTTTCTAAGGAAGGGTTTGAAAATGGAATTCATCAACCCTTGAAATTTATAAGGTGCATTGGTAAGTTAAAAAGGCATGACCAAAAATTCATAATGATCCTCACGAGTTCGAAATGTTGTTTTTGGAATATCTTCAATCTTCATTCTAATTTGATGATATCCTGAACGAAGATCCAACTTGGTAAAATAAATTTCTCCATGTAATTCATCCAATAATTCATCAATCACAGGAATGGGAAATTTATCTTTAATGGTGAGTTTATTGAGCTCTCTATAATCCGGACACATTCGCCATGATCCATCCTTCTTGTGTACCAATACTACAGGAGCAGAGAAAGAACTTTGACTAGGTTGAATTATACCCGCCTCTAACATTTCTGCAATCATACGTTCAATTTCGCTCTTTTGGAAGTAAGGATATCTATAAGGCTCGATGTTTGGAGGAACACTTCCTGGAATCAAATGAATAGCATGATCATGATCACGAATAGGTGGGAGTCCTTTGGGAGTTTCAAACACCTTGGAATGATTGTCCAAGACTTGTTGGAGATCTGCAGAAATAGATGATTTTGATGATGGAACTTCTAGTGAGCATAATTGTGCAATTACGCCTCGTTGTTCTTTATTTAGAAGCTTTGTCATGCCATTAGAAATTATTATCCTTCCTGGCTTCCCTTCAATACCCCGTAATTCGAATTCCTTTCCTTCTGAAAAAAATTTCAAGAAAAGTTCTTGAAAATTAAAAGCTACCGTCCCCAAAGATTGTAACCATTGTACTCCTAGTACAACATCAGCACCTCCCATAGGAATGGCAAGCATTGGACTAGTCCATACATATTCCCCCATGGTTAGCTTGATATTATGGCATTTTCCAGAGCAATTTATAGTTCCTCCATTTGCAACCATCACTTGACATTCTGGTGCTGGGTATAGGAAACAATTTTATTCCTTGGCTACCTTACAATGAATAAAATTATGGGTGCTACCTGAATCAATCAACACTATTACCTTTTTCTTCTTGATTTGTCCTTTTATCTTGAGAATTTGAGGAGTGGTAATTCCTGCCAGTGCATTACACGATATGGTCGGATTCATTTCTTCCTCTTCTGGGGCTGGTTCCTGGTGTATATCCTCTTCTTGTTCATTTTCTTCTTCCTCTTCACAATCTATGTAAAATAATTTCTTCTCAGTACACTTATGACCTTTAGTGTATTTGCTATCACAACTGTAGCAAAGCCCTTTTGCTCTTTTTTCTTCCAATTGTTGTGGTGTCAACCTTGTAGGTTGTGGAAATCTAAGCGTAGCCACACTTCCTTCTTTATAGAATTGAGTGGTAGGCTTCCTTGTTGCCATAATTTTACATTCAACTTTTCTTGCCAACCTGAATGCCTTCTCCAATGAATCAGGTTCCAGAACGTGAACTTCATGTTGAATGTTATCCTTTAAAGTGCCTATGAAGAGATCAATCCTATGTTCCTATGGAATACAAGTTACCATTATATTCAATTTTTGGAAGTCCTCAATGTGCTGCCCCACTAAAACATTTTGTTTGAAATTTATCAATTGGCTAAAGAAGGTGTTGCTCTTTGTATCGTCATAATGTGCTATCATTTCCTCCATAAAAATTGACCAAGTGACAATTTTTTTACGGGAGCAAAGCCATCGATACCATACAAATGTATTTTGTTCTAAATGCAAAGTTGCAATGCGTACCTTTTGTGTGTTTTGCACATTATGGAGATCAAAATATTGCTCCATCTGTAGTATCCATGTTACAGGATCATTTCCATCAAACTTCCTCATATCCATTTTTGGAATATGGTGGTTCTTCCCGCCAACATTAGAGTTTATGAAATCACGATTAACATTTATTTTGTTCTCATCATGAGGTTCTTCTACTATTTTTTCACCATTAGGAAACCTTTCTTGTATCAACTTTGTCAAACCTTCCATGTCTGCTTTTAGAAAATTCTTCATGTTTTCCATTTTCTCATCGATCTTATCTTCCATGTCATCCATCTTAGATTCCATGCCAGCCTCCATGCCATCCATCTTAGCTTCCACGCCATCCATCTTAGCTTGCATGCCATCCAACTTAGCTTCCATGCCTTTCTTCAAAACTTCCATTTCATTTTTTGTTGCTCTTTGCGAGAGTGAAATTTGTTGCACTTGCTCTTGTAATTTTGATAGATCATGTTGCAATTCTTCGTCTTCATGAGTAGATATTTCCAAAGGCTTAATGGGTGTTGAATTATTTTTTGGGGCCATTTTATAATCCAATAGCGATATCTATTCTACAATATGCCCTTGCAATCAATTCAACTTGATTCTTCAAACAAGACTTATGCAATTCGGAAACAAATACACACCTTTTACTTGCTTTTGAGGAGCTCGATATTGAAATTGTATTATATTTATGATTGCGGCTCTTCTATATCTAAAATTCAGCACTGAAGTATCCCTCTGAATTCTATTTTGAATTCCACAGGTCTGACCTGATTTGGATTCTCCAAGACAAAGTTGTGTCCAATCTCCCACAATGACCTAATTATGGACTGGTTCAGTAGAGCGAACTTGTACAACTTGCCATGTGTCACTGTTTTGTCCTTTGTCTCTGAAATTGATAGCTAAGAAACTACAGGCTGTGTACTTGTGACCACTTTTGACGGCACTCCAATCCAATATTCAGAGAGAGAGTTATTGAACTTTTCCCACGATCACCTATTTGAGATGAAATTCAGGAGCCTGAAAAAGCACTACCTTCCACAGATCATATCTCCAAAAATATTGCGAACCAAGCTCTGAAATTTTTTGACGAATTTCCTCAGGATTTCAGCTTCGTACCATATGAATTTCAGATTCTGAACCTTCGTAGAAAAAAATTTATAGCGAAAATTCCACAATGACCTGTTTAGGAGCTTGAAAAAAGACCTAACTTCCACAGATGATATCTCCGAAAATATTGTGAACCAAGCTCTGAAATTTTTAGAAAATCTTCCTTAGGATTTCAGCTTCGCACCCTAAAAATTTCAGCTTCTGAAACTTCGTAGAAAAAAAGTTATAGCGAAAATTCCACGATGACCTGTTTGGAGCAGCGAAACCCTAGAATCCAAAGCTCCGATACCAAATGTTGTGTAACCAGCTCCAAAAAGAGAAGAAAAGAGATATAAACGCCTTATAAATGAGCCACTTCGAGGGGGAAACCTCCAATACATTACATAAATGAACAATTCTTGGATGATACAATTTACAAAACTTCCTTTCTATATATAGGAGTCCATGGGGCCATAATGTAATCCTAGTGGGCCACAATGTAATCCTAGCCAACCTAACAATAATAATTTAAGGGCACAATAATAACAAAATGGGGGTTACAAGGGTACAATAATAACAATAAGGGGGTTACACTAACAACAATAGGAGACTATACTAGTAATATAGGGACCTAACAATCCACAGCGCAAAAATGAATTACAAAAATAATTTATGTTAATATACCAAAATTGATATTTTGATTAAAAGTAAAAAAATAAATAAATAGAAATTAATGTTGAATTTTTAGATAATGCAGTCATACTGCCATGATATTATGTATTTTTAACATTTGGTATAAGATACTTTTAAAATTTTAAAAATTTTCATGCCTCATTGAAAGGGGACGCTTTGTTTTGATGGTTGATTTTTAGGTTTTCGTTACAATTAGATTTAAAGTTGTCTTAGGCTAATATTTTAAAGGAGATAATTGTATCCTTTAAAATAAAAATTACTCTTGGAATAATAAATATTTCATTTACTTGTTCATTTTTAAAAATTGTTCAAGTGATATAATTTCTCCATAATTTCATGGTTCAATTATGTTATAAACTTAAGATTTAAAAACTTGAGATTTAAAACTTGTCATTAAGGTTTTTATGCACTAGGATATTTTATATTTAATGTTATGGTTGAAAATAATTACAATTTTAGGGTTTCTTAGAGTCAACATATTGTATATTTAACAATATGGATGAAAATAGTTGGAAATGATAAGGCCTTCACAAATGATATTTTTATCTTTAACATCATGTATCAATTTTTTTGGAATTTTATGATTTTTCAATGTCCTATTATGATGTATTTAATTCCATTACTAAAATGTGTCAAAATTGTGACACATTTTTTTTGTTATTCCACCATCAACACATTTTGTTTCGAGGGTGTTTTTTCAAGAAACAATTTTTTTTTAGCATAATTTAAAAAAATGTTGAAATTTGACCGTGAGAAAAAAACCATTGCGTTCTAGAATACACACTTTTCATTTTTGGGGTGTTTTTTTCATGATTTTTAAGTCTTTTTGGGCTAGAGTTCTCATTTTAAGGTACTAGTTCCCATTTGATCAGTAACTATGTTTAGAGTACATTCCATGTCACATGACAACTTGTATGAGTTAAATAAGTTAGTAGGACTTATTTGGTTCAGTTAATTTGAGTTGAGGTTCTAACTTGAGTCATGTAGAGTGTCTCCTACAAAATAAGAGCCTAGTTGAGTTTATTTTGAGTATTAATTAATTAACTCAATTTATCTAAGTTAAAATCAGTTTAAGTAGTTCTAACTAATGGAGGAACTAGTGAGAGGTAAAAGAGTGGAACTTGGACTGGAACCACATCTAGTGATCAATCAGATAACTTATAATTGACTCATAAATAACTCATGCATGTCAGTTCTACGAAATACCTAGTTGAGATTGGAGTTCAAGGGTAGTGTACTATCATTTGTATAATCATCCAAATTGTACATGTGGTGTGTGAAGACATAGGAAGGCCCATAATGTATTGCACAGTATGGATCAGGAATTTGCCTAATTAATAGGGCCTAATTACCCAAGGAAATAGGGTCTTGGAGGGTAGAAAATTGGTTCATTATTGAACCAATATTTTCTAGGAATCAATGAGACAAATAGATATAGTGAAAAAGTTTCTATAGTTGGAGAAAAACATTGTAATATTATCATATTTTCTGACTTATGAAATATACAGATAGCAGGTTTTTTAGCCGAGGATTTCCCCAGGAAATACTTTTGTACCATGTGACTGAAATTATTTCTTTTTCATGTTTTTTTTTATTTCACAATCAAAATTAGTTTCTGCAATTGGTACAGTAGATTGAAGTATATTTTTTTAGAACATTAAAATTATCAATTTGAATCTACGTGGATTTTCTACACGAAGTATGTCAATCTTGGTACTTGTTATACACCACAGGAGTGACAATACTTTATTTAATTATTCAATTAGTACCGAGACATATTCACATGTACTTACGATGATATTAAGACTTATGACACATGAATTACCCAACATGTGATTCCGATAAAGGAAGGATCCAAGCCATTTCAACAAAAAAGGAGAAAATTACATCTGATGCTTCAGACTCTTATTCAAAAAGAGTTAAGAAATTTTTTGGATGTTCGTATCATATACAAAGTAGGACATTCAACTTGGGTATCAAATTTATTCCTAGTGAGAAAGAAGTCTGGGGAGATCCACCTATGTGTTTATTTTTGAAATCTGAATCACACCTCAGACAAGGAAAGAAACCTTGTGTCGTCTGTGGAACAGATACTACAAAGAGTATCGACATCATAAATATTTTATTTTCTATATGGGTAATCAGGATACAACCAGGTTATGGTCTCATAGCTTGAAAGAGTTAAAACCACTTTTCATAAGAAGTGGGGCACACTCACATTCAGGTGAATACCATTTGGGTTGATCAATGATGGTGCAAAATTACAATGCGCTATGAACATCACATTTCTTGGGTTTATTGGACAAAGTGTAGTGGTCTACATTGATGATGTAATGATGTTTTCTAGGTAGAGGTTAGAACATATATGCCATTTAAGGAAAATTTTGAGCGATGTCGCCAGTACGAGATATCTCTCAATCCGAAGAAGAGTATCTTTGATGTGTCCAAGGGTAATCTCTTGGGCCACCGCATTGCCAAAATTTGGATTAAGGTAGAACTAGAGAGGGTCAAAATTATTACATAGATTCCCTTCCCAGTAAACAAAAAGGATATGTAGTCCTTCCTAGGGAAAATCAATTTCCTCCACAATTTCATCTCCAACTATGCTCAAAATTTTAAGTTGATGCAAAATATGTTGAAGAAGGATGAAATACATAAATGGGATAAAAGGGAAAAGGATGTATTCTGTCATATTAAATAAGCTATTGAAAAATCACCCACATTAATAAACAACCCAAATTTCAATAAATATTTTTTTTCTCTACACCTTTGCTTCTAACACTTCTCTCGTCATTGTACTCACACAAAAGGATGATTTGAACAATGAGCGACCTATCTCTTTCATGAGTGTTGGCTTGAAAGGACCTGAACTGAACTACACCACCATTGACAAGAAATATTATGTGATATTTAAGGCGGTGAAGCACTTTCAGGCCTATCTATTGAAAAATAAATGGTTGTCCCCTACACCATGTACATAGTTTTATTCTACTTATTTTTTTGTTGTTGTCATATTAGTTTCTTACATTGTTTATGTTGTGTGATTAAGAGTTGTCCTTGTACATTTTTTGGTTTTTGATAATGTGTGTGGTTGAAGTCCAAAGGATTCTTGTGACACTTAAACATTTAGAAAAGAGATGGGTATCTGTTTGTCTCTCAGGAGAATTATTCCAACAAGATACTAAAAAAATTTCACATGAGAGAGCCTCAAACGCATGGAAACCCATCTAGCGAGGAATTGGAGGAAGGAAGTTGCTACTTCAGGTGAATTGGTAGAAGGTACCATATTTTGTAGGCATCTTGTGGGTTCACTCATGTACTTGGTGAACACATGACCGGACATGTGTTATGCAGTTAACCAACTTAGTCAAGAAATGGTTAAGCCAACTAAGATTTATTGGAAGACATGCAAACATGTGTTGAGATACCTCAAATGCACCACTCAATTTGGTCTTTGGTACAAGTGGGCAGAGGGAGTGAAGTTGCAAGGCTTCATAGATCCATATTGGGCAGGGAGTACATCCAATAGGTAGAGCACATCAAAGGGAATCTTCATTATTGGGTCAACAAGAGTTTCTTGGTACAGCAGGAAGAAAATATCAGTTGCACTAAGTTCAACAAAAGCATGGTACATGGATGCTAGTCAAGTAGCTTGTGAGGCTATTTGTTTGAGGAATATCCTTTTCGGGTTGTTTGATCAAAATACAGATCCTACAGTGATTTACCGTGACAACCATAATTGCATTAAACTCTCATTTAATCCATTTTTTCATGATATCTCTAAGCATATCGACATCTAGTATCACCATCTCAGATATTGTGTGCAGAGGTGGATCATGATGCTAGAGTACATTCCTATAGAGGAATAGTATGTGGACATCTTAATGAATGCATTTTCAGGAGGAAACATTGAGTTCCATAGAGGCAGGATTGGGGTATCGGGGTATCAGATAATCCCTTTCTTGCTAAGAGGGAGTGTTGAAAATGGAACCAAGAAAGGGTTTTAATTTAATTTTCCCTTGAATTAAATTAGAATAAAGAAATAATTCCACATCACAAGACAACATGTATGAGTTAACTAATTTAGTAGGACTTATTTGGTTTAGTTAATTTGAGTTGAGGTTCTAACCTAACTCATGTAGACTGTCTCCTACAAAATAGTAGCCGTGTTTGAGTTTATTTTGAGTAGTAATTAATTGACTCAATTTATCTAATTTGAAATTAGTTTAACTAGTTCTAACTAATGGAGGAACTAGTGAGAGTTCAAAGAGTGGAACTTGCACTTGAACCACATCTAGTGATCAATCAGATAACTGATAATTGAGTCATAAATAACAAATGCATATCAGTTCTGAGAAATACCCTGTTGAAATTGGATTTCAAGGGTAGTGTACTATTAGTTGTATAATCATCCAAATTGTACAAGTGGTGTGTCCCGTAATAGGTGATGAGCTCCATTATTAGAAATATTTGGAGGGCTTAATGGCCACATTTTTTCCTTCTTAGATCTCTTTTTCTTGCATTTTTATTATCATTTGGTTTTATGACACTAGTATAGGTGGTGATTAAGGCTAACATACTCTGAGTGCCTAATATGAGGTTGAGTGTAGAAAATCATGAATTAATAGCATTTCTATAAGGATTTTATCATACAAACTTGGAGGAGACAGAAGAGAGAAATAATAGGAGAATTTTCCACCATCCTTAACTCTCAAAGGCAGCCAAAGGATCCCAAATATTCTCTCCAGCAATTCAAATTACAAAGGTAGCCAAAGGATCCCCAAGGATTCTCTCCAACAATTCGAATTCTAGAGGCAGCCAAGCAACTCAAAGAGGAGTGCACCCAATATTTGTTTACTTGGAGTCAAGTGGACTCAATCACCATTTTCTAGGGAGTTTTTGGTAGCTTCCCTATAGAATAAATATAGTAGAGATAGAGCTAGGAAGGAGTGGATTCTAGTCCAAACTTTGTTGCAAGCTATTGAGCTTTTTATTATTTTACTCAGTGATCAAACTTTCAAAAAAGTATGAGGCTATTATTTTATGAAATGAGTAGATTGATTTCAATTTACTGATTTAAGTTTCAGAGAGCTAGGCTCATGGGTTAGGGCCCAATCCATGTGCCTCAACCTCTATACTGTATTTTTTCTCTACTTTATGTCATTCAATTAGTTCTTCTTCTGATAGTTTCATTGTTGTTTAGGTTTGATTTCAATGTGCTATTGTAGGTTTCATTTGCTTGTGAGTAATAGGATAGAGGAGAAAAACCAAAAAATTTTGGATCAAGACCCCCTTCTCATCTCTGTCAATAGAGCTTGAGGAGGGTGAACCGTCGCACAGACCCAAAAACGGATTTTTGTTCACTATTTTAATATTAAAAGTAGAGTTGCATTACCATTTTTCACTCTTCCTTTGCACTGTATTTTTACGTATTTTTCTGTTTCTTTGTGCATAAGTTAACAGGGAGATTGCAGGAATTATTGCTAAAATCCTAGAGTAGCTCCATGGTCCTTCCTGTTTCATTCTCCATCTCTGTTTTCATGCTTCTAACCACCTCGGTTAAATTCTAATCCCTCCTTCTTTCATTGCAGTTTTCGCTCTTTTTGTTCACAAAATGCTTGAAAAACCTTTAAATTTTGACCTCCGCCTTTCCTTCTCGAAATTCTCGCTATCGCATTTCGCACTTCGCAACTTTTCTGGACAACCTTTCTGCTACCCCTAAAACTTTGCGATATTGCGAACAATGATATCGCATTTCACATTTCACAACTTTTACCACATCGCAAATCACAAATTTTTCCCCACTGCACATCAAACTTTTCAGTTTATCTCACTTTGCACTTCGCAACTTTTATCCTGTTGCTTTTTTCACTTCGCAACCTTTGGCCTTTTCACATTTTGCACTTCGCAATGTTTTCCTTTTTCCTTAAGACTTACTGCTCCTTTTCATTGATTGAGATAAATCCTCCGCATCACACATCGCACTTCTCATCGTTTTCCTTTTTAATTTAATACTTACCACTCCTTTTTACCGATTGCAATAACTCCCCCGCATCGCACTTCACATCGTTTTCCCTTTTTATTTAAGACTTACTGCTCCTTTTCACTGATTGCAATACTGTCATTACACTCCACCGTCGGTCCCACTGCCACATCACCCATCGCACTTCGCAAATTTTCCTGAACAACACTTCCGTTATCCCTCCAAATTTGCAATATTGTGGTTGTGATATCACATTTCACACTTCGCAGTTTTTATCCCATTACATTTCACACTTCGCAGTTTTTGCCCCATCGCACTTCGCAAATCGTACTTTTTATTTTGTTCCTTTAACACTTATCACTCTTGTCTGATGATTGCAATATCACCACATACTCCGCCACCAGTCCCACCACCATGTCATCCATCGCATCACACATCACAAATCACACTTTTTATTTTGGTCATGTTAATCTTTACCGCTCCAAACACTGATTGCGATCACCCTCCATTGCAACTCTACCATCATAATTTTTAAATCATTCTGCTCCAAAGCCTTTTTGCGCCATAATAGAGCTTTAATAAATTTTAAACTCGCTCTTTTCAGTTCTAAGCCTGGCTTCATGTGTTTATCCCTCCATTAGCACCTTTACCCCTTTCTTCTCCAAGCTACAAATCAACACTTTTTCAATTAGAATTAAGTCCTAGATAGCTTAGCTGCATGGAAAGAAGCATGGTAGATAGAGAATAGGATAAGTAGGGTGTGTTTAGCTGGTTGGCCAAGTCTAGCATGGTTTAAATTAGCTTCCTTTCAGCAGTTTAGTTTAGTTTCCTTCCTGACATTTCTTTTTAGCAATTTAATTTAGTTTCTTTCTATAATTTCCTTTATGCACATTAAATTGGTTTCATTTCCATAATTTCCTTTCTGTAAATTAAGTTAGTTTCCTTTTTTCATTTCCTTCCAGCAATTTACTTTTTGGTTTTATCATAGTTTAAGAAATAGCAACCTTTCGTAAATAATAAGAGGATGACTTGAACATAATGCATCTGTTGTGTATATAGCACTGTCACCTCCAAGTTTTTATGAACCCGGGGTTGATAAAGTAAAGTAGGGCAGCCCTTGGGAATTGCATCACTCTTGGTGCAATACCAGGGCTCGCCAATTTTTGGTGTCATTACGAGGGAGGTGTCTAGTAGATGTTTTGGTTTAGTTTTAACATTCTTTTTTTCTTTCTTTTCTTTTCATGTCATTTCAAAAATATTAAAAAAATATAAAAATATCTCATTTTCATTTCTCGTAGGAGTACAAATACTCAAAGACAAATCTTACCTAAAACCCCCACATCGCCTCTTAGCCACCCCTCACTCTTCTTCAGTGGAAATGAGATTGAACCCCCTATAGGAGAGCCTTCTGAATATTTTGAGGATCCTATCGGGGAAGAAGAAGAAGAAGACCTTGTTTCGACTGAGGGACCTGCTTCACCTATCTTAACCATGGATGCGATCAAGAGAGCCTATCCCACAAGAGAGGAAGATGGGGAAACTAAGATGAAAAACATTAGCCCCTCAGCTCTTCAACACTTTCATGGACTTACCTTTGAGGACCCTGACACATTTATGTTTTAATTTGTTGTTGTTTTTAGGACTTATGACTACACTTTTGATGATCAAAAGCTGAAGCTATTCCCATCCACCCTTAAGGATGAAGCCTTGCATTGGTTGATGGGTATGCCCAAGGATAGCATCACTACCTGGGCACAGATGGAAGAGACCTTCAACAAAAAAATACATAGACTATTGTAGGTCCAAGGAAACTAAGGATGAAATATTTAGGATGACTCTAGGACCTGATGAATCCATAGAGGACTATGAAGAGAGATTTCAATTAAACTATAAGAGAGCCAACTGTACTCTTGATCCTGCATCACTTAAACTTGTACTTATTCGAGGGATCATTTAAGAGATGATATAAATATTGAATATGATATGAGGAGGATATATGTACCAACAACCCTATGAAACAATAAAAATTGTCTTCCAGAACCATTCTAGGGCATTTAGGAAGAAGGGCAGAGATAGCCAAAGTACATCCAATACCCCTTCCTCTTCCACCTTCATAAAACTTGAGATTGGAAACATGCTGGAAGACTTCAAGAGTGACATGCTACACAGCTTTTCTTTACAAATGGACACAATGCAGGTCAAAAGGAAGAAAGAGGAAGCAGAGAGAGCCCTGGCCATATTTTTTCCCAGACTTACTAGGAATGTAATATTCCCAAATTTTCACATCACATATGTAATATTAGATTCCTTGATTTTCTTAATGAATTAAGTAAATAAAAGGGTGGAGGGACCCAAAATCCTTAATAAGAATAAATATCCACTTTATGTGTGCGAATGTGGATTAATTTAGCCTAGATCTGAAAAAAGAAGTAGTCGAGAAACTACTAATGTGAATGAGATTGGAGATCACGTCTCATTTAATGAGAAAGATCATTGAGGGTTGATTCAGTCAACTAAGATCTTGAAGATTTCAAGAAAAGGATCATTGAGCATTCATGATCAAGTGATGGAGGATAATTTTTAAATGAAGCACACATGATGAAGGAGGTGTACATTGCACCTAGACTGTTTGGTTGATTTGGTCAAGGCTTATGGCCAAGGCTTGAGGAGGCTCAAACGTTATAAAGGAGATGAAGGAAAAGGTGAAAGGCATATTGGATTATTTTATGTATGATCTTTTAGATCTGGAACTTTCAAGTGACATTCCACTACTTTCTTGGGCTATTCAGCAGAGATTGCAGGTGCTCTTTAGTATAGTGTGTTTCTGGGCGGGAATCCCACCTATTTCTTTGAGTGATATCTAAGGAAGAGGATTTTACTTAATTATACATCAGGCTTTAAGTGCCATTTCCTTTTTCTACTTTCTACATAACATTCATATTTAGAAATCTACAGATTTCTGAAGATGAGTTTGGAAGGTGGAAGTTGTCTTCAGTGCTTCAGCTGGGGAACAAGGTGAGGGATTATTCCCATCACTTGGGCTTATAGATCAGCACTCCTAGAGCCACATTGCAAATCTGACATTAGGAAAAAATTTATTTACCTCCTAGCAGCAGTATTCTCCTCAAGAATAATTTTTTCCATATTGCAGATCTGAAAGGAGGAAGGAATTTTCTAGTACTTCAGCTAGAAATATAGTGGAGGATCATTCCTCCACATTGCCATCAGTATTGCCATAAACCTGGAGTTTATTGTAGCATTTTTCAGCAAGCAGGATGCCTCCCTTTCCCTCAAAGCACAGTTTTCAAAGGTAGTTGTGTTGCAGCAGCTGCAATCATCATTGGAGGATTGAGAAGCTAGATCTAGAGCTTATAGCTCATAGATCTGAGGACGGGATCAGCCCTTCAAGCATAGATCTAATTTGAGCACACATTTCAGCCATCTATTTTTCAGATCTAGCTTCAGATCTATATTTCCTAGCAAATCAAGGATCAAACCCTGGGGAGGTGATTTTTCCAAAGTTGCAGATCTGGAAAATCCTTTCTGCGTTATCTTGGGAATCCATCATATTGGCCAGATCTTGAATCTTGGCATCATCAGAGCTCAAGTTTTGAGTAGATCTGCATTTCTGTTTTCAGCCTACAACCATATTTTTATATTCTGCTGAAGGGAAAATGCAGTATTTGCTACAGAGCCTCTCCAATTACGTTGTACCTATTGCACATATGTTTTCAGGGTGATCCTAGCTCATCTCTTTTGCTAGATCTACTTATATTATGTACTGTTGTAACTGAATCATCTCCAATATAATAAAATGGCTCAGCTCTTTCTTCATATTTTTATTGGTACTTAGATTTATTTTTTATCTTGCTATAAGCTCTTATATTGTATGAAGTATTATTGCATTCTCCCTTTTGGGATATTACAGTGGTACCAGAGTGATGCAGGAGCATCGGAACTAGCCAGCAATGTGAAAAATCTGTTCACATGTTGTGGCTTGACAAAGTGAATTTCATTTACTATTGGTCAATTTTAGTATTACTGTGAAAGTCGATTTCATAAATAGTTTGTTATTATTGTAATAAGTGAAATTGCTTCATTTAGATTTAGTGATAAGACTGTCAAACAGGTGTGCATGAGAGTTAAATGATAGGAGATCTTATTTGTTAGAGTTTTAAAAATAGAAGATATTATCTATTTGTTAGAGGAATTAGTGGAAGAAATATAGAAGAAAATGTAATAAGCGAGGAGATTCTTCGCAGAGAGAAAAGTGTGTGGTTTCGAGTGGAGCAAAAGCTCAGATTTGGAGAAAGATAGAGTGTGATTTTTTTTTTGTGTGGTTTCTGGTGTGGAGAAAAAAAATTCAAAATAGAGAGAGGATTGTTTTCTTTGTAACAGAGGTTTTCTCCTTATGAAAATTAGCCAAGGGAGGACTCTGTTTTCTTAATAAAATTCGTGTATCCCTTTGTGTGATACGCCCGTAGTTGAATTATGATTTATATGAAGTTGTTGAATGAGTGACTGTCCGATGTACATTTATGTTGAATTTATAAGAATTCTTGTAACTGAGGCATTTCGAATGTTTACTCTACTCCGACAGTAGAGGTGCACACATAATATAGGTTCTGGCATCGTAAATTTTAACTTAACGCATCATGCCTCCATTGTAACAAATTTACGAATGGTTTGATGTTGTGAACTTAGGCTCTCTTACGAATATTACATTTGTCTTCTGGTTGGAAAAGGTGCGCTCGTGGAAATTCAATACTGAGTGAATCCTTTCGGAACTTTTCACATCATCTCGAGTGAAGCATTAAGTGGGCGATCAGGTTCCGATTCCAGTGCTCGTTCATGCGCGCATAGTTTGTGTTGAAACATATGGTTCGATTTTTGTATCAGCGGTATTAAACTCTGGTGATAATCCAACTTCCGATTGGATCGGATCGGAACACTGAAAGCTAGCGATCACAAATCTCTGAATTTTCGCATCGGAGTTTGATAAGGTGTGATAGTTGTGATAGTTAAGGATTCTGCGAATTGAAAACCTCCGACAGTTAATGCATTGGAGCGTATTAACACCAGATTCTCGTGGCCGATCCTGGTTTAAATCGCATGGAATCTGATAAAACGCTATATATATATGTTATATAATTGTGTGACCGCCGATCGCGACAAATGCAGTTGTATCGTATCGGAACATCGGTCAATCGATATATACATATATTACAACCTGTATTAACTTGCCAATTGCGATTATATTGCATTGGATTTAAATCAAACTGTAAATGGTTGGTATCATATTTTTTAAATGCGGCCCACTGCAACATAGGTATGCCGGAATTTTTTTTTTTAAAAGTGTTTTAACGTTGTCATATGTTGTAAAATTAATGTATGGGTTGCGCTCTTTTTGAAGAAGCAAGGAATTCGGTTCTGATGTTTTAATTAAAAAAACAAGGTTTCTATTTGTATTGTGAATCTGCCATTTCTTGTAATCTAATTGGATTGTGCTCAACAATTTGGTACGTCATTTTTGGTATCAAAGCCAAAGAGACAGGTGTTTCCAGAAAAAAAAATGCCGCCAAGAAGAGGAATTGGTCGAGGGAGACCAAAACCAAATGTAGTTTTGATAGAAGAAATGCGAAGACTGCGTACACGAATGGAGACAATAGAGACAGCCCAGAGAAGAGTGCCTGATGAGGGAGCTGAAAGTTCTTCAGAAGAATTTGATGAAGATGTGGAAGCAGAAGAAGAGAATGAAAATGTTAAATTGATGAAGATGCTGGCAAAGGTTGGAAGCAAACCCAAAATGGAGATTCCTATGTATGAAGGGAGTCTGAATGCCGAGGAGCTCATGGATTGGATCAGATCCATAGATCAGTACTTCGATTATGAAGAGATTGAGGAGAATAAGAGGGTGAAGTTTGCAGTCACTAGACTAAAGGGCCATGCAGCCATCTGGTGGGACAAGTTACAGACATCAAGAACGAGAAAGGGGAAATCTAAGATCAAGCAGTGGGATAAAATGGTAAGCAAATTGAAATCCAAGTTTTTTCCTAAAGACTATCATTTGAATCTTTTTAAGCAGATGCAAAATCTGAAGCAGAAAGGAATGTCTGTTAAAGAATATACAGAATAATTCTACAGGTTAAGTATCAGAACAGGGCATGTAGAAGATGATTTGGAGAAAGTATCCAGATATGTTAATGGGCTAAGGTATGAGATCCAAGATGAGATTAGCCTGTTAAGTTTGAAAACTGTTGAGGATGCCTATCAAGCAAGTCTGAAAGTAGAGGAGAAAATACTGCGGAAACATAGTCAAATAAATAGAGGAAAGAGCTCAGCAAGAGGTAGAGGAGCTGCCAGATCTAGAGGAACACAGCATCAGTTTGAAGCAGGAATTTAAAGCAACAGATCACCACAGATGGGTGAATCTAGTAGAGGGAGATTCGTGCCCAGAGGAAGAGGGCGAGGAAGAGATGTTAGGTGTTATACCTGTGGAGAATGGGGACATATGTCATGGGACTATCCTCATAACAAATCAACAAGCCAGAGGGGTGCAAATGTGGCTGAGGCAGAGCCGGAACCACCTTGACTTGTAGAGAAGGAAGAACCACCGGAAGAAGGTGAATCATTGCTGCTCAAAAGAACTTTGTTGATATCAGAAAAAGAAATTGGAGAACTTGCGCAAAGGAAGAATTTGTTCTGAACTACATGCAAATCGAAGGGTAAGTGCTGTAAGGTTATAATTGATAGCGGGAGTACTAAAAATATTGTGTCTACAGAGATGGTGGAAAATCTTGGATTAACAAGGAAAGCGCATCCTGCACCTTACAAAGTATCTTGGCTTCAGAAGGGTCATCAAGTCATCGTGACAGAATAGTGTAATGTGGAAATGCAGATTGGCACATATAGAGATGTGATTTTATGTGACATAATGCCCATGGATGTATGTCACGTGTTATTGGGGAGACCATGGCAATTTGACCGAAAGGCGATTCATGATGGAAGAAGAAATACATACACCATAGAAAAGGATGGAGTTAAACATACGTTGTTGCCAGTGAAGAATGATGCTGATAAAGAGTTGTCTGAAAATAGTATTATGTTGATGAGTGGAAAAGAACTACTACAGGAGGTTGATAAAAGCGAAGAGGTGCATTTTGCTATCGTGGGAAGGCCAAAGGTAATTTTAACCACCACAAATTTAAATGATTTTCCTAAAGAAATTCAATCCGTGTTAAATAATTACATGGACATCATTGTGGATGAATTGCTGAATAAATTACCACCGATTAGAAGTATAAGTCAGCATATCGACTTAATACCAGGAGCAAGTCTACCTAATAAAGCTGCATATAGATTAACTCCTCAGGAAAATGCAGAGGTTGCAAGACAAGTTCAAGAGCTGATGGACAAGGGACTGATTCGAGAAAGTCTGAGTCCGTGTGCTGTGCCAACGGTGCTTAGTCCGAAAAAGGGAGGATAATGGCACATGTGCACCGATTCGAGAGCTATCAACAAGATAACAGTCAGGTATAGATTTCCTTTGCCCATAATGGATGATTTAATGGACTGTTTAAGTGGATCCAGGTATTTTAAAAAGATAGATTTAAAAAGCGGATATCATCAGATCAGAATTAGGGAAGGCGATGAATGGAAAATGGCGTTCAAAACAAACAGTGGATTGTATGAGTGGTTAGTGATGCCTTTTGGGCTCACTAATGCGCCCAGCACCTTCATGAGACTAATGAATGAGGTTCTGAAAGAATATACAAGTAAATTTGTTGTTGTTTACCTTGATGATATTATAGTTTTCAGCAAAAGTAAAGAGGAACATTTGGAACACTTGAAGTTAGTTTTGAAAACTCTGCAGAAAGAGAAACTACTAATCAATTTGAAGAAATGTAGTTTCATGAAAGAGGAGCTGGTATATTCGGGATTTGTGATTTCCAGAGACGGTTTGAAAATGGATCCAGAGAAGGTACAAGCAATCAGAAACTGGCCTACTCCCAGGATTGTATTCGAGGTAAGAAGTTTCCATGGACTTGCTAGTTTCTACCGAAAATTTATAAAGGGGTTTAGTCAAGTTTGTGCACCAATCCTTAAGACAATCAGGGAGGTCAATCAGCCATTTCAGTGGACAGAAGCAGCTGACAGGAATTTTAATTTGCTGAAAAAGAAGATAACAGAAAAGCCTATTCTAGCATTGCCAAATTTTGAGAAAGTCTTTCAAGTGGAAACTGATGCAAGTGGAGAAGCAGTTGGTGCGGTGCTGAGCCAAGACCAAAGACCGATAGCGTATTTCAGTGAGAAATTAAATGATGTGAAAAGGAAATATTCTTCCTATGATAAAGAATTTTACGCTATTGTACAGGCATTGAAAAAGTGGAGGCATTACTTGCTGCCGAAGTAGTTCATCTTATATTCAGACAACCACGCTTTGCAGTTTATTAATAATCAGCCAAAGCTAAATCAGAAGCACGCCAAGTGGGTGGAATTTCTGCAAAGTTTCACTTTTGTAATAAAGCATAAAAGTGGTAAGTCTAATAAAGTGGCGGGTGCATTAAGCAGGTTAAGTTTTCTTTTGCAAGAATTTAAAGTGGGTGTTGTAGGTTTTGATGAAATGATAAAAATGTACAAGGATGATGAGGATTTTAAAGACATCTACACAACAGTGCAAAATCCGGTGAGTCATAACAGAAGTCAGTGGATGGACTACCTTATTCAAGGAGGCTTTTTATTTAAAAGCAACAAATTATGCATTCCTAAATGTTCCATGAGAGAGAACATCATCAAAGAAAAGCACAGTGGAGGATTTTCTGGTCATTTTGGACAAGATAAAACTTTCGCTCAGGTGAACACTTTTTATTATTGGCCTAAAATGCAAATTGATGTTAATTTTTTTTTTGAGAAATGCAGGGTAGGTCAATATGCCAAAGGAAGGAGTCATAATACCGGTCTATATCAGCCATTGCCCATACCAGATCGACCATGGGATGCAGTGAGTATGGACTTTTTTCTGGGTTTACCAAAAACTCAGAGAGGAAATGATTCTATTTATGTTGTTGTAGACAGATTTTCTAAAATGGCCCATTTTATTGCTTGTAAGAAGACTAATGATGCCACACACATAGCCAATTTATTCTTTTCTGAGATTATAAGATTGCATGGTTTACCTGTGAGCATTGTATCAGATCGAGATACTAAATTTGTAGGGCATTTCTGGAGGACACTTTGGAAGAAACTGGGAACTAAACTTAGTTTTAGTTCATCTTACCATCCTCAGACGGATGGAAAAACTGAAGTTGTAAACAAAATCTTGGGGAATATATTAAGAAGTTTGGTACATCAGAATCCCAAATAGTGGGATTTGGCATTAGCCCAAGCTGAATTTGCTTACAATGACACACCAAACCGAAGCACTGGAATGAGTCCATTTCAGATTGTCTTTGGAATGCATCCGAGAGGAGTATATGAGCTTAGAGATTTGGGAAAACAGGAATCCAGGAGTGCAAGTGCTGAATATTATGTTGAACAAATGCAGAAGCTACAGGAAGAGGTTAAGGGTAAACTACAAGAAAGCAGCAAGAGATACAAGTAGAGAGCAGATCTGAAAAGAAGAGAAAAAGAGTTTCAAGTAGGAGATTTGGTCATGGAATATTTGAGGAAAGAGTGATTTCCTACAAAGACTTATAATAAACTGAAACTGAATAAAATAGGACCCTGTAAAATTAAAAGGAAATTTTCAGCCAATGCATATGAGATTGAATTGCCGGAAGGGATTGGAATATCCCCCATTTTTAATATTGCAGACTTGTATCCATTTAGAGAGGCAGAAACAGAGTTGCAGACTGAAGCTACAGGTGATGAAGTTAAAACTGTGGATTGGGAAGAACAGGTACCAAAAACATCCAAGAAAGAAGTTGAAGCTATTTTAGATCAAAGGATATCCAAGAAAACTCGAGGGCAGACATATTTCCAGTATCTTGTCAAGTGGAAGGAGCAGCCACTGGAAGATTCCAGTTGGTTAACAACAGCTGAACTACAGAAATATGGGGTCAATCCTCAAAGTTTAGAGAACAAATTTTTTCTTCCCCGGGAGTCTGATGCAGGAGCATCGGAACTAGCCAACAATGTGAAAAATATGTTCACATGTTGTGGCTTGACAAAGTGAATTTCATTTACTGTTGGTCAATTTTAGTATTACTGTGAAAGTTGATTTCATAAATAGTTTGTTATTATTGTAATAAGTGAAATTGCTTCATTTAGATTTAGTGATAAGACTGTCAAACAGGTGTGCACGAGAGTTAAATGATAGGAGATCTTATTTGTTAGAGTTTTAAAAATAGAAGATATTATCTATTTGTTAGAGGAATTAGTGGAAGAAATATAGAAGAAAATGTAATAAGCGAGGAGATTCTTCACAGAGAGAAAAGTGTGTGGTTTCGAGTGGAGAAAAAGCTCATATTTGGAGAAAGATAGAGTGTGATTTTTTTTTGTGTGGTTTCTGGTGTGGAGAAAAAAAATTCAGAATAGAGAGAGGATTGTTTTCTTTGTAACAGAGGTTTTCTCCTTATGAAAATTAGCCAAGGGCGGACTGTGTTTTCTTAATAAAATTCGTGTATCCCTTTGTGTGATACGCCCGTAGTTGAATTATGATTTATATGAAGTAGTTGAATGAGTGACTGTTCAGTGTACATTTATGTTGAATTTATAAGAATTATTGTAATTGAGGCATTTCGAATGTTTACTCTGCTCCGACAGTAGAGGCGCACACATAATATAGGTTCTAGCATCGTAAATTTTAACTTAATGCATCATGCCTCCATTGTAACAAATTTACGAATGGTTTGATGTTGTGAACTTAGGCTCTCTTACGAATATTACTTTTGTCTTCTGGTTGGAAAAGGCGCGCTCGTGGAAAGTCAATACTGAGTGAATCCTTTCGGAACTTTTCACATCATCTCGAGTGAAGCATTAAGTGGGCGATCAGGTTCCGATTCCAGTGCCCGTTCCTGCGTGCGCATAGTTTGTGTTTAAACATATGGTTCGATGTTTGTATCGGCGGTATTAAACTCTGGTGATAATCCGACTTCCGATTGGATCGGATCGGAACACTGAAAGCTAGCGATCACAAATCTCTGAATTTTCACATCGGAGTTTGATAAGGTGTGATAGTTGTGATAGTTAAGGATTCTGCGAATTGAAAACCTCCGACAGTTAATGCATTGGAGCGTATTAAGACCAGATTATCGTGGCCGATCTTGGTTTAAATCGCATGGAATCTGATAAAACGCTATATATATATATGTTATATAATTGTGTGACCGCCGATCGCGACAAATGCAGTTGTATCGTATCGGAACATCGGTCAATCGATATATACATATATTATAACCTGTATTAACTTGACGATTGCGATTATATTGCATTGGATTTAAATCAAACTGTAAATGGTTGGTATCATATTTTTTAATTGCAGCCCAATGCAACATAGGTATGCCGGCAATGTTTTTTTAAAAAGCGTTTTAACGCTATCATATGTTGTAAAAGTAATGTATGGGCTGCACTCTTTTTGAAGAAGCAAGGAATTCGGTTCCGGTGTTTTAATTAAAAAAACAAGGTTTCTATTTGTATTGTGAATCTACCATTTCTTGTAATCTAATTGGATTGCGCTCAGCAATTTGGTACGTCACAGAGCATGATCTTTGGCTCAGCTTGTGGACACTTCATCTTGTGTATTGAAAGAAGAACAGATAGATGAGATCGATCATGGAGGATGAGAAATCTATCACTACTTGCTTCATATCCATGCAATACCTCTCCAAGGAGGTCAATCAAATTAAGGAGGAAGAATAGAGAGAAGATCCAAGAAGAAGATGTGATGAGGAAGGTACTTCATATTAGCAGCATAGAAAACCAGAGAATCCTAGATCTCCTCATAGATCCACTATGCCCACTTTCTTTGAAGAAGGTGAGAGGTATAGAAGCGAAGAAAGGAATGAACCTGAGACTCATGAGACTCTCAGTCTATACCTTTAAGAGTACAAAGCACATTCTAGAGCTTTCAAGGAGAGGCTAACTCTCCAAAAATTCTTCCAGACTAAAGAAGAAAGAGGATCCTATAGCATCAATAGAAGGAAGAGGTGTTGGAACAGGGTCCCCTACGAGCTGCGAAAATGATCCGATTTTGTATATTTTTTATTATATTTAGTCTAGCGCAGGGTTTTGGGGTGGGCCAAAGCCCCGAAAGCATTATAATGGGTCAAAGGGTAAACCTGGGGTCCGAAAGCCACGGTTTGTGGATCGTAGGAAAGATTAGGCTATATTGTTATAAATAGAGGAACGTTTTGAATTGTAAGTAGGCAATGAAGAGCTATTGATGCAAATCGTGGTTTAGTAAGTCTATTTGGGTTTTTGGGGAAGGACTCCTGCTAGCTATGTGCGCGGAGATCCAAATTCCTGCTATGTGTGGACCCTGCTGTTATTTGCGTAGGCTAGGACAAATATTGTAAGAGGAATTTGTTGAATTAATGAATACAAAAGGCTGCTTGGAAACTGAATCTATGTGTATTGTTTATGGGAATCATTGGTAATTACTATCTTATACATATTCTGTATTCAGCTACGAAATTTCTGTGTAAGTGTTTTACTGCATCTAGATCTGTTTTGTTCTATTTATGCAATGTTGAGCTACTATCTTGAATTATATGATTATTAAGCCCCTTAGTACAATTAACCTTGTGCATGTGGATGTAAGAAGAGGCCCATAAGTCCTGCTCAGGGAGATCTGGACATCTCGAGGAAGAACGTAGCTCTGCTTGCCTTACCTATCCTTTCTCAGGGTGTGGAAACCTGGTTCCAGCACCCACCCATACTACTTTGGGTGAGACTTTGACCTACGCAAGTAGGTCACTACCGAAAGGGCCAGTAGTATAGGGGTTTGTTAGAAAAACTTGAACTCTGAACCTGGGTCAAGACCCCTTGAGCCAACAAATGGTTCCATTGCTGGGACCTAGAGCATTTTGAGAAAGGGATCGAGTAATGACAAGAGAGTATTGGAAGCCTGAAAGGAAGGAAATTGAGGAGTGGTTCGAAAAGCAGATCCAGGAAATTTCGGTAAAAGAAAATCGCAATGAGAAGTTAACAGCATAAAGGTGGAAAAATAGGTACATTCTTACAGAAAGCTACAAAATATTCTTTGTAACATTTGCAATTGAGATTCAGGAATGGCTAGCTAGGCTCATAGAATTCCATAAGTGTTGAAAGGATGAACGAGTCACTTAATGGACCCCAGAGATGATCCAGCAGCTGGAGAGGACTGATAATACTATCATGCGCACTGTAGATCACTGGGTGGACAGTGTGCTAGGAGGATTTGTGACGGAATTTTCCATTGATCAGTTTGTCTCCTACTCTGAGGCCGAGCGACGATTCTTTAAAGGATTCTGGGGAAATTTTTTGAAAACATTACCATTGCTAATTAAGATATTACTGTGTGAAAAGATCATTTTGTGTAGTCATACCAACTGAATG
Source organism: Pinus albicaulis (assembly GCA_034641835.2). Classification (NCBI taxonomy): domain Eukaryota; kingdom Viridiplantae; phylum Streptophyta; class Pinopsida; order Pinales; family Pinaceae; genus Pinus; species Pinus albicaulis. The sequence goes on along the minus strand of CM076582.1, from coordinate 656,293,791 downwards.
ACCTCAGATCTATATGGGAGCGTGACGCATAGTGTTAAATACTACTAGACCAACCTTGAGGGGTGAAAATCTTCCTATAATCCTCTGCGCGAAGACCCCCTAGCTACACCGTCATCCTAGCCGCATAAAGGTAAGAACTCGCCCATACCTCCACCTCCATCGGACAGTGATATGGCTGCACATCTGAAGCTACCTACCTTCAAGGGGGTAGGAGACGAGGATATGGACCGATTTTGGTTTGTTGCAGATTCCGTATGGACTGCACAAAATGTGACAAACGACACGGTTAAGAGGGTGCAGCTGTCCCTAGCATTCGAAGATAGAGCACTCGACTAGTATATGAAATACGTCTCTCAGAACAAGAGTGTGTCTGTTCAAGACGTTAAGGGCACTCTAAAGCAACAATTCCGAAAGCCAAAATCTTATTCCCAGTTGGTAGTAGAATTGAAGGACTTCAAGCAAGGTGCATCTGAATCTGTAAGGGAGGCTGATCAACGATTGAAGAAAGTGATCAGGGAAGGGGGATTTGACTATGACAATAGAAAACATACGAAGTGGTTCATCGCTATGTTGTTGCCCCACCTGTGTATGCCAATGAGTCACCAAACCTTTGAATCGTAGGAAAAATCTGTGGAATTCACTATGAAATTAGAAGCTGCACCCAGAGAAGATACGTCGTTAGGAGTACAGCAAATTCAGGAGCAACTCAGAGCTATGCATATGGAAATTCAGAATCTGTGAAAAGAACAAGGAAAATGAGCCAGCACAAATCTTTGGTACATACGATGCTGGGTATCTAGCCATACGAAGGATCAGTGCCCGCTATTAGCAGATTACATGCAGGCAGGAGGACCTAGTCCGATCCACCCAGGAGCAAGCGGGGGACCCATCCTATCACGACCAGGATCGAGCGGACCTGCGCTATGGTGCGATGACTGCCATGTAGCAGGGCTACATGATATGGACCATTGCCCTCAGCTGGGTGCATATGTACTAGAACTAAATCAGCAGTGGTGCAGGTTCTGCTAATCGGTAGGACACGATGAGCAGAACTGTTGCACTTACGACTTAATGATGGATCAGGTAAACTTGTATAGGGTACAATCAGACCCTGCATCACCAAGATCTCCTGTGAAATTTGGTGGCTCAACAGAAAGGGGAAAGGGAGGGCGGGGGGGAAGCGCAAGTCGAGGGTGGGGACAACTAATATGTTATAATTGTGGAGAAATAGGGAATTTTTCAAGGGACTGTCCAAATTCCACTAGGAAATCCTACAAATATTGTAGACAGATGGACCATGTGGTTGAATATTTCCCAATCTTAATAGAAAAAATGTAGGAAAAGTAACACACCCCTATGCAGAATGTGCAGAGAGTTAAAGTCGAACTAAGGAACATAGACCCAAGTGTGAAATTCATAACACGTAGTGGAATGGTCACCCAAGGATCGAAAGAAGAAGAAGGGTTGAACATAAACAGGGGGCAAGATACCATGGCCCTAGCTAACCAGGACCTCACTTAGAGAATAGCAGATACTACGCAAGTACCAACGCACCCCAAGACAGATGAGGGGGTTGAACCCTTTCTGTAGGCATGTCTAAAGATGTTGCGTAACCCAAAGGCTGTATAAACCCTTCAGGAATTAATGAATAGCTGCGCAGCGTGTCTCAATCCAATCTTCGGGACCAAATATGTACACAAACTATATAGGTATAGAAAATGCACTAGTATGGAAATGCGGCTCACTATGCAGATTGGTGACTACGAGATGGATCAAGTTATTTTGTACCTCCGATTAGATGTGAATGTGTTACCTAAGAAAACATGGCAGCGAATGGGAGAACCTAAATTGGAATGGTCCACCATCCAACTACGCATGGAAAATCACCAAAATATCATCCCTCTGGGAAGGCTGCCAAAAGTCATGGTAGATATCACAGGAGTATAGGTCCAAGCTGACTATGAGGTAATTGAAATCATGGAGGATACGAATCCCTACCCTGCACTCCTAGGATTGGAGTGGGCTATAGATATGGGGGGTGTCATCAATCTCAAAGAGCACAGCATGGTGTTTGAAAATAATGGTATGCACGTAATAGTACCACTAGATCTTGTCAAAGGTCCGTGGTATACAGAGAAAGCGCGCGATGAGGAGGAAGTAGATCACATTTACAAATTGAGTACGCAAGATGAAGACTGGATTAACCCCATGGCGGAAGGAGTACTCTGCTGGGAAAAAGACAGTGAATTATTTTTCGACCCTGATGGGGAACTGGAGAATTGGCAAGGCCAATTGCATGAGGTTTCGGCGCAACGATGTTTTCTGGTCACAAGGAACTTCCGCTGCATCTCCGTCAAGAGAAGAGACCTACCCTACCTTGGGGATGTGGGTGAAATTAAGGAATTTTTTTGTGCATTCGAAGCCGAAGTTCACAAGGACCGCAGACTAGGGGACCTTTCACTATCCCTGCGCGTTGGTGGGATACGCATGGGATGGTATTCCGCAATTGGGAGGAATGTCGAGATAGGATGATCCTATTATTTGGAGCACCAGCTAGAAATCGGATCTAGAAGTTCCTTGGGATAGAATATCCACGCAAATATTTTCTTACATGGGAAATGCAATAGGGTGATAGGATGCCAAACGAATGGGTTCACCTGTTTTTCCATGACCTAGAACTATGTCCTACTGCATGGTATCTAGATGTGGAGCAGCATCAACACACGCACCATTGGGAGCATTTGCGGGAGGAGTTCCTATAGAAATTTAGGGTGGAAGATGGCACAGGGGCGCTCGACGCAACTCTGCAACACCCAACCGCCTCAACTAAGGGAAGATCACACCTGGTCATCACACTCAGATCAAGGGGCACGTCGGTACCACACATGGTTGAATACTGGAGCCATAACTTGACAGAAGGGAAGATTGATCCCTACACTATCCCAACCACGGCACTGGGTGGGATGCGTACGGTGGCCAAGTTTTTGGAGTGGTACCTGGACCGCATTACAAAACACCTGGCATCGGCTTTAATTCGAGGTACGCAAGCAGCACAAAGACATCATCCAAAGTCTGTAAATCCATGGGAAATCCCTCATGTATGAATAACAGCCGTTATAACACTACACTTTGAAAATGGAACCTTACCATTACAAAAAATAGGCGGCTGGAAATCAATGCAGAAATTTATGGTGAGTTGTTACAGGTTGATTGATGATACGTTTCAAGTTAGATTTACTCTACCGTTGGATAGCCCCAAACAGTATAAGGACAATAGGTTAACTCCACTCAGGGCTCCATATTGTCTCTATAGTCTACCTCTGTTATTCTCCTACTTTCTTGTCTATATCTTTAGCATTTTCTGTGAATTTCCAATTTGGGAAGCATATCCTTTTGTTGCTATGGCAGCCCCTAACCTACTAAATGCTTCGGAACCTACCAGTTCAAAGCCTACATACATTGTGTTGAGAGGGTCTGGGGATGCCGACATTGATAAGATGATTGCCCTCTGGCTCCCTGCAGGGAGAATTGACTTTTCACCCCATGCAGGAGGGCACCAAAGCTTCACGACGGGATTTCCCAACCTTTACAACCTTGGAATGATTGCAGGCCCCAACCGGACGGCCTCAGAAGATACCACGAAGGATGGCACACAATTGCCACAATTTTCCATTAGAGCTGACGAAGTTGAGTCGCAGCTATTCCTGTGCACCAAAGGGATGACTAACAGGGATACTCCATCCCCTCAGGGGACGAAGAAATATAGGGATATGTTGTGAATTCTCCGTAGTTCCAGACTACCTACCAGCGAAAGACATATTTTTTCGCTACCTCGCTCTATCATGGTTGGTGACCACACCCCAACAGCTACAGACCAAAAAATAGACTTGGTGCAGTTGCCTCGGAAGGCATTACAGGATCTACACACCGTTGTGCTGCAAGATATCCGTAATCGTGACCGGACTCCATAGAAACAACGTGAAACAATGGGTCACGAGCTTGACACAGTGCTCCCTGATGAAATCCTGGCATCACCTCTGTCCCAGGCTACCATCGAAGGCTTGGTTGCAACACTCAAGGTTTCCCAAACCGAAGTCCAAACCCTCAAGGCCCGAATGGCCCGCTAATTCACCGAGTGTCAGGCCCAAGCACAACCTACCATACCACCAGAAGTACGGCCACAACGGGTTGTGTTGATCATGGAAGAAACGGATATTATTAAGGGACATCTTACTCTAGGCACTCAGTTACTCGAGGCAACCATGGAGCTCTAGACAACAATCCAGTTCAACCCGATGCTTCAACGTGTCAAGGAAGACTTACGACAGATGGAAGCTTCTTTCAATCAGATCGAAGCTACCTTGCCTTCCCTCATCCCTGCGCAGTTTCTAGCACTCTTGAAAACTAGCAACACCTTTGTAGACATGATTTTGGATTTCCAATGCACCAAGCATGTCATCAGAAAGCGCTTGAAGCCATGGGGTGATACCACCTCCCAAATATCTCACGGTGCTCATGACACCATCGCGTGCCTCAACCAGATATTGGAGCAAGTTACCACGGCTCCTAAAGGCCCTGCCTCCCTAAATCTTGTCGATATCGCACAAAGAGCTGCTGCCCAAAGTCAGGAAGTGTTACCTTCACTCATCGTCGCTTTCAATGCCTTGTGTGTGTAGATCGAGAACAAACCACCACATTGACTCGAGATGAGTCACAAGATTGTGTTGGGGGACTGTTGGAACATGGTCTCCTACGAGCTGCAAAACTAGTCCGATTTTGTATATTTTTTATTATATTTAGTCTAGCACAGTGGTTTTTGGGTGGGTCAAAGCCCCGAAAGCATTGTAATGGGTTAAAGGGTAAACCTGGGTTCTGAAAACCACGGTTTGCGGATCGTAGGAAAGATTAGGCTAGATTTTTATAAATAGAGGAACGTTTTGAATTGTAAGTAGGAAATGAAGAGTTATTGATGCAAATTGTGGTTTATTAAGTCTGTTTGGGTTTTTGGGGAAGGACTCCTACTGGCTGTGTGCGCAGAGATCTAGAGTCCTGCTATGTGCGGACCCTGTTGTTGTGTGCACATGCTGGGATGCGTATTGTAAGAGGAATTTGATGAATTAATGAATACGAAATGTTGTTTCGAAACTGGATCTATGTGTACTATTTATGAGAATCATTGGTAATTATTGTCTTATGCTTATTCTATATTCAACTGCAAAAGTTATGTGTAAGTGTTTTACTGCATATAGATCTGTTTTGTTCTATTTATGTAATGTTGAACTATTGTCTTGAAGTATATGATTATTAAGCCCCTTAGTACAATTAACCTTGCACACGTGGATGCGAGAATAGGCCCATAAGTCCTTCTTGGGGAGATCTGGACATCTCGAGGAAGAATGTAGCTCTGCTTCCCTTACATATCCTTTCTCAGGGTGCGGAAACCTGGTTCCAGTACCCACCCATACTACTTTGGGTGAGACTTTGACCTACGCAAGTAGGTCACTTCCGAAAGGGCTAGTAGTATAAAGGTTTGTTGACAAACCTTGAACTCTGAACCTGGGTTAGGACCCCTCAAGCCAACAAGAAGCATAATAGATTCTATTTGCTGTCATTTGATGGAACTTCCTCAAGTAACGCCAGAGCTTGGAGGAGGGAGTTAGATTCATTTTTTGAGCTACATCTTCTAGCTGAAGAAGAGTTTGTTCAAATTGCAGCACTTCATCTCTTAGATGAAGCAGAATATTGGTGGTTTGGGCACATAGAGCATGAAAAGGTGATGAAGTAAAGTTGAGAAAGAAGTTTGATGTAGAGAAGAGAGAGACTGTTGATATTGTCACTCTGGACAAGAGGTCACTACTTTCACCACCTACTGCAGAAGTACTTGTATCTAGAGAAGAGACACTTGCATATTTGCAAGGTAGTCTTGAGCCCTTGACATATGGAGTCCCATGCATGGATCAGGAGATGCATGAGTAGGAGGAAGAAGATACCAACGCTGGTACAGTTGGAAAAAAAGGCTATCACTCTTGCCAGCAGTTGGAGACACTATTGTCCCGGTTGGAGGAACTCTTGTGTTCTATCAAGAGGTTCCCACATATGCATTGATACAAGGTACGCATAAAATTTCAGTACATATTGTTTCAAGATCCATGCATAACCAAGGGTTAGAACAAAATGTTGATTTGAAGCAAAGACATTTCACAGCGCAGAGGACCCTTGATCCAATCAAGGAGGAGACTGAAAACTATCTCTATTCTTCATTTTTTATCTACATTCAACCCTTTGAGTTGAGATGTAGAGTTTCAGGTAATGGGATTAGCATTATCCTATGTAAAATGACTGATTGTGAGATCAGTGTTGTAACTTACTTTGAGACAATGCATGTATCACCCTACAGATTTATAGTGATGTCCCTTAGTAGTTGTGACAAATAAATGGCTTCATCATTCTTGGAGCATTCTGAAGGTAGCTTTACTCATGAAGAAATGGAATCAAAGATGACAAATGGTAGACATCTTGAGATGAGAAACCTTTTCTCCCTTATAGATGACACTTTCTCAATGAGCCTCTCACTACTCAAAGAGAAGCTTCTAATTGCAGCAAATCCAAAACTTCTTTGGTTTTGGAGGGCTTTTGATGGAGAGAGAATCTCATTGAGAGATCTCATTAGAGATGCATTTCAACATTTCAGTAAATTCAAAGTTCTTCAAAAGTTTGGGAAGGATGGCATTCTACAAAGGGAGGATGCCATGATTATGCAGTACCTCATTCATCATCCACATGGGAGTGAATGGGTGAGGATGATAAGCAAGGGGTTGCAAAACCACTTGCATATTTGTATGGGCTAGCATGCTTGGTTACGCTGGTTTCCATTGGGAGATTTCTGTCACTCTCCAAAGGCACCTATTTTTCTGATCCATGCCTTGAAAAACACATATGAGATGAGGGAGGGAGGCATGGCTGCGCTAGCTTCTCTTGGTTGAGTATGGATACCATTGAATAGCTCATGATTTTCTAATTCACGCCTTTTGTATCAATGATAGTATGCAACAAAAGAAGGCATGTTCATTTTGGTTTCACTTGAGAGAGTTTGGCCACCACATGAAATCTCCTATCTCTACATTAGGGGAATTTTAAGGTCTAAAATGGGCCTCCTAAGGAAATAATAAAATAATAGCTAAACCAATAAAATAATATTTATGAATTTTCAATTCACTTTTGCACCAAAATCCATGTAACCATAGTTAAATTCAATTCAAAAGTTGTACCAAAATAAAGTTAATAAAAAAAATGTATTGATGTGACTATAAATAAGAATGATTTTTTCAAGAAAAAATCATTATCATTGAACAACTAATGCATTTGTCCTTTGTACTTAAATGACTTAAAATAAAATGTAAATATAATTTTATAAATTCTTAATTATATTATATGTTATTAATTAAAATTTATATTATTTAAATTTTATAATAACATGTAATTAATATAATATATAAAAATAATATAATGCAATATAATATAATAAATGTATAGGGATATGCATTGTTTCTTTCAAGAAATATGAAATGGAAATAATATATTTTTATTCAAAAAGTGTGAAATGACATTTATTATGAGTACTTTACTTTGACTTTAAAAGTACTTAGAGCACTACCATGGTTAACCATGAGTTTTTATCCACCATTGAGAATGTGACAAGGAAATACCTTTAACTCAAACAATGCCACCTCAACCATTATGGATGATGTCAACCCCTAAAATGTGATTAGTTCTAATAACGTGAATTTTTATTGTACATTTTCCTTAGGAGGCCCATTTTAGACCTCAAAATTCCCCTAATGTGTGTTTTGTATTGTTTAAACTTTGGCATAATGATCTCATGATGTGCATTGATGATGTTTCTTTGTATTGGGCTGATGTGACATATCATATGTCCATTAGTATGATTTTTCTTCATGATGCACATGAGGGGGAGAGAAGGCAGCAAGATCTCTTGTTGCTTTGGTTGCTAATGGGGAGTTTGCCTTGACCATCTTACATGGAGGAGATGGAGGATGGAAGCAAAGGGCCTTACTCTAGTGGTTATTGTTAGGAGAATATGGTTTTACATATTTGTCTACCCATATTACTTCTTCCCTTCTTCTTTTGCATAACTTTGGAATGATGAAGTTTGAATCCAACAAGGCCAATAGGGCTAAGTATGAGAGCATCTCAATGCTCAATCTAATTCATGAAACACGGGATGAAGATATGTACTGTGTGATGGATCTTTTCCTTTGTGAAGAGAGCCACCTTATTGTATGTACCTCATGTATTTATGATGATGTTGGAAATCATATGGTTGTCACTTGATACTTCATGATGGAAGGATGACATCTAACCAAACTGTTGGAGGTCATTATTTATGCTTTTAAAAGACAACTTTGGGACCAAACATGCATAACCTATTGCAGCAAATGGAGGAAGCCTTCCTTATGTGGATACCATTTGGAGGGGAATAGATGTTTTGCATCTACTTTTGGAGTTGCTAGAGGAAAAGAAACATTTTTCCGGGGGGGGGACTGTAATATTCCCAAATTTTCACATCACATTTGGAATATTAGAGTCCTTGATTTTCTTAATGAATTAAGTAAATCAAAGGGTGGAGGGACCCACAATCCTCAATAAGAATAAATATCCACTTTATGTGTCTGAATTTGGATTAATGTAGCCTAAATATGAAAAAAGAGGTAGTTGAGAAACTACTAATGTGAATGAGATTGGAGATCATGTCTCATTTAATGAGAAAGATCATGGAGGGTTGATTCAGTCAAATAAGATCTTGAAGATTTCAAACAAAGGATTATTGAGAATTCATGATCAAGTGATGGAGGATCATGTGAAAATGAAGCACACATGATGGAGGAGGTGTACATTGCACCTAGACTATTTGGTTGATTTGGTCAAACAATGGAGTCCCACTTGGAGGATCTTGTTCACATAAGACTGCGCAGTTGAGATTAGGGCCAAGGCTTGAGGAGGTTCAAACATTATAAAGGAGATGAAGGAAAAGGTGAAAGGCATATTGGATTATTTGATGTATGATATTTTAGATTTGGAATTGTCAAGTCACATTCCATTGCTTTCTTGGGCTGTTTAGCAGAGATTGCAGGTGTTGTTTAGCACAGGGTGTTCCCGAGAGGGAATCCCACCTTTTTATTTGAGTGATCTCTAAGGAAGAGGGTTGTACTTCATTATAAATCAGGATTTAAGTGCCATTTCCTTTTTCTACTTTCTGCAGAACATTCATATTCAGAAATCTACATATTTCTGAAGATTAGTTTGGAAGGTGGAAGTTGTATTTATTACTTCAGCTGGGGAACAAGGTGAGGGATTATTCCCATCACTTGGACTTATAGAGCAGCACTCCCAGAGCCACATTGAAGATCTGGCATCAGGCCAAAATTTATTGACCTCCTAGAAGCATTATTCTCCTCAAGAATAACGTTGTCCATATTGCAGATCTGAAAGGAGGAAGGAAGTTGCTAGTACTTCAGCTAGAAATCCAGTGGAGGATCATTCCTCCACATTGCCATCAGTCTTGCGATCAGCCTGGAGTTTATTGCAGCATTTTTCAACAGGAAGAAGGCCTCTCTTTCCCTCACAATGTAGTTTTAAGATGCAATTGTGTTGGAGCAGCTGCAATCATCATTGGAGGATTGAGAAGCTAGATCTAGAGCTTCTAGCTCATAGATCTAAGGAAGGGATCAACCCTTCAAGAATAGATATGATCTAAGAACAAATTTCAGCCATCTATTCTTCAGATCTAGCTTCAGATCTATATTTCCCAGCAGATCAAGGATCAAACCCTGGGGAGGTGATTTTTCCAAAGTTGCAGATCTGGAAAATACTTTCTGGGTTATCTTGGGAATCCATCACATTGGCCAGATCTTGAATATTGGCATCATCAGAGCTCCCGTTTTGAGTAGATATGCATTTCTATTTTCAGCATACAACCATATGTTTATATTTTGCTGAAGAGACAACGTATTTTTTGCTGCAGAGCCTCTCCAGTTATGTTGTACCTGTTGCACATATGTTTTCAAGGTGATCCTAGCTCATCTCTTTGGCTAGATCTACCTATATTTTGTACCGTTGTAACTGAATCATATCCAATATAATAAAATGGCTCAGATATTTCTGCATATTTTTATTTGTTCTTAGATTTATTGTTTATCTTGATGTAAGTTCTTATATTGTGTGAAGTATTACTTCATTCTCCCTTTTGGGATATTACAAGGAAGCACCCAAGAAATTAATGTCCACTTAATTTCATAGAGTTTTGCTTAGTTTGTGAGGATAATAATGCCATAGAAAAGTGTCCTTACTTACCTGGACTTAAATTTGTACCTCAAGGTGGGGAATAAATGCCAGAGCAACTCTATTTCATCAACCAGAGAATGCCTCAAGGCCCTCGGTCATATCAACAAGGTATGGAAGGTGCACCTTACTCTTAATATCACAACAATCAGAGCACAACCGTGAAACCTTGGTACACCCCCACTCCTCCATCTTGGTCTACACCTCCTACTTAGCCTTACAACCCTTCATATCATCCTCAGTCAGTAAACCAACCATTTCAGCAATATGTTCGATAACAACCTCAGTGGAACAATCCATCGCAAGGGTGGAGGCCTCAACAAAATCAACCACTTGCTCTAATGAATCCACCCTAACCTCAACTTCAACTTACTCATGCTACTCCACCTAGGCTACCTATACCTGCATAACCCAATCTGAACCCAAACAATAGATAGGCACAGTAGGCTCCCAGTGGAGAAACATCCCATCCAGCTTATGTTGTGGAGATACATGAGGTTAAACTCAGGTCGAGAAGAGTACTCCTAGACAACCATCCTCCATATCCACCTGTAGAGGTTGAGGAGGAAAAGGAAGAAGGTAACACTTAGATCCAACAATCTCCTTTTCCTGAGCACTTGATCCACCCTAGTCAGCACACCCAAGAGGAGACTGAACTCCTGGGAGAATTGGAAAATTTGTGTGTAAATATACCACTTCTCCAGGCCATTAAGGATGCCCCTATCTACAATAGGCTCATCAAAGAAAAGTGCTTCAAGAAACCTAGGATAAGGAAGAGAGATACCCCCACCATCGATGTGCTAGGATAATTGTCTAACCTGATGTTGCGGAAAGTGATATTTCCAAAGAACCTGGACCCTGGTAGTCCAGTTTTTGATGTGCATATAGATGGTGTCATAATCCCAAACACTCTAATTGATCTAGGGGATTCCATCAATATCATGACCAAGGAAACTATGTTGAAACGTAATCTCCAAGGGACTTTGAGAAAAACCACAACAGTTCTGCAACTTGCAGATTGGTCCGCAGTAACTCCAAAAGGAACTGTTAAGGATTTTATGGTTACAATTGACAATTGGGAGTATCCTACATATTTCCGGGTCCTACAACCAAAAAACAAGTTTAATGGCTATCCCCTCATCTTAGGGATACCTTGGTTAGCCATTGCAGATGTTTATATTAGTTGTTGGGTCGAAAACATGACTATAAAAAATGGGCATTTGTCTAAACAACTAGTGTTATATCCTCCATCCCAACCTTACATTGATCAAAATCTCCCTAAATGGTTGGAGGATGAAGAATATGAGCTATATAACACTGCCCCTATGTGTACCGTAGACGCTATTCTTAGAGGGGGGTAGCTTGATGAAGATGAACTCACCAACCATGCCATTCAAAAATAGTCCTCCACTAACATTCCTCTTGAAACTTTAGTCAAAGAGTCTAAAATCAAAACTTGGATGGAAGTGCACTCAGTTGAGTCAACCTCTAAAACCACCAAGGCTATTGAGTTTGGCCCATCCAGACCTATGAAAATCAACCCAAACCTCTTGAATTAATAAGAGAAGTAGCTATGATATCTTTTGAAAGAGAATCTAGGAGCATTTTCTTAGGATTACAAGGACATGAAAGGGGTGCATCCTTCCATGTGAAAACATCATGTTTACATCAAAGAATGATGCAAGCCTATGATACAACCCCAAAGAAGGATGAACCCGGATCTGAAGAACATAGTCAAAGAAGAGCTACAGAAACTATTGGATGCAGGGTTCATATATCATATATCCGATAGTGAGTGGGTATCTCCTCCTTTCCTAGTCCCAAAGAAGAATGGAAAGTGGTAAATTTTTGTTTATTATCAAGAACTTAACAAAGACACCAAGAAATACCATTTCCCTTTTCCCTTTATAGACCAAGTCCTGGATGGTCTTGCGGGGAAGAATTTATTTTCTTTCTTAGATGGGTTCAGTGGGTACAATCAGATTCAAATCAGCCCTGAAGACCGGATAAGACTACTTTCAAATTCCCTTGGGGTACCTTTTATTATACAGTCCTACCATTTGGGTTGTGAAATGTCCCAGCTACCTTCCAAAGAGCTATCCTGAGCATATTTTATGAGTTAGTCCATGGCTTTGTCGAAATATACATGGATGATTTCACACCATATGGGCATGACTTCTAGGAAGCTCTCTCCAATTTGGGTAAAGTACTAAGAAGGTGCATTGATATGCATCTCTCCTTGAGCCCAGAAAATTGTGAATTCCTGAAGAAAGCAGGGGTTGTATTAGGACACCTGATATCCCAAGCAAGAATATAGGTAGACCCAAAGAAAATCCTTATCATCAAAAGGGTACGTGCTCCTCAAAAGAAGAAAGATGTCAAGAGTTTCTTACGCTTAGCTGGTTACTATAGAACATTCATCAAACATTTTAGCAAGATGGCTTCTCCATTATTTGGGTTATTGGCCAAGGATTCTGATTTTATTTGGTTTGGTCCTTGTCAAGAGGATTTCGAGCTCATTAAGGGAAAGTTTAATACTGCCCCCATCCTCTAAGGTCCAAATCAGACTCTGCCTTTCCACATCCACATTGATGCATCCGACAAAGTTGTAGGGGTAGCGTTAGGAAAATTAGAGGTCAAAATATCTTATTCCATTTATTTCATAAACAAGAACTTGTCTAAGGCTGAGCTGCATTATACTATTACTAAGAAGGAGATGTTAGCCATTTTTCATGCCTTGAAAAAATTCAGGCATTACGTAACTGGATATTAGAACTTTGTTCACACCAACCATGCATCCATCAAGTATTTAATGAACAAACTGGATGTCAATGCTAGGATAACTATATGGTTGTTACTTTTGCAACAATTTGAATTGACTATTGATGATAAAATTGGAAAGGTGAATGTTGTTGTAGATTTTTTGTCTAGGTTAGCTCTCCCTGCAAGTGAAGAAGGAATGTTGGATGACCAGCTGCCAGATGAGAATATCTTTTCTATATCATCACTCTCACCATATTTTTTTGATATAGCCAACTAGTTGGTTGCTGGGAGACTCCCTCCTAATCTTTCGTTCAGGGAGAGGAGCAAAATCATTAGAAAAAACGCCCCTTTCACATGGATTGGGGGGAACCTTTTCAAGCTAGGCCTTGATAAAATCCTAAGGAGATGTGTGAGGGAGGAATAATTTTTGATATCCTCTCTTAATTTCATGACAGCCCATGTGGAGGCCACTTTGTTGCAAAGAGAACTACTTACAAAGTTTTGTAGGCAGGATACTATTGGCCTACCCTTCACCAATATTCCATAAGATACACTAGCAGGTGTGACCAGTTCCAAAGGATGGGGAAACCCATGCAAAGGGATGAGATGCCTTTGCACCCTTAGGTGGCTCTTGAGCCATTTGACAAGTGGGGCATGGACTTTGTTGGACCTATCGATCAACCATATGTAAAAAGGAAGTATATCATAGTCTGCATTGATTACCTGACAAAGTGGGCTGAAACAAAAGCAATGAAGGTAGCAACCGAGGAGAAAGTAGTAGAATTTATGAGGAAGAATTTGTTTTACAAATTTGGGTACCCCAGAGAAATAGTCACTGATCAGGGAGCACAATTCACCTCTCACCTTATTGAGAATATTTTGAGGAAGCACAATATTAAGCATATAAATTCTACTTCCTATCACTCTCAGGTGAATGGCCAAGTAGAAGTAACTAATAGAGCTTTAGAGAGCATCCTCACCAAGGTTGTGAGAAGCAACAAAAAATATTGGGCAGACATATTGGTCGAAGCTACTTAGGCCTACAACACTACTTGGAAGACAACAACATGATTCACTCCTTCTGAACTAGTCTATGGTAAGAAGGCTCTACTTTCAGTTGAGTTTGAATTAAATAATTTAATAATGGAATTTGAATTAAATATAGATCTATAAAATTCCCAAAAAGAGAGGTTTCTGAAACTAAATGGATTGGATGAGTTCAGAATGTAAGCGCTTTTTCACAAGGAGGTAGTTCAGCTACAAAGGAAGGTCTGGAATGACAAGAACATCAAAGAAAATACCTTATAAGAAGGATATTGGGCGTTGTTGTATGCTTAAATTTTTAAATATTTCAAAGTCAAGATGATGACAAGATGGTTGGGACCTTACACAGTGGAAAAATGATTTGATAATGGAATAGTTCAAATCAGAACCATAGATGAGGAAGGAATCCCTTTGTTTGTCAATGGTCACAGACATAAAATCTACGAGAAGCCTTTTTCAAGAGAAAAGTTCATAAATTCAATAAGTAGAGAGGTGTATGTCATGGGAAAATCCATAGTTTCCCACACCTCAAAAAAAAAAAACTAAATAAATATCCATGGGTGAAAACCTCTCTAAGGTACCCAAGGCAAGCTTGTGGGTTGAAAAACTCGATGGAGGCAGCTCACTTGCTAAAAAAAAGAGAAAATAGAAGAAAAGGGAATAAATATCCATGGGTGAAAAACTCTCTGAGGTGCCCAAGGAAAGTTTGTGAGTTGAAAACCTCAATGGAGGTAGCCCACTTCCTTTAAAAAAAAAAAAATACATCTGCATCTCTGTATTTTTTTTGTTTGTTGTTTGGAGGTTATTAATGGTTTCTGGAAACATAGGGAATAATTCATCTTCTCTCCCCTATTATTTTACCATCCATCACTTCATTCACTCCATTAATTTCCATAACTCATTCCATCACCTCCATACACCATATTCCTCCATTACTGAGCCCAATGCAGCAAAATAAAGCAAGCCACAAACTACTACAAACATTAGGAAGTTCCCTAAAAAACATAGGTGTTCATGGACTGCAAAGAAAAACAAGGAAGAGCTGATAAAGAAAACCCCAAGAAATATGGCAGTACCACCCATGACATCTAAAGCACCCCCACACAACATCTATAATGGGAAGAAACAACAAGAAATATGAGCAAATCACTCAGAGAGTTTCTCATTTAGCAAGTTGCTCACTGAGAAAACATGAAAATAAGGAAGAACGCAACATATAAGAGGCTTGTCTCCAAATTAAAACTCCTACAAACGCCTTGAAAGCAACAGGTAAACTTAGGTATAACTTCTCATCCATTGTTATCCATCCATAATAGACATAAATAATTAAATTTGTAGACTTAGAGTTTAAGGGGCAGAAAGGTGGCTAGTTAGATTGGCCACCATTTTGAAGTATGACTAGGGAGAACTGCAAAGTCACGTCATCTGGGCATGCAAAATAAAAATTCAATCTAGTGGAGTAGAGGAGAACGAGGGGAGGAGAAATGCAATATCATCCAGTTAACAAGAAGAGGTTCCAAATGTCTAAAACAGGAACTGGAGCTCAGCTGAGTTACATAAGTGCTCCAAAATTAGTTGCATAATAAAAAAAAAAAAAGAGATCCTGCCTCATCAAACCAGTCAATTAAGAATTTTTAAGGGGAAAAATGAGGAAGGGTACGAGCAACCCATTGCCTTCTTCAGTCAGGTGCTCCGTGATGCAGAATTGAAGTATAACATATTGGAAAAGAAACCATACACCCTAGTAAAATCTCTCAAAGCATTCCGCATGTATATCTTGCAGTCCCATATCACTGCATTTGTGCCTACAACTGTTGTAAAAGATATTCTTATCCAAGGGGATAGTGAAGGAAAAATGGGGAAGTGGATTGCCAATATACAGGAGTATGAATTAGACACCCGTCCTATCAAGCTGATAAAAGGACAAGGGTTTTCCAAAATCTTATCTAAATCAAACTATCAAGCTTTGGGTATAAATTTGTCTGTAATAGAAAATGAAGAATCTGAGGAGAAAGAAGAGCAACAGGGAATTGGGGTAGCTACTCTGGAAACACATATAAATTACCTCACCAGTCAGTGGTACAAAGAGGTAGTAGAATATCTCCTCACACTCAGCTGCCCTCCAAGTTGTGATAAAGCTAAATACAGAACGCTGAGATTGAAATCACAGAAGTACATAGTCGCCAATGGCCGACTATACTGGAGAGATCCCTCAGGCATCCTACTCTTGTTGCTTATAGAGGATGAGGTAGAGAGTATTATAGCCGAATTTCACGAAGGAATCTGTGGGGGTCATTACAGCTAGAGGGCTACTACTCACAAAATCTTGAAGGCTGGTTTCTATTGGCCCAAGCTTTTTGGAGATTTTTTCGCCTGGGTAAGAGCCTGTGAGAAGTGTCAGAAATTTGCTGAAAGACATAAATTGGCACCTCTGCCCATGATTCTCGTGCACATGGACGAACCATTCCGACAATGGGGAATTGATATTATAGGTGAAATACATCCTCCATCGAGTGGTCAGAATAAGTGGATTCTAATTGCCACTGATTATTTCACAAAATGGGTGGAAGCCATACCTGCAAGGAATGCAATAGATACTGTGACTATAAAGTTCATGGAAGAAAACATCATATCCAAGTTTGGCTGCCCTACCAGAATAGTGACTGATAATGCCCAGGCCTTCAAGTCTGCAAAGTTTGTGAGCTTCTGTCAGTAGTATAACATCACATTAAGCCACTCTATAGCCTATTATCCATAGGGAAATGGCTTGGCAGAGTCTTCCAATAAAACCCTGGTAAGGGCACTGAAGAAGGCTATCAATGAAAATCAGAAAAATTGGGATTCCCAGTTGAAATTTGCTCTATGCGCCAATAGAATTACCAGCAAGAGAGGAACAGGGAAATCGCCATATGAGTTAGTATATGGGAGGGCAGCATTATTCCCTATACAGTTAGCCCTACCAGTGGCCCGATTCATGCAGGAAAGTCCAGAAGAGCCTGATGATATGATCAAGAGAATAAATCAGCTGGTGGAATTGGAGGAAACGTGGAACCGGGTAAATCAAAGGCTGACAGAGTATCAGGAGAAGATGAAACACCTTTTTGATCAGCATGCCAAGGACATGAATTTTAATATTGGTGATTTAGTACACAGATGGGATATCCGGAGAGCTGAAAAAGGAAAACATGGTAAATTCGACCCACTTTGGTTTGGTCCTTTCAAAATCGTGGAACAAGGAGGTAACAATACTTTCAAGTTGGAAAATTTATAGGGAAACTTGCTTGACGCCCCTGTAAATGGTCAGTTTCTTAAGCCCTACTTCCAGTTCTAATTCAGGCAGAGATAGCCTTCTATAATATACTGTATACTAGTTTCCTGTTTTTCTCCCTTGCTTGAATAATGTGGGTGTCGTGATGAATTATGAAATAAATAAATAAATAAATAAAAAGTAGAAGTGTTGAAGAGTAGAGTTTGCATAGAATATTATCAGGTGGTCTGTGAAGTTCTCGACATGCTCATGGATGAACGTGCTGTCCCCAGGTGGAGCCAATGTTGATCATGTCAACATTCTATTGAGATTTTGATAAGTAACCCCGCTTAAACCTTTCAAACCCCCTCTTTCTGCCCTAAGAAATTCATTTTCTGCTCATCGTTACCTTCTACCAGCCTCAAATCTGCATAAAAGGGCCAAAATCCCACATTATAATATATTCAACGCATAGCACCCTTTTACCCTAGCCCCTGCACCTTCTTCTCCACATGACTAGAGGTCAAAACTGAGTGCTAGCCCTAAAGGTGCTTATCGCATATATACATCGGGCACATTTATAACCGTCAATTTGAACAGATCCGACGGCATTTTCCACTCATCATCACACCCGTGGCCCACTCTGTTCATAGCCAAAATTTTCTATCCATCGTCTGATCAAATCATAAATCAACAGTTCGCAGCCCATCCACCATTGTGGTCCCCACGTCGTGCACTGTGCAAAACCCACCCGGTTTCTATCGCACCGCCTTTGGGCGACAGGCGGTATTTTATATTTCGGAGTGATTCCATACATCGTTCACCGCGTGTCTCCACGTACGGCCCAAAAACCGCCGTTCATCGTGCGTTATAGTTCGGTAGCAGACGCGGTGCGATATGTGCGTGAGCTGCCCAATCTACAACATCCCATCCGATGACGATTTCTCCATGAAGTTGCGCGGGATTTAGCCGAGGCAAGTCATACCCCTAGCCCACTGTCCATCATGCTCCAACACATTTTCAACCATTGATATCCTCCTAAAATCTGACGGTCCATATCACCTTTCTCTCTGCTAGTTGACCCCGTACCTCCACGTCACCTGATCCATCATTTTTCAAATGTTTTATGATAAAAACTTTCACCAGTCCATCCCCCATCGTTGCACTGTATTTTTTCTGCCACCCTACATTGTTCCATCATTTCTCCATGTCTGCATGACCTTTTTCATTGATCCCGCCACGTCCATCATCCCCATGCCTGGTTTTCCTAACAAGTTTGCGGATTTTGCAGGGTTACAGCGGCAGAAAATTGCCATGATTTACAGCCTTTATTGCAGTAGGAGAGCACATCTAAGGATTATTTTTTAGAGGCTGTAATTATGAAAGAAGGCCTGGGAAGGCATGTTGACAAGACTTTCATTAAAGAAGCAGGGTTAAAATGTGTCAAACCCTCCAGAGTCATTCAAAGCACAGATAGCACAGATGGAGATATTAATGGAGCAGCAGAGAAATATCAGTGAATGATCAAGGAATTCAACATTCAGCATTGAAGAGCTTAAACTGTAATTCAGGGTTTAGAAGTCAGAGGGCACCATTCGTAGAAAACAATGCCCTAAAGCTTTCTTTTCAGCACCATTTTCTTTCAGGAAAGGACGGAATGTCTATGTGATTTTACTTCTTTGTCGTGATCCTGAAGTGGCTTCTACTCAGAGCATTTATTTCAGAAAGTAGGCCACAGAGTAAAAACAACATTAAAAATTCATCGAGCAGTATGGGCGTGCACGTTTCTGCCATCTTGTTTTAATGAGGCAAATTAAATATTCATCACTTGCTCTCTTTTCGAGCTTTCTCTTTCTCCTATAAAGCTCCCGCAGAACAGATGATTTAGGGTTCCAAATTTTATTAGAAAATTATGCAGTGAAAGGATATTTTTGTATACATTTTGTTGAACTCTTGTATGAAGGCTCAGAGCCCATAGGGTCTTAGTGAGGAGGAGTTCCATCTGTTAAGAGGATTCTGGTCTTTGGTATTTCATAGTTTGTAACTCTCTCTTATATGTGGTATTTTAATAGATCATTTCATTTCATCCATATTTCCTGTATCATGTTTCTGGAATGCGAGTGGCTCACTGATTTTTGGTATGGATTTCTCCTAGTTGATACCCATGCTTGGATTAGTCAAGCACTTTAAATATGGCTCAGGCATGATATTTTGTTCCACTATTCATCTAAACCGTATTTCTGCTATATTAGTTTCTTTGGGAGGGTGTTTTTTAAATGCTATTGTCATGTATGGATTCTTATATTGGTAAGCCCATTACATGGTGGTATTGTGTATCTAGATATCAGCTCAATGACAACTAGTATTCTCTCAATATTTCATTAACTACATACACCTTCTAATAATTTATTTCTATGAGGTATTTCTGAATTGGCCCTCTTTACAGTAAGCTGTCTCTGAATTGTCTGTTGCTTTTATACTGGAGTTTTGCATGTTGCCTCTGCAGTATTCCATTCTCTGTGTCAGTTTCTGAAGGTCTTGGTCCCATTCAGATTAATGTTACTTGTTTATCAAGAAATAGCATGAGATATTTGCATTGATAACTTCCTCTGTTATACCGTATGCTCCTTGCTAATATAAGATGTCCTAGGCACTGGTCTATCACAACTCTAGGCTATATCTAGGAATGAAAACATCTTTTTGGCGCCATTGTTGCGGAACAAAGTTGAGAAAATTTAAATCCCTGGGCCTCGAAAATACCTAATTCACTCTTCAAGTAGGTGAGTATAGAGAGTTGAGATTTGTAGATCCCTCACCTTGGCGACTCCACAATTGTGCATTAGATAAATTTATTTGCAGTCCTGTCTCCTCGTAAGCCACACCTGAGGTCAGATACGTCTCATCCAAAGACAACTTTAGTGTCTGACCCTGAAAATATCATACATAGAAGAAATTGGAGGGAAAGAAAAATATTCCACTCTGAAATCCCTGAATTATCTATAGAGAACTTTCTATCCTCTTCTTCTCAAGTAGCACAAGTGCTAGTTCTCGACTCCACTGTGGGAGATACCGATTATTATTTAGATAGTCCACCCCAAGGAGGTGTCAGAAATAAAGATTATTTTCACCCTACTCCTCAGGTTGAAGAGGTTAAATAATTCACTGAAGTATCTGCTGTTAACAGACCATTGTTTCCCTAAACACCTCAAGTTGTTGTTCATTACATTCCTATTGTTATTCATACCCCACTTCCACCTCCTCCTCCTCCTCCTCTTACTCATCAAACTATTGCACTACCTCCACCCCCTCCAATGGCCAATGTTCCAGGCTTCTTGTTAAATAAATATGCCCCTTTGGCATTGCCCCAAGTGTTGAATGATATGCCACAGGATTATTTGAAGATTTTACCCCGATTCAATGGGGAAAACGAGATTGATGCTCAAAAACATCTTGAGGTCTTCTGTGCTTTTGCATAGAATTTTAATGTGGAACATCTAGATGTGGTACTAAGGCTATTTGTCCAATATCTTGATGGTGAAGCTCGAAAATGGTTTAAGACATTGGCAGGTCGTTCTATTACCACTTGGGAAATAATGGAAGATACTTTTCTCAGAAAATGGGGAAAGAAGAAAGACCATGGAAATTGTCTTACTGAGTTCAATAAACTCATGAAAAGCCATAATTAAGGAGTGTCAGAATTTATCAAGAGATTTAATAAATTGTATTTGAGTCTTCCTACTGATATGAAACCTCATCAAACTGCTACTAAAGTTGTTTTTGTAGCATCTTTTGATTCTGAATTTGGTTTCTCTCTCAGAGAAAGAAAGCTTGCTACTCTGGATGATGCTCAAACAGATGCATTAGAGCTGGAAGCAAACTTTCCCTCCACTGGCAAATCAAAGGGAAAATCTGAACAAGATACTAGAAGAAGGGGCAAAGAGGAGGTATCTACCTCCTACCAAGACAGAGAATCAGCTAATGACAGAATTGAAGAAATGAGTAAGATGATTAAGAAAATTTCTGGTAAACTGGTCAAGCTTGAGTTGGAGACCAAGAATTCAGCCTCCAAGAATTTCCACAATGCTCCAAATAGAGGTTACAATCCCTAGTATAGGAAACGACCCCTGCAGATATTTCCAAGGGAACCAAAGGAGCAACAAGATCAAGTACCACACCCATTGTACTTGGAAGGTCCAGTAGATGATCCTACTGAAGACACTGCTTATGGACTATGTTACACAGTAATTTGTCACCATCCCTACCATTCCCTGTCCCGCACAATGGAGGACCCATTATGTGACCTGTGAGCAATGTCATGCCTTAAAATCATCATCAATGCACTCCTATAAACATGAGCTTCAATTTCCCTAAAGGCATCTCCTTGCAAAAAACCATGAAAACATCTCCCTTTGCATTAGCGCGGGCAGACAGTTCATCACTCGTGCCAATGGGGAAAATACTACAAAGAGGCTGTGCCAACTGGCGCTCTATCCCAGAGCAGCAGTCGCGCCAGCCAATTTAAGGAGTGTTTTTTAAATAAAGATGGCGGAAGTTGTGTTTCAACAAACTCAGAAACCATTGCCTATCTTGAGTTGGGAGTTTTGGCTACGGGAGTTCCATGGAAGGGAAGTGGTTTGCCACCTCTCATGGAACCTTCCTTGATGATAGGGCCAATCCCACAATAATAGGGATCCCAACTCCCTCCTTCCCCATCTATAAAAGCTTTCCTATTGCCATTGCAAGCTAGTCTTGAAGTGCCTAAGCTTTGAATCTCCTAATTCCCAAGAGCCTTTGTGCTGTAAGAGCCCTCTTTCTTCCCTTAAGGCCAACTCAAGTAAGGAGACTATCGTCGAGAGACTCTGGAGAGGTTTTCCCTTTCCCTGGCGAGCTTTGCGAGACGTGAACGACTGGAGACCCATCCGAAGGAGAACACGACGTCAGAACATTGGTTGTAATCTCTTTCGATTGTTATTTAATGAATGATTACAATTATGGTTCCACTCTATTTTCAATTATGTTAATATGAGTAGTATCCTTTCTGACTGATATTTAGTTGCGTATGCTGGATTTTATGCTTGTATCTGTTTGTTTCTTGCATGTGCAGGTGTCCATCCGCGGAGATCGTGGAGGATCGTGATCTGCCAAGGCTGAGGAACGGGAACGCTCTCTTCTTCAGATCGTAGCATTGGATTCCAGGTAGGCCTCCATCTTTGGTCTTTTCATTCGTAACTAGGAACTTGCGTTGTAACATTTCGTGATTGTTGCTAGACCCCTGCTGGGCTAGTAGGGATCACCTCTGTCTGCAGAGGGGATTTACCTCCTCAAAAATTTGGCGACTCCACTGGGGACCCAGATCTCCCACTGCCAGAAGGAGATGACTGGGACGAGGAGTTGGGTAAGACCTCATATTTTTGACTTTATGTTTTATGTTTTTTTTTTGTTAATACACATTCATCCTAACACATTTTATATATGTATGCAGATGTGGGACCTGAGAGACCAGCTGGGATGTCTCCAATCTCACGGAGGACTCAACTCGCCCCTGATCCTCAGGGAGAGGGCACCGGAGGAGAGGAGTTGATCCAGAATCTCGAGGGCATTGCCCGAGGGATCCCGGACTATGCTCGGCTGGCGGACGTACCGATGGCGTACCAGCGTCATACGGTGGGAGTTCCAAGTCGGATCCACCGAATCCTGAGACGCTTAGTGCGTGCAGTTACATGTTATCATGAGCACCATGCGGATTAGCTCTTAGGGATTATACCACACATATTTTTTGAGAGACATATCGTCTCCGGATGTACTTAAGATGATTATGTATATTTTGACTTTATGTGACACACTCTATGTAAACATTTCGATATCTATATATATATGCATATCTATTTCTGGATGGATCTTTCTTTACATGTGATGATGATTTACAAATTGCGCAAATGTTTGTCTAATACCAAATTTGCTACTGCATCTGTTAATGTATTCAAATTCCTGGGTATATGTTGATATGTAATGTAGTCAAAATTCCTTTCCAGTAATCGAATACGCAGATACAGACGTAAAATGGACGGGTTTCTTACCGAATAGTGTTCGTTCAGTTGTAACACTACAATTTGCGAATCTAGATACACAAGAAATTCACGGATACCAAGGTTTACCGCCTCGGTTAATAATTCTAACACAGCACTATATTCCGCGATGTTGTTCGTAGTACGTCCTAGACACACACCTTGCAGGTTGACCAACTCACCAGCAGGATCATAGATTACCCAGGCTGCTGAAGACAGATTCCTGGTACTGCGGGAGGCACCATCCGTGAAACCAACAAATGGATGAATAGACATCTGCACAACCAGGAAGACCCGATCAGCAGAAAGATGTTTACAAGGCACACCACACCATACATGCACACAAATGAAAAACACACACCTATGTACACACAAGACGGGCATGCCCCCCAGCATGGTGTCTCAATTCGAGGTGCATGCCCCCCAAGCTTCAGTCCATAGAAGATGGAGTGAAGGTTGAAAACAAACGAGATTTGAACTAAATCTATCAAAACTCGAATTGAAAATGCTCATGTTTCATTATTTTAACGAGGTTGACACACTTAAAAGAACTATCCTCGTAACGACTTGTTTTATTGTTTTAGGAGCTTAACACAAGTGGAAGAACTATGCTCCGACGAGCTCCAAGGAGGAGGCTCAGGAGGGAGATGATCATGTACATTCCCAACAATCCTCGGTTTAACGGAGATGTTGATCGAGATGGTTTGAGTAATGTTACCCAGGTTACCCTCCGAAAAAACCTTGTGCGTCAAGATGGGCATTTGAAGAGGAGGGGTAGGGACCTTAGTAGCATAACGCTCCAGACAGTCAGTCATTGCCCCCAAGCTAGGCATAAACGAGGAGCGATGATGTCCATTGCCCCAAGGCAGCTCCTCAAGAGACATAGTTTCAATGATGGCCTCATCGGAAGGAAAATTCTCTTTGAGAGGATCAGGTGAATCGGCCTGACCAAGCCAGGGGGATTGAGAGTAGACGTCGAGAGCCATGCTCAACGGAGCATGCTGAGGAGGTGGAGGATCAGATGCGGCAACAATTTCACAGTAGCTGATCTCTACTGGAGTCAAGGGCATTGATTCTCCAAACTCAAACACCTGCTTAGGCGTAGGAATAAGCCAGGGGTCATCGGACCTGGAAATCATGTTAACTTGAGCGGTGTGCGGTGGTGGTGCAGGAAAAATCTTTAGTGACAATTTTTCCCTCATGAGGGAACTTAAGAAGTCGAAAGACGGTGGAAGGCACGCATAGCATGGCATGGGTCCAGCTGCGGCCAAGAAGTATATTGTAGTTGAGTCTGGCGTCGACTACTTCTACTTCCACTTTGACAGTCTTCCCCTGTAATGTGATCGCTAGACTCTCGAGAACACCCAGGGGTTTAGATTCCCGACCATCAAATGCCTCTAGGGCATTGGGAGATGACGAAAGGGCTGGAGAGTCGATGGCCTTCCAGCAAGCGGAGGACATAACGCAGGTGGAGGCACCTTCATCCACGACGGCCCTATGAATGTTAAGACCGTTAATCCCGACTTGAATAATAAGAGCGATTTGATGTGGAAGCCGGGGAGTGAAATTCTCTAAATCGAAGGTGAGAAGACTCGAGTCGGCGGGATCAATGCCCCCGATCGCAGACAGTAAAGCCTTCCGTTGCGAAGGACAACTTTGAAGAACTTCTAGCGCAGACATGGCAGACGGCGCCTGTGCCAAATCCTCAACAATGTTGTAATGTTGAGCGGCACGAGCATTCGGATTATAAGAAGATCTTCGAAGGACACCTTTAGAAGGTGGTTTCACAACGGGTTCAGGAGTAGGCTTCTCGATTTCCAACGAACCGGAGGCAGGTAGGGGAGGCGGTCCATCCGCAACTGCCTTCCCGGGTGCCTGCCGCGATTCGTTGTAATCCTTCGAACGCGTAGCGACAGAGATAGGTGCAACACTCTTCACCATGAAAACTTGGGACCCAAATGGTGCAGATGGTGACGGCTGTTCGACCATCTGGGTCTGCTGAGATGGAAATGGCTCTTTTAGAACTGCCGGAGTCCCTTTAGGGCCCTTGAGAAGTTGACTAACCTCGGACCGTCATGGACAATCCTTAGTATAATGGTCCCCTTCACAAATGAGGCAAGGGTACTTCGGTTTATGCTGAGAGCCATCCTCAGTACGAGATTTAGATTCTGGCTTCGGGGCATCAGATTTAGATTTGCCTTTTCCCTTCTTCTTCCCCTTGGAGGATTTTTCCGTAGGATTGGCCTGAACGGCATTCACCTCCGCGGTTTTGCCAGAATCGGATGAGGCGGGATTAGCAGGAGGATTGTTGGAAGAATTAGACTTCTGCTTCCCATTCGAAGATTTCTTCGAATTCTGAGAGACAGAACCAATGACACCATCCACCGCAGGGGTAGGCGGAGCCTTAGAGGTTCCAGACCATGGAGCATCAGGCAAGATATCGTAAAGCGTGCCAAACTGAGAATACACAAGATCCAGATATTGGGCATGCGCAATGGCTTGTTCCTCCGTCACACACGCTCCCATCGCAATATCTTGAGCACACGCAATGGCTTGTTCCACCATCACCGGAACCAGTTGCTACCATTTATACCACTCGTTCCTCCAGGAGGAGTCATCTTTCAGCTCTTTTCTAACTCTCTAAACATGAAAAGATTGCCAAGGCCCTTGTCGTTTCGATCTCGTTAAAGTGGACACGAATCGACATCTACCCAGTATACGTTTACCCATTTTTCAGGCTGGGATGGATTAGTTACGAAAAAGGAATACCCTATCCTATCGCGACTAGGAGGTTTTCTCGGATATTGTTTTCTAACTTTTCGGGTCCGGGGAACTATCTACGAAAAGGGACATTTGGAGTTTACTTTTCTGTTGTCTTTTCAAACTCTCTAAACATGAAAAGACACCGAGTTCTCCCTTTGTCAGACTCGTTAAACCCTGATGACATTGGATTTCGTCGAAATGGCGTTCTCCGAGTTTCTCCTTCCTAGGACTCGTTAAATGCACTAGGATGGATTCGCCCGAAGGGCGGACTTATATCACAAGCATATGCTATCCCCTTCAAGCTTGTTATCAAAAATAATTGGGGTACTCGCAAGAAATGGTGGGGGAAAAATGGAACCATCGTCGTTGTCGTCGGCAGTATGTCGCTCTTGAACATGGCACTTGTCTGCATTCGTGTCGGGTTGGGGAAATCTCATCTCATTTTTTCACTTTGCCTCCGTGGGTTTGGATAATCCTTTTTGACCTCTCCTCTGCTCATTGCCTCGTCACCATGACCTCTGATCCGTTGATGTCAAATACTGCCAAAACCACTATTTGTGCCGTTATATGTTCAAGAGAAGTTGACCTCTGCAAATATCAACCTTCCTCTGATTCTCATATGATCCCGATTCACAACAAAAACATCATGTTCCTCTGTCTCGTGTCGATGATGTGGGAAACATTATGGCCCACCTTCGATCAAGGTCACTTCCTGTCGACTTCAGCTCATTATCCAGGAAGTTGATCTAGAGACTCCTTTATGGTACCTTGGAGCCTGCATGCCTCAATGGCAGGTTCGTCGCATTCGACGTGGGGTTTTCATCATTGGCCTCCGATCGAGTGATTCTGCGGGTGTTCGACACCAGATCATTGATTCACACGTCGTAGATTGTACCTGTAGTACCTTGAGGGCCATTGTCATTATTGGTGGTTCCTCTCGCGTCTGTTAACATCTCTCATCATTGGCTGGTAATCAGACGATTTTCTTGCATGTTCAACTTCAGCTCACATATTTGCATGCTTGAACTTGTACTTTGTTTGGGTCGAGATGGAGCACAAGACCCTGGATTGTGTCTGTTGTAATACAGGCTACGATTGTGGATTATTGTCATTATGTACATGACTCACTGATTGGATGGCTGCGACCATACCTGAGTCTATTTATTGATCCTCACTGGATGGCTGCGCCCATACCCTGGATCTAGATTATAGTGTACTCTGTTTTGGATGGCTGCGCCCATACCACATATACATCATGTACTTGAGATATCAGTTGTATTTTTCTACGTAGGTTTTCCGACAGTGGGGCTTCAGTTGAATATGTTCTTGTAAAGCATTTCACCCCTCTCTCTCTCGGGCCTCATACTTTAGGGGGCATCTGTTACACAGTAATTTGTCACCATCCCTACCATTCCCCATCCCGCACAATGGAGGACCCGTTATGTGACCTGTGAGCAATGTCATGCCCTGAAATTATCATCATTGCACTCCTCTAAACATGAGCTTCAATTGCCCTAAAGACATATTTTTGCAAAAAACCATGAAAACATCTCCTTTTGCATTGGCGCGGGCAGACAGTTCATCATTCGCGCCAATGGGGAAAATACTACAAAGAGGCCACGCCAACTGGCGCTCTGTCTCAGAGTAGCAGTCGCGCCAGCCAATTTAAGGAGTGTTTTTTAAATAAAGATGGCAGAAGTTGTGTTTCAACAAACTCAGAAACCATTGCCTATCTTGAGTTGGGAGGTTTTGCTACGGGAGTTCCATGGAAGGGAAGTGGTTTGCCACCTTTCATGGAACCTTCCTTGATGATAGGGCCAATCCCACAATAATAGGGATCCCAACTCCCTCCTTCCCCATCTATAAAAGCTTGCCTATTGCCATTGCAAGCTAGTCTTGAAGTGCCTAAGCTTTGAATCTACAAATTCCCAAGAGCCTTTGTGCTGTAAGAGCCCTCTTTCTTCCCTTAAGGCCGACTCAAGTAAGGAGATTATCGTTGAGAGACTTTGGAGAGGTTTACCCTTTCCCTGGCGAGCTTTGCGAGACGTGAACGAATGGGGACCCTTCCGAAGGAGACCGCAGCGTCAGAACATTGGTTGTACTCTCTTTCGATTGTTTATTAATGAATGACTACCGGTTATGGTTCCACTCTGTTTTTCACTTATGTTAATGCTGAGTTATATCCTTTCTGACTGATATATAGTTGTGTATTCTGGATTTTATGCTTGTATTTCTGTTGTTTCTTGCATGTGCAGGTGTCCATTCACGGAGATCGTGGGGATCGTGATCTGCCAAGGCTGAGGAACGAGAACGCTGTCTCTTCTACGAATCATAGCACTGGACTCCAGGTAGGCCTCCATCTTTGGCTTATTTATTCACAATTAGGAACTTGCGCTGTAGCATTTGATGATTGTTGCTAGACCCCTGCTGGGCTAGTAGGGATTGCCTCTGTTCGCAGAGGGGATTTACCTCCTCAACAGACTGGAGGATGCAAATCTTTCTTTTTCAAATAGTGATGGAGAAGAATGCCCTTTGCAAGGTAATGATGGAACTGAGTGCTCACTACAAGGAGAAGAAAAATCTAGAGACACAGAAGATGCAGAAATTGATCATTATTGCAAACAATTTGTTGATTTCATGCAAGCACATTTCAATAGAAGATATGATCTCAGATCTTCTAGGAAGAGGAATCGTACTCAAGATCAAGAAGAGGAGCCTCCCTAGAAGGAAGTACCTGCTTAGAAGGAATCAACAATGCAGAAAGTCACAGACAAAGGTAAGGGCCATCTAAACAAACCTTTGCATTCTAATGATCAAGTTCCTTCCTCTTAAAAAGTAGTCATCCCCCCTAATACTAAGTCTTTGTCAAAAGAATTCAAACCCTTATCTAAAAATAAAGAGTCAAAATAGGTTGTAATAGAAAAATCTTCTCCTACTTTCAGTCTACAAAAGGAGCTTGAGAAAGTCAAAATCCCAGTTCCCTTGACTGAACTGTTGAAGCAACCTGCATATCAATCCCAAGTCACCTCTTTTATGATCCCTCCAGAAACAGCACTCACCCCAGATATTCTCAACCTTCAAGAAGAAATACCCATGGTTTTCTTTGGTCCACATGTTGAGGAATTAGATGCTTCTACCCCTCCCTTCTATGTGTCTCTAGTGATTTATGACCTGCTATTTCATAAATGTATGCTAGATTTTGGAGCTTCCTATAATCTACTGCCTCTATCAGTCATGGAACAACTAGGATTACAAATCACTCGTACATACAAAGATCTCTATTCATTTGATTCCAAAAGAGTTAAATGCCTTATGATGATCAAGGATTTGGTGGTAAATTTGGCCCAAATCCCAGCAAAAAGTGTAGTAATGGACATCGTGGTGGCTGACATCCCAGATCGCTTTGACATGTTGTTGTCAAGGTCCTGGGGAACAAAAATTGGTGGGTCAATTAAGTTGGATTTGACATATGCCACTATCCCAGTTTTTGGTGGCCAGGAGAGGAGATTGTACAGGGAGACTAGATTTGTCAAAATGGTGACTAAGGCTGACAACTCTGTTAATTCACTAGTCTACAGTAAGGAAGGAGATTTCTCATTCTTGATGCTGGAAGAAGATCAAGATTATGCTCATGAACCATCCTTCTGCCAGATCAAGACTGAGCAGCCCTCAAAGAGCCATGAAGCAGGAATCTGGACACTTCATTTTGATGGAGCAAATTCAAGAGAAGGTAATGGAGCTGTAATTCTATTGATTTCTCCTACAGGGAAATGGGTCCCATTGTCATTCAAACTGGAATATGAAGCTACTAATAATGTGGCTAAATTTGAAGCACTTCTGTTAGGATTTCAAGCAGCCAGGAACATGAATATACAACGTTTAAAAGTTCTGGGAGATTCAGAACTGGTGGTTAGACAAGTTAGGAACCAGTGTCAAACCAAACATCCTCGGCTCAGGGCTTATAGGAACGAAGTTTGGGATATGGTAGAGAATTTCTTCTTGGCATTTAATATCCAGTTCATGCCCCGGGAACAGAATAGGATGGTTGATTCCCTTGCTGTGGCTGCTAGTACATTTCATCCACCTCAGAACCCCCTTTTAAGATATCAAAATTGAGGTACGTTATCGACCATAAATCCCAGATAACATCAAACACTGGCAGGTATTTGAGGATGAAGAACAGATGAAGAAATTCCTGGAAACAATAGGAAAATTCTCCAATATGGAGATTGATGCTGATGAAGAAGAAGAGACTGAAGACTCTTCAGAAAGAAATTAGGAGGAGAAAATGGTAGGTAATAAAGTGCTGCAATTGAAGGGAGACATTATACCTAGAGGGTTGGTGCCTCTAGAAAGATTATTTGATAAGAACGATGTCCCACTGCAGCCAGGAAAGTGGTAGAAGAAAACCAGGTAGAAGACCTGAATCTTGGTACTGAAGCTGACCCCAAAATTGTAAAATTGTCCAAGAAAGTCCTAGAAGAATATAGAAAGCTATATCAGAAATTATTTCAGTCTTATAAAGATGTGTTTGCATGGTCCTATCAGGACCTACAAACTTTTGATATCAGTATTATGCAACACAAAATTCCACTAAAGGGAGATGCAAAGCCTCATAAGCAGAAGCTCAGACAAATAAATCCCCTACTGCTTCCTTCCATTGAGAAGGAAATTAAGAAGTTGTTAAAGGCCAAAATAATTGTGACATTGAGGTACTCTGAGTGGGTGGCAAACCTAGTTCCTATCTGAAAGAAGAAATGAGAAATAAGGCTGTGTGTGGATTTCCAAAATTTAAATAGAGCATCCTTAAAGGATAATTATCCACTGCCTAAGATGGATCATATCCGGCAGAAGGTAGCTGGAGCTTCTAGGATGTCAATGATGGATGGATTCTCTGGCTAAAATCAGGTGGCTGTACTTCCAGAAGATCAAAAGAAGACCACTTTCACCACACCATGGGGTAGATTTATGTATGCCATGATGCCTTTTGGATTGATTAATGCAGGGGCCACTTTTCAAAGGGCCATGGACATTGCTTTTTTGGGGAGCAAGATAAATTTATGGTAGTCTACCTCGATGATATCACTGTATTTTCAAAGAATGATACTGAGCACAATGAGCATCTGCGTAGAAACTTTGAAAAATGCAGAAGGTATGGTCTCTCTCTTAACCCTCAGAAGTCTTTATTTGCATTAGAAGAGGGTAAAATTTTGGGACACATTGTGACTAAAGATGGGGTGAAGATAGATCCTAAGAGGGTAGAGGTTATAAATCGAATTTCTCTTCCTAGAAATAAGAAGGAGGTACAAGTGTTCCTCCTGAGATCTGACGGTCCAAATCACCTTTCTCTCTTCCAGTTGACCCCATACCTCCATGTCACCCGCTCCACGTGTTTGTCGTATTTTTCCTACGCCCTTATATATTTCATTCATTTTTCAAATGTTTTAGGATAAAAATTTTCACCAGTCCATCCTCCATCGTTGCACTGTATTTTTTCCACCACCCTACATTGTTCCATCATTTTTCCATGTCTGCATGACAATTTTCATTGATCCCGTCACGTCCATCATCCCCATGTCTGGTTTTCCTAACAAGTTTGCGGATTTTGTAGGGTTACAGCGGCGGAAAACTGCCATGATTTACAGCCTTTATTGCAGTAGCAGAGCACATCAAAGGATTATTTTTCAGAGGCTGTAATTATTAAAGAAGGCCTGGGAAGGTATGTCGACAAGAATTCCATTAAAGAAGCAGGGTTAAAATGTGTCAAACCCTCCAGAGTCATTCAAAGCACAGATAGCGCAAATGGAGATATTAATGGAGCAGTAGAGAAATATCAGTGAATGATCAAGGAATTCAACGTTCAGTATTGAAGAACTTAAACTGTAATTCAGGGTTTAGAAGGTAGAGGGTACCATTCGCAGAAAAAAATGCCCTAAAGCTTTATTTTTAGCACCATTTTCTTTCAGGAAAGGACATAATGTCTATGTGATTTTACTTCTTTGCCATGTTCCTGAAGTGGCTTCTAATCAGAGCATTTATTTCAGAAAGCAGGCCACAGAGTACAAACAACATTACAAAGTCATCGAGAAGTATGGGCATGCATGTTTCTGCCATCTTAATTTAATGAGGAAAATTAAATATTCATCACCTTCTCTCTTTTCGAGCTTTCTCTTTCTCCTATAAAGCTCCCACAGAATAGATGATTTAGGGTTCCAGATTTTATTAGAAAATTATGCAGTGAAAGGATATTTTTGTATACATTTTGTTGAACTCTTGTATGAAGGCTCAGAGTCCATAGGGTCTCATTAAGGAGGAGTTCCATCTATTAAGAGGATTCTAGTCTTTGGTATTTCATAGTTTGTAACTCTCTCTTATATGTGTTATTTTAATAGATCATTTCATTTCATCCATATTTCCTGTATCATGTTTCTGGAATGCGAGTGGCTCACTGATTTTTGGTATGGATTTATCCTAGTTGAAACCCATGCTTGGATTATTCAAGTGCTTTAAATATGGGTTAGGCATGATATTCTGTTCCACTATTCATCTAAACCGTATTTCTGCTATATTAGTTGCTTAGGGAGGGTGTTTTTAAAACACTAGTGTCATGTATGGATTCTTATATTGGTAAGCCCATTAAATGGTGGTATTGTGTATCTGGATATCAGCTCAATGACAACTAGTATTCTCTCAATATTTCATTCACTACATACACCTTCTGATAATTTATTTCTGTGAGGTATTTCTGAATTGGCCCTCTTTACAGTAAGCTGTCTCTGAACTATCTGTTGCTTTTATACTGGAGTTTTGCATGTTTCCTCTGTAGTATTCCATTCTCTGTGTCAGTTTATGAAGGTCTTGGTCCCATTCAGATTAATGTTCCTTGTTTATTAGGAAATATCATGAGAGCTTTGCATTGATAACTTCCTCTGTTATACCATATGCTCCTTGCTAATATAAGATGTCTTAGGCACTGGTCTATCACAACTCTAGGTTGTCTCTAGGAACGACAATAGAGACAACGAAGATAAATTATAGGAGGGATTTCCACCCTCCTTTACTCTCAAAGGCAACCAAAGGATCCCAAAGATTCTCTCTGACAATTCGAATTCCAAAGGTAGCCAAAGGATCCCCAAGGATTTTCTCCAGCAATTCGAATTCCAGACGAAGCCAAGCAACTCAAAGAGGAGTGCACCCAATATTTGTTTACTTGGAGTCAAGTGGAATCAATCACCATTTTCTAGGGAGTTGTTGGTAGTTGCCCTGTAGAATAAATAGAATAGAGATAGAGCTAGGAAGGAGTGGATTCTAGTCGGAACTTTGTTGCAAGTTTTTAAGCTTTTTATTATTTTACTCAGTGATCAAACTTTCAAAAATGTATGAGGCTATTATTTTATGAAATGAGAATATTGATTTCACTTTACTAATTTAAGTTTCAAAGAGCTAGGCTTGTGGGTTAGGGCCCAATCCATGTGCCTCAACCTCTCTGCTATATTTTTTATCTGTTTTTTTTCATTCAAGTAGTTCTGCTTCTGATAGTTTCAGTAATGTCTAGTTTTTTTTTCAATGTGTTGTTGTAGGTTTCATTAGCTTGTGAGTAATAGAATAGAGGAGAGAAACCAAAAAGCTCTGGATCAATAACCCCT
Source organism: Pinus albicaulis (assembly GCA_034641835.2). Lineage (NCBI taxonomy): Eukaryota > Viridiplantae > Streptophyta > Pinopsida > Pinales > Pinaceae > Pinus > Pinus albicaulis. The sequence continues at coordinate 656,259,904 of CM076582.1, read as the reverse complement.
TCTCATATTTGTCAATAGAGCTCGAGGAGGATGAACCGTCCCACGGACCCAAAAATGGATTTCTATTCACTGTTCTAAGATTAAAAGTAGAGTTGCATTACAATTTTTTGGTCTTCCTTTGCACTGTATTTTTACGTATTTGTATGTTTCTTTGTGAATAAGTTAGTTAGGTGATTGCAGGAATTATTACTAAAATCCTAGAGCAGCTCTGTGGTGCTTCCCGTTTAATTCTCCATCTCTGTTTTCATGCTTCCAACCACCTCAGTTACACTTTATTCCCTCCTTCTTCTTTCATTGTAGTTGTCACTCTTTTCATTCACAAAACGCTTGAAACCTTTAAATTTTGACCTCCACATTTCCTCCTCGAAATTACTGCTATCGAATTTTGCACTTCACAACTTTTCATGGACAACATTTCCACTACCCCTCAAACTTTGCGATATTGTGAACTGCGATATCACATTTCGCATTTCACAACTTTTACCACATTGCAAATTGCAGATCACAAGTTTTTCTCCACTGCACTTCACACTTCGTAGTTCATCAAACTTTGCACTTCGCAACTTTTACCTCATCACATTTCACACTTGGCAACCTTTGGCCGTTTTGCATTTCTCACTTCGCAAACTTTTCCTTTTTCTTTAAGACTTACCGCTCCTTTTTGTCGATTGCGATAAATCCCCCACATCACACATTGCACTTCGCATCTTTTTCCTTTTTATTTAAGACTTACCACTCCTTTTCGCCGATTTCAATAACTCTGCTACGTCACACATCACACTTCACATCATTTTCCCTTTTTCTTTAAGACTACTGCTCCTTTTCGTTGATTGCGATACTATCATCACACTCTGCCACTAGTCCCACCGCCATGTCACCCATCGCATTTTGCACTTCGAAAATTTTCCTGAATAGCACTTCTGCTATCCCTCCAAATTTACGATATTGCGATTGCGATATTGCATTTCGCACTTCACAGTTTTTATCCCATTGCATTTCACACTTCGTGATTTTTTCCCCATAGCACTTCACAAATCACACTTTTTATTTTTTCCTTTAACACTTACCGCTCCTGTCTACCGATTGCAATATCGCCCCATACTCTGCCACTGGTCCCACTTCCATGTCATCTGCTGCATCACTCTTTTTATTTTGTTCCTGTTAACCTTTACTGCTCCAAATGAAGATTGCAATCACCCTCCATTGCGACTCTTCCATCGCACTTTTTAAATCATTCTGGTCCAAAACCATTTTGCACCATAATAAAGCTTTAATAAGGTTTAAGCTCACTCTTTTCACTTCTAAGCCTGGTTTCATGTGTTTATCCCTCCATTAGCACCTTTACCTCTTTCTTCTCCAAGCTACAAATCAAATCTTTTTCAATTAGAATTAAGTCTTGGATACCTTATCTGCATGGATAGAAGCATGGTAGATAGAGCATAGGATAAGTAGAGTGTGTTTAGCCGGTTGGAAAATTTTAGTGTGGCTTAAATTAGTTTCCTTTCAGGAATTTAGTTTAGTTTCCTTCTTGTCATTTCTTTTCAGCAATTTAATTTAGTTTCTTTCTGTCATTTCCTTTCTACACATTAAATTGGTTTCATTTCTGTCATTTCCTTTTTGCAAATTAAGTTAGCTTCCTTTCTATCATTTACTTCCAGCACTTTACTCTTTATTTTTATCATGGTTTAAGAAATAGTGCCCTTTCGTAAATCATAAGAGGATGACATGAAAATAATGCATCTGTTGTGTATATAGCACTACCACCTCCAAGTTTGTGCGAGCCCTAGGTTGATAAAGTAAAGTAGGGCAGCTCCTGGGAGTTACAACACTCTTGGTTCAATACCAAGGTTCACCAATAGGAAGGCCCCTAATGGATTGCGCTGTATAGATTGGGAATTTTCCTAATTAATAGGGCCTAATTAAACAAGGAAATAAGGATGCTGGATGGTAGAAAATTCGTTAAGTATTGAAACAAGATTTTCTAGGAATCATTGAGATAGATAGATATAGTGCAAAGGTTTCTATGGTTGGAGAAAACATTGTAATATTATCATATTTTATAAATTATGCAATATACAAATAGTGGGTTTTTTAGCCGAGGCTTTCCCCAGGAAATATTTTTGTACTATGTGATTGAAATTCTTTCTCTTTCATGTTTTTTTATATTTTTTAATCTAAATTGGTTTCTGCAATTGGTAGAGTATATTCAAGTATACTGTTTTAGCATATTACAATTATCATTTTGAATCTACGTGGATTTTATACAAGAAGTATGACAATCTTTATACTTGTTGTAAACCAAAGGAGCGACAAGACTTTATTTTATTATTCAAGCAATACTGGGACATATTCGCATGGATGTATGATGAGATTTATATTTATGATAGGTGAATTATCAAGCATATGATTCAGAAAAAAGAACGATCTAAGCCATTTCAACAAAAAATGAGAAAATTACATGTGATGCTTGAGGCTCTTATTCAAAAAGAGTTAATAAATTTGTTGGATGCTCAGATCATATAAAAAGTGTGACATTCACCTTGGGTATCAAATTTTTTCCTAGTGATTAATAATTATAGGGAAATCTACCTATGTGTTGATTTTTTAAATCTGCATCACACCTCGAACAAGGAAATAAACCCTGTGTTGTCTATGGAACATATACTACAAAGAGTATCGGCACCAGAAATATTTTCTTTCATAGATGGATACTCAAGATATAACAAGGTTCTGGTCTCAGAGCCTAAAATACTTAAAACCACTTTTTGTATAAAGTGGGGCACGTTCGGATTCAAGTGAATGCAATTTGTGTTGATAAACGTTGGTGCAAAATTCCAATGCATTATGGACATCACATTTTGCGGGTTGATTTGACAGAGCATAGCATTCTATCTTGAAAATGTAACAATGTTTTCCAAATAGAGGTTAGACCACATACGCAAATTGAATAACATTTTTGAGCGGTGTCACTTTACAAGATATCTCTCAATCCGAGGAAGAGTATATTTTTTGTGTCTGAGGGTAATATCTTGGGGCCACATAATTTCCAAAATTGGGATTAAGGTATACTTGGAGAGGGTCAAAATGATTACGTAGATTCCCTTCCTAGTAAACCAAAATGATATGCAGTCCTTCCTGGGGAATATCAATTTCCTCCACAAGTTCATCTCCAACTATGCTTAAATTTTTAAGCTGATACAAGAGATGGTGAAGAAGTATGAAATCTATAAATGGGATAAAAATGAATAGGATTCATTCTCTTGTATTAAACAAGTTATAATAGAAGCACCCATGTTATATAACCCAAATTTCAATAAAAAAAAAAATTCTCTACACTTTTCTTCTAACACATCTCTCACCATTGTACTCACACAAAAGGATGACATGAACAATAAAATGAAGGAGGTTTTTTTTCTTTGGCCTATGATTGACATAAACCTCTTTAAATTTTGTAAAATTCATCTCCATTACTTCATAAATTGATTTTGAAGAAAAAAATTCTTTGTGTGCAATGCCAACACTATCTTGATCACAAAAATTTGAAAATGATGCCATGGATCTGAGTTGGTTCAATCCTGGAATGCTGACCTCCCTTATGAACTTTCTTCTCAATCTCCATAGTGGTTGTAAACACAATCAAACCCACCTATATGAAATGAGTGGGTAGGAATGAGTGGATTTTGAAAAACAGGGGATATGGATAGGGTAGGTTTAAGGGTTGTGATGAGGTATGAGGAGCTTGAGAAAAAATCCCAAAATTTTTGAGAGAGTAGGGTAATGTTTTAGGTCAAGAATACACTGGGTGGAATCACTTGAAATAGGTATGGGAAAGTGAGTCAAAGTAGGAAAAGATAGATATTTTCCAGTTTTGTTGTGAAAGTGTAGTGGGGAATTAGGGTTTTGATGGAAATGGCTCTTAGAAAGGATATGGATGGTGGGATATGGGAGTATGATGTATGTGGGAGGTGTAGGATAGTGTTATATGGGAGGTTTATGGTTTATTCCACTGGAATATTTCAATGGAATGAAGAAGTGAAGATATAATGAATTATGGAGTAAACATGAAAATAAAGAATGAACTTGATAAATTAACCATAGGAGGTTATAAGAATGTTGAATTACGTTTGTAAGAGGTACAAGAACTGATGCCAACAATCCTTGAGCTTGCTTGAATGGCTTGGGAGCCAAAAAACCCTAATTATGAACTCTTTCCAAAAGCGTAATAACAACTTACAGAATCAAAAAAATTGTCTTGAAAAGCATAGAAGAAGTTATAGAAATGTAACAAATGCCTCCAGAAGTGTAACAACAGGCTCTAAAAGCATAGCAACAGACTCCAGAAGCGTAGAAACTTGTTCCTTGGAGAAATTGATCACCTTGGTTTTGAATCCTTGACCACTGAGGAGTGCAATGGAGGTAAGAGAGGAGCTCTACCACACAAAAAAGGTGAATAATGAGTTTGGATGAGCTTTCCTATGTCTTTTATAGCTTTGAAATGACCTTTTTTTGTCTTGTAGTGAAATAATAAGACAATTTTGAATTTTGAATTTTTTTGACATTAAAACACATTTCTAAATAAGAAAAATTGTCTACATTACCTACTGAGAATGCTAGCTCCTTTTTAAAGGCGTATGAATGAAATTAAGGGTTGTTCACCTTGTTTTGATGACAAATTTATACTTTTTTCAAAGGCAAAACAATGACAACTAGTCAGTAGACCTATATGAGATGGAGTGAATGACCTAAAAATTTTAAATGATAATGAATAAGAAGACCTTTAAAGTGATGATGTCCATGCATGAGATTAGGGAGAAAAAATTCTTACCTATACTCCTTCAATGAAAAAAATTATTTTGAAAACTTGTTTGAAAAGTCTAAACAATTTTGACCTATGACTACTAGGAAAACAATTGAAAGAGAATGTTTTATCACTAACTTATTAAAACTAACATTGGCGCTAGCCAGGGATGGAAGCTCCTTCAAGAGGTGTCAAGAACACCATAGATTAGGTATCCTTACCATTGGGCAATGGATTCAAAACTATAAATTGAAAAAACTTTGACAAAATTCAAATGATGAAATAAAACTGAAATGACTTTGACTCAAAAACTAATTTGACTACTGATTTAACATTACTTATGGCAACATACCATCGAGATCTTAGGGTGTTCACCTTGATCTTCAAATCCCGATGATAACCTCCCACCTACTAAAGGTATATATACAAGCATCCGATATGATCCCTCGAGTGTAACCAATCCAACAAATGACTACTTACTTGAATCCTTCTCACACTTTCCTTGAGAAGGAAAAAGGAAAAAAATATAGGAAACTCAAAGTGTCCACTTAATATGCGCTCATGATCCATAAATACAAGAATATTTTTCTTTTGAGATGGTTGCAAAAAACTGACTAAAGGATCTTGAAGAAAATGCAACATAAGCTTTTCTGGATGACTTAAAACAGGAAAACAAACCTCCTTCCAAACTCGTGGTTTGTCTCTGTGCTGAAATTTATCACCTTCATCAATGAATGATGCAACATCGACCTTAATTATTGGTTGTAACGAACTGGAAATAGGGTCTTCTATAATATTAGTAGAAAGGGAAGCTTTTTCTTGAAAATCTGCATTTGAAGCAGCCCTATTATCGAAAGAAAAAATTTACACATCCATATGATCCAGGACAAATTCCACTTCTTCAGTAGACTCTTCAATTTTTGAACTTGGAGGAAGATCGTCATCTGAAAAATGCTCTAAAACAACCTCTTCCTTTTCACTACTTTCCTACAACTTATGATGGTCAATTTGAAGCCTATCATCTTCAAAATATGAAGGTACATGTATCTCTCTTTCGGAAAATGGATTCAGGAGTAATCCTTCATGTGAATCTGAATTAAGAGTTTATAAAGTATCATATTCATTACATATTTCCAAAATATTAACTTTAATGGACTCTTCAATAATTGGTAGAGCAAGATGAGATTCTATGTCGCATACCCCTTTAATCCCTTCATCTTGGGTTGCATTCTCATGCTGCTGAAAGTAAGAATTTTCAAAAGGATTTGTAATATGATTTTCTTCAATCATTGTCCCAGAAGATGAATAAAACAATGGAATTTCTATTTCCTTTTCTTGTTTAAAAGATTTCTCATACTCCTGATCATGAAAAGACAAACAAGGTTGAAAATTTGTTAACTTCATGGGATATAACTTGACTATTAGGATGGATATGTGTTTCATATTCAACCAATGAAGTAGTTGATGTGTGTTTTGAATGATCCTTTGTATCAAGGAAACTAATCTCTGTTATTTGTTGCTGAGAAGAAAATTCTTGAAGGGCCTTTATGATCTCATAATCCAGACATTTTTCATCACCAAAAGCCTCTTCAAGGTATTGAATTAAATCTTCACAGGATTCAAAACAATCATGAACAACAAGAATGAATGGTGACACTTTCCATAAAACTCAAAGAATGTTGTGTGGAAATTTTTAAGGGAGAATAAACTATCTCGCTTCAACCCTTCATACCATTATCTTGTTTTTCCTTCCAGGGTAGCCATAAACATTTTCATCAAAAAACCCTCATGAAAACTAATCCCAAGCCTATGTATATGCCAATAAAATTTATTACATGCAGAATATCCTCCTCATCATTTCCATCTATGAATTTAGGCACAAAATTTTTCCAATCTATGTAAGGAATTCGATTTGGAAAAACAGGAATGTGAGCATGATTCATATGGGCATACCTTATAGCAGTTGAATCCATATTGAAAACAATGAAGTCACCAAAAATTTCTTCAAGCTATCGGTTTTTGAATAGTGAAATCTCCATGAAAACTCTAAACCTTTGGATTCTTCAACACTAGAGTCGCCAGGTGAAAAATGCACAGCATTTCTTGTGCCTAATTGTTGTTCACCATCACTAACCAGAGCTAATATTTTTCATTCTTTCTGAGGAAATATTTAACCTTCGATCCCCGAAAACAAAGACAAAATTTTTATCACTCCCCCAAACTTCCCAAGGCTGAGAGTGAGATTGAAGGAAAGTAACCACAAGCTAGGCTTTCGGTCAGGTAGCTAGCCCTACCAGGACCAGATAGGGATCTTTCATTGTCACTTTTTAGTAAATGGATTAAATAAATACCTATTTATCTTAGGCTAGGTATGTAAGCTCAGTAAATAGGATTTTTGTTTGATGTTTTAAGTGATGGATAGAAAGATCAACTAGAAGGCTAGATATAGGGTTTTTAGATTTGAATTTGAAGGTCAATTTGTAGAGAATGTGTGAGGATATATAGGTAGTTTGAAATAATTCTTAATTGGTCATTGAGTATAGGATGAAGTGATATAGATTCTGAATTATCGATGAGGTGAATTCATTCATTTAGAATTAAATAGACATATCATGTAAACCTTGTCTAAAACAAAGCATGAACAGACATGATTTATACTTATAAAATTACAAGATAAACACATGGAAAGATGCATCTGAAAGAGGAAGATATATATTTTAACATGAATAGATAAAAATATAAAAGAAGAAAAAATTCTCCAATGCATACCACAAGATTCACAACACATGTTTTGCAAGACTGTTTTTTATTTCATTCCAAAATGTTGTTCCAAAATCTCCACTGTAAAATAAGGCTATCCAACCCAAAAAAAGACTAAAGAGAGTATACTTATATAAAATATGAACCATGACACCTCATGAGGTCGAAATCCCATGCAAAATTCATCATAAATACATGCAATGAGTCATTTCCTAGATTCTAGGGAGGTTAGAAACAATTCTCTAAACTTCAGCTATGAACTATGAGTGTGTCCCTTACATTAAATTGCATGTTACCTCATTACTCAAGAGGAAAAAAAAAACTCAATTACTCTAATTCCAAAAAATAGGATAGAAAAACCTCAAATTTATGACATTTTCTGAGCTTTCTAAGTTTCATGAGGAATTCGATGCCGATGTGCAACACTTTCTGACAAAAATGTAACAAACTTTTACAAAGGCGTAGAAGAAGTTTGCAGCAATTTTTGGGGCAATTTTATAAGTCCAAATCCAATTCTGAAAGAATGGTAAACTAGCCCTGTGTGTCTAGCTTCCATAACATATTTAATTTTTAAAAATTTCCCATGGAAAGGCCTCCAAAATTTCACTCTCCCAATATTACTCCAGAAGCATAGCAAGGCCTCCAAAAAAGTGGCAGAAGCATAGAAAATGAGTGGTTTTTGGCCTTTTCTCTAAATTTAAAGCATTTCATGCAAAGAGGGTTCCTTATCTGTAATTTACTCATCAAAATGAATCTAACCATATAAATAACTCATCATTTGTATGCCCCTAAAATTGTTGTAGAAAAATTTTCCTACGCTTCCGTGAGGAGGAAATTTCCAGATTTGTGCAAAAATCATATTTTTTGAAAAAAATTATGCAAACATAGGGCTTCAATATGGACCAATATCTCTCAAACCATAATTTTTTTTTTCAAAATGGAGAGTGGTTTTTTTTCCTTTTCATGTTATGAACAAACACCTCCTCCAAGTTTCCAAAATACTTTCCCATTTGCTTAGAATCCAAGTTTGAAGTTTATCACTCAAAATTTGTAGAAGCATAGCGCACTCTGAGCAGAAGCATAGCGCCTACTTTGAGAGGGAGTTAGGAGGCCTTACCAGAGGATTTTGGGGCTACAAAATGTATGGTTTTAAATCTTAATATGTATGATATAAAATGCAATCATCAAGAACTACAAACCCCTACTCCAAAGCCCTAACAATTGATTTGAAGACAACCTCTCCAAAAGTGCGGAAAATGACCTGCAACAAGTGTATTTGGAAATTTCTCTCAAACCATAACACTTGTGCATAAACGAAAGGATTTTTTTTTCTTTGACCTATTATTGGAAAAATCCTCTTTCACTTTTTTAAAATTCATCTCCATTACTTCATAAAGTGATTTTGAAGAAAAATTGTCCCTGTGTGCAATGTAAACCCTATCTTGATCACAAAACTCTGAAAATGATGCCATGGGTTTGATTTGGTTCAATCCTAGAATGATGACCTCCCTTATGAACTTTTTCTCACTCTCCATTGTAGTTTTGAACACAATCAAACCCACCTAGATGAAATGAGTGAGTAGGAATAAGTGGATTTCGAAAAACAGGGGATATTGATAGGGTAGGTTTAACGGTTGTGATTTGGTATGAGGAGGTTGATGAAAATTCCCAAAAACATTGAGAGAGTAGGTTAATGTGTTAGCTCAAGAATATATGTGTAATCACTTGAAATGGGTATAGGAAAGTGAGTCAAAAAATGAAAACACGAAGATTTTCCATTTTTGTTGTGAAATCGTAGTGGGGAATTATGGTTTTGATGGCAATGGCTCTTAGAAGGGATATGGATGGTGGGATATGGGAGTATGATGTATGTGGGAGGTGAAGGATAGTGTTATATCAGAGGGTTAGCATTTATTCCACTATAATATTTTAATGACATGAATAAGTGAAGATATAATGGACTATGGAGTAAGCATGAAAATCAACAATGAACTTGATAAATTGACCATAGGAGGTTATAGGAATGTTGACTTACTGTTGTAAGAGGTCCAAGAACTGATGCCCACAAGCCTTGAGCTTGCTTGAATGGCTTGGGAGCCAAAAAACCCTCATTTTTCACTCTTTCCAGAAGCATAACGTCAAGTTACAAAAGCATACCAATTACCTTCAAAAGCATAGCAGAAGATATAGAAACGTAACAACTGCCTCCAGAAGCATAACAAAAAGCTCTAAAAGCATAGCAATAGACTCTAGAAGCATAGAAAATTGTTAGTTGGAGAATTTTCTCTCCTTGGTTTCAAAACCTTGACCACTAAGGAGTGCAATGGAGGTAATAGAGGAGCTCTACCACACAACAAAGGAGAATAATGAGTTTGGATGAGCTTGCCTTTTTGTTTTATGGCTTTGAAATGATCTTTTTCATCATGTAGTGAAACAATAAGACAATTTTTCCTTTTGAATTTTTTTGGCATGAAAACACATTTTTAAATAAGAAAACTTGTCTTACTTTACCTCCTAAGTATGCTAGCTCCATTTTAAAGGCTTATGAGTGAAATGAAGGATTTTTTTCCTTGTTTTGATGACAAATTTAGAGTTTTTTCAAAGGCAAAACAATGTCACCTAGAAAGTAGACCTAGATGAGATGGAGTGAATGACCTAAAACTTTAAATGATAATGAATAATATGAAATTTAAAGTGACGATGACCATGGATGAGATGAGGGAGCAGAAATTCTAACCTAGACTCCTTTAGTGACCAAAATTGTTTTGAAAACTTGTTTGAAAAGACCAAAAAAATTTCACCTATGACTTTTAGGAAAAAAATTGAAAGAGAATGTTTGATCATGGACATATTGACACTAACAGTGAGAACCCACTATATCCCATCAGTTGGTACACTCTCCAAGACTAAACATAAAGAGCGAGTCAATTAGGAGATTGATTAGTACTTGGACCAGCTGCAGTAGATGGCCACCTAGGAGGACTTGGAGGTGAATAGGTAGAACTTGCAAAACTACATTGGTGGATTGGTTCAGATCAGAAAAATGTTGCTCCTGATTGAGAAAGAGGTTAAGACTAGTTCCAAGACATTGTGCCCCATTAGGGGAATTTTTAGGTCTAAAATGGGCCTCACAAGGAAATTATAAAATAGTAATGGAAATAATAAAATAAGATTAGATTACATTGTCATGTTTTAGAGGGAAAAAATAAAAAACTACTTTTTCAACTCATATTTTCAACTTATCTCCCTATGGGTTTACTAAAATTTCAAGCAGGAACACTCATAGAATGCATAATTTTATTCCTCATCCAAGGAGTACCCATGTTACATACTTTCGATGGACCTTGCTACAAAAAAATGAGAAATATATGGAAAACGTGATTCCAATCACATTTTTTCATGTATTTTTCATTTTTCATGTAGCAGGGTCCATCGAAAGTATGCAACATGGGTACTCATTAGGTGAGGAATTAAATTTTGCATCCAACAAGTACTACCACTCAAAATGTGAGTAAAACCTTAGGGATATAAGTTGAAAATACAAGTTGAAGAAATTTTTTTATCATATTTTTATTATTTTTTAATATTTTTACTTTTTTACCTCAAAAATGGGGAATAATCCCCCATGGTTGATATCATCATCTTGAATCTTATTAGTTATTAGAAAGTTTATTTTGGTTGTACATTTTTCTTAAGAGGCCAATTTTAGACCTCAAAAGTTCTCTAATGAGATGATATGGAGGCAAGAGTCTACTTCCAGCCTGACACTATCTCACAGTTTGGGGAGACCATCGCACAATACCAGGCTTGGCATGAGTATGTGACAGAGATACACCTATTCAAAGTTTTGTGGCTTGATTTCACCCCAAATCAACATCATATTGTTTTGTGTTTTTAGGATCTCTAGTTATCTTTACCCTATTTTTTCTTAGATGGGTACAAGTGGAAAATGTAATATTATTTGTAATTATTGTAAAAGTGAAATTCCAAGTTTCGTTGTTGGAATATGAAGAGTCATATGTAATAACTTGAAGAGTCATGAGGGGAGTCCAAGAGTCACAAAGGGGGCATGCCAAGATTCACCCCCCCTTTTTATAGATATATCCTCATAACTCCTGTGAGGGGATTTTGGGAGCCGAGCTTCTGGCTAGGCTTAGGCTTAGAAAGAGCTTGGGAGTTTTGTGAGCCTTGGCTTCTCCGTAGCATAGAGGGAGTGTTATTCTTTGGAGGAGAAGGTGTTGTAGACTTCAAGTTCCACTATTGGGGCTACTGGCTTTTCAAATGTTTTATGTATGGTTGGAACTATGAGTTTTAATAAAATTCATAGTCAACACACTTACATACATATATTGTGAATATAGTAGGACTAATATTGTTGTATTTGTGATGTATGTTGTCTAACTTATGAAAATTATTATGGACTATTTTGTTTGCATTTGTATGTATCTTGTTGGATGGGTATTGATGTGTTAATCCATCACCTTAAATTTTGGACTACATTTCTTGTTAATTTGTGTGATGACTTTCCACTTGTTTGTTAGATCCAAGTTACGTACTATTACAGGATTTCGGAGGGCATACTCTCTATTCCCTTCATGTGTTGTAACCGTCATACATTGCAATTGACTCTCCATAGGGTCACACACTTTTTATCACCAAAGACACTGTGCACCACTTTATGTGTTTTGAAAACCAAGGTATATCATTGACACCCCACTTGTGGGACTCCTACTCCAAACATTGTGAGGTCTAGTTGGGACTTCATATCGGGGAGATCTCTTGAATGTTGGAGGGTCTAGCGTCGTCAAAATTTCTGGCACTAGAAGGAGGGAAAGATGAAAAACATATTCGTTGAAGTATGTTTTGAATGTCCGCGCTCATTTTATGACTTCTTCCAAAATCATACTCCCGTGATGTTTTTCCAAAAAACGGAATTTTGAAGTGCCGACGAATACCATGGATGACTTGTCATGACTTAAATTTAATGGCGAGGGTTAAACAACCATTCTTGAGCATACCAAACGTTTTCTTCAATTATATGAAGAGCATGACATCCCCATTGAGGATGTTTGTTGTTGTTTTTTCGTTCTCAAATTCGAAGGATGTGTACAAAAATGGTGTTACACATTGAACGATCACTCCATTCACTATTTTAAACATCTTGTCACAAAACTATTTCATGTTTTTGACAATATGATTATAAACATTTGTGCAAGAAAATTTTAGAATTGAAAAAATCACCTGATGAATCCCTACATCATTTTTTCAATATTTTTATACATATCTGTTTTAATTTTCCTTAGGATGAAGTTGATTTGGATTTCATTTTCGGAATGTTTCTATATATTTTTCACATTTAACTTACTCCACATGAGTTAGAATCTATTAAATCACACTCGGCATACCTCGCTCATAAATATTCTGTTAGAATGAGTCTATACAGCCTGTCACCAATGATCAAATGGTCTCTTATCATGTCTTGTTAGGGTCTCATTGTCAATTTTTTGTCATTTCATCAAGTTTTCAAGTAAAAATTTTGTCATTGGGTAGAAGGTCTAGGAATATTTCCACTCCTTTCAAAATTTTACAAGATGATCCTTGTCATCACTCAAATGAGTGTACCATCATTCAAATATCATCATCATCATTCCAACCTTCATCATCATGATTTAATTCAATTCAGTGTCTCCATTAGGTCATTAGGGTTTCAAGATCACCAAATCTGTCATTCCATGCATAAAATCTCGCAATTGGAGGAGTGGTAATAGGTAATTTTGTTCAATAAAGTTTTATTTCAAATGTAATTAATATTTCAATATGTAATAATTTCATCATATTTCTAAACCTGCAAAGAAAGTGTTAAAGCTACAAGTTTTCAATAAAAAAGTGAAAAGACTTATAGTGGGCCATCCCACTACAAAGAAGAAAAGTGACCACCACAAGCTATTAAAGACCAACACAAGATAAATTTTTCATTCAACTCATCCAATAATATCTCTCATCCATCACTAAGTGCAAATTCATCAAAATCAACTCAATTACACTCCAAATTTGGTGCCTAAACCAGCCACACTGCGCTTTCTTCCCTCCACGCTACGCTTTCCTCAAAACACTGTGTTTTCTCTCCTGGAAGCACCAAATCATTCTATGAAGGTTATAAATGTTTTAAATGTGTCAATAATAAGGGGAAAAGTAAGCATCACCTCAGAAAACCCCTCCTTGCAGCTCAATTTCATGGTTTTAGTGTGTAAACCCTCTACTGACCTCCATGCTGCATTTTACTGACCAGCCATATTTTCAAAGTTTGAAAGGTAAACTAAATCTCCCCTAGACTTTTTTACCTCCATCACACTCTAAACCATCCCCCCATAGCCTTCATATCCCTTAGTGCCCCATTCAAAAGTCCCAAAACCTAAACCCTAGCTCAATTCTGCCGATTTGTGTAGTTTTCCTAGCTAGGACTATGTTTTAATTTCCTAGCCCATTTCCCTTTCCCATTTCACTCCATTTAACTACCTAAATTTTCCTAAGACCCTTTCCCATATCCATAAATTTTTCTACTCCCATCCCCCTTCCCTAACACACACATTCTATCATTTTTCACTTTCCCTTATTTTCTCATGTTAGGGTTTTGTCCTATGAAATCAAACAAATGGAGGAAAATAGATCTTATAACAAAGGAGCTTAGGTGATAAGACATGATCCCTTAACCACCCTTGAAATGATGTCTACACCACTGTCCAAGCATTATTTTCAAGCAGTAGGGTGTCTTCCTTTTTTTCAACTAGTTAAGAAAGTCAAATACAATGCCACATTGACCAATGTTTTTGCCACTCAACTCAAAAGGGACCAAGTAACAATTGAAGGGGTTGCTTTTTTTGATCAGTGGTTTTCATTGATGTCAACCCAAGCAGCACCAGGGGCTATCCCGATCTTTCATGGGAATTTTTACATGAAAACTTACTCTATTACAAGTCAAGGATATTTTGGATGCTTTCTACTTGTCGAGATGTTTTCGTTGATATATGGCATGCAAAATAATTATTCACGGTTTGAGATATATTCGTGTTTGAAGTTGGTAACCCTAGTTAGTGGTCTAAAATGCCATGGGTTTGTAGCATAACCCTAATCATTGGTTGTGGTCATTGAATTATCAATAATTGAAAAAAAATTAAGCTCCTAAAATCCCCCCAACGTTCACTTGTTGAAGACCCTCTCAACCTAAGCATTTATATAAATTGTGTCCCTCATATCCTCCTCATGTAAGGATTTTGCTCCTTAAAATAGGTCATCATGGAATTTTTTCTATAAATGTTGTTCTGAGAAGCTTCAAATGATGAAAAAAAAAACCCATTTGAGCCTACATCTTGATGAACCATGTGTCCAAATTTCATATATTGGTTCACTATATTTTCAGAGATATGATCTAAGGAAGTTAAGGTTTTTGCAGGCTCCTGAATTTCTTGTCAAACAGGGCACCTCGGGAAAATTGTTATAACTTTCTCTTTGAGCATTGGATTCAAATTTTGTAAAAATTTCTAGAACGATAATAGGTTGTAGTTTGGTGGGTAAAATTTTCAAGACTAAATGTTGAAACAATGACATGTGGCACTTCCTAAAAGTTTTCTCTACTGAACCAGTCTATAATTAGGTCATCGTAGGAGATTGGGCATAACTATTTCTTGAAGAATCCAATATTGATCAGACCTATATGGTTGGAAAGAGGACTCAGAGGGCTACCACGGGACGCAATTTCAGACCTTGGAGATCTATTACATAGATACAACATATTCAATATTGAGATTCTAGAAGGAAATAAAATATGCATTCAAGGATGACTGCAGTAAGGACAACACATCAACAGTAAAGGGTAAGTACGCTACAACAAGGTATGTATGATTAATGTTTAAATTTTAATTTTAATATCATCTCTGACATGTGATTTTTCAGGGCAGTGTAAGTATTTTGTATGTATGTTTGATTGGGTTTTGTTCATAAATTTTGAACGTATTTACATTTGAATTTTTAATATTTCTCTAACATATGGTTTGCAGGACCGTGTAAGTTTTTTTTTGTATATTGGTTTGGATATTTTTCATTAATGCATGTGTAAGAAGGAGGACACAAGAGGAAACTCAAACACATACTAGAAGGACAATGTAATGCCAAAGTACCATTACTTGAAGCAAGCACAACAATACCTCAGCAGCTGCTAGTGTTAAAAGAAGTAGTGTCAAGTCAAGTATCAGGTCGTGTAAAAAGTAAATATTGTAAAAATCATCATTGCTAAATTGTAAAAGAGTCATTATTGTAAAATAGTCAATCTTCCTAGAGTTGGAGAGGAATTGTTCGTAGGTATAAGTGTCATTGTTGGAAAATGTTATGGTTGGGTTCCAGGTCATAGTGTGATTGGGTGATTGGTCTAGTTCAAGAAAATCATTGTGAATCATATTATATCATGGATAATTTTCCCTGGTGCAAGAGTCCACACTCTTATCTCTAATCATTATAGGGTGCCAGGGAGGTGCTAGGCTAGTGCATGAAGTCACCTGCAGGTTGGATCCTGTGAACACTTCAGGGTCGTAGGTCGGTCTAGGATGTCAGGGCATCCATTTCGTTGAACACTGAAAAAACCAAGGCCTTGGCGCGTCCATGCAGTGAGAGCTAGAGAAGAATGTTGTTCTAAAATTCTAGGAATTTGTACCTTTCATTTCAGTTGGGGCTAAAGATTAAAAAATTTATTAGAAAAGTGCTTGGTGGTTTTTGACTCGGATGGTGTTTTCCACCTAAAATTTGTGTGCCTATTGTGTTCTATTATTTACTCTTGTTACTGGATAAACATTAAGAATAATTTAATATTAACTAATGTTCTAAAAATATTTAAAAGTGTTAATTGATAAAAAATACAGATTCATACCCCCCTATTACTATTTCCAACAATTTTAATCAGAGCTTGGTTCCTTAAATAACATTCTAACAATTGGAAGGAGGTCATGGATTATACTAAGAATGGATTTCCTCTGTTCAATGGAAATAAATATGCACTTTGGAGTGAAAGAATGCAGTTTCATTTGCTAGCACAAGGATACGAGGTATGGGAAATTGTTGAAAAAGGATTTACAGTGACCTAGGATGAACAACGAAAGAAAAATATGGTATATGATGCAAAGGCTAAATATCTCATTATCAGTGGGCTTATCGAATATGTCTATATTAAGGTATTGAGTTTCAAAATTTCTAAATAAGTATGGGGAAAGCTTGAGAATATATATGCAACTGACTCAAACGTTAAAGAAGTAAAGCTTCAAATTTACAAGTAAAAATTTGAGCAACTCAAAATGAAGGAAGATTAAAATATTGATGGATACTTACAGAGTGTTGATGAAATAAAAAATGCATTGGAAGGTTTGGGAGAACCTGTCGACATGGAAATTTTTGTCCGAAAGATCCTTAGAACCTTGTCAGAAAGATTCAACCCAAAGGTTTTTGTCTTGGAATATAGTTCAAATCTATCCAATATTAGAAAAGAATAATTTCATGGAGTGCTTACAACATATGAGATGAGGATTGAAGAAGAGGATGACACATCTCACCTAGAAACAACATTCGCCACATCCAAGAAAACTAGTAAGGACAAGCATACTCTGAAAGAAAAATTTGTATTTGTAAGGAAGAAGATGAAGAATAATTTTCAAATAAATAATTTTCCTACTTCACGCGAAAAATGAGAACAGGTACGGGGAAACTCAAAGGAAAACTTCCATTGATATGTTTCGATTGTGGTGAGGTTGGAAATTTTGCAGCCAAGTGTCCTCACAAAAATGAGGTTGTTACAAAAGGAAAGAAAGGTCTGAGGAAGTTCAACAAGCAAGGCAAGAAGAAATGTATTAAGAAGAGTTTATTCTCCAAACAAGAGATCTCCTCATCTGATGAATACAGTGATAACGAAGAAGAAATAAACGGAAGAGTATTGTTTATGGCCAAGCATAATATGCAATAATCATATGACGAAGAAGGAGATGAAGAAGGAGATGAAGAAGGAGATATGATTGAGGTTGAATTTCAAAACGAATTGATAAAGGTTATCAAAGAGCTCAAGTTCGAGAAGGAGCATGTCAACAGTCTTGAAGACGAATTAAAGATAGAAAGGGAACATGTCCTAAATCTTAAAATCAAGGTTGAAGAATACAAACGAGTTGAAGAATCGCTCAGGGAAGAATTAAAGGAAAGCAACAAGGAAAGAGAAGCATTGGAATTTGAAATAATTTCTCTTCAAAAGCAAGTAAAAAATGGAAAAAATATTCAAAAATGCACCAACAGATCCAAGGAATTGGAAGAAATCATCAACAATCAACGATCAAATAGTGACAAGACTGGTCTTGGTTACAAAGAAAAAACTGAAAAGGAGCCAAGTCCTTCTATGACAACAAAAGAAGATGGATATGAAAAATATAACAAGAAGGTAGACCTTCCAGCCAACTCAAGATATCAATACTCACAGGAAGAACCATGGAAGAAAGTTCCACAAAAAAGATTTCCTCCCTGGTATCAACCTATCTTCTATGGTCATTTTTTTCATGTGGAAGGTTTGGACATAGAGGTATAAAATTTCACACGTATTTTTGGAATAAATATAGTTTCGGGAGATCTTTCAGAAATGGATATTCTGTAACCTAGCATAATATTAATATATTTTATCATTTGAGAGATGATGTTGAATGTTACAAATGTATTAATTTTGGAAACCTAGATAAAGATTGCAGACTTGGAAGTTCTTCAAAGGAATTCTCGCAAAATCAGAATGAACAAATATGGAAAAAGAAAACTGAAAAATGTGTTATCACTCTCCAGTCTCAAAGTGATAGAAACATTTGGTATGTCGATAGTAGTTTCTCAACTCATGTGACTGGAGATAGAAATAAGTTCATATCCTTTAAGGAATAAGTATGGAACAATGTATTTTGGAAATGATGGGTCTTCAAACTTCATAGGAATAGGTATAGTCACACCTAGAAACAAGAATTCATTAGTGAAATATGTGTTGTTGGTTAAAAATATGAACCAAAATCTGCTCAGTGTTGGAAAAATGTGAGATCAAGGACACATTATGCTATTTAACTCTAAGAAATGTGAAATCAGGAAAGAAAAGTTCGGTAAAATTTTCACTGCAGCAAGAAGAGCTCCGAATGAAATATATATTTTCGATGAGACACCTAAAGGGTGATTTTTAGTGAAATAGGATGAAAGTTGGTGATGGAAAAAATGAATGGGACATATAAATTTCGACAATTTGGTTAGGATCAACAAGAAGGAAGTAGTAAGAGAAATGGCTCAAATTTCAAAACCCACCAATTTGATATTTGAATCTTGTCGGAATGACAAGCAGACAGAAGTTGAGTTCAAGACAAAATAACACTCTGCATCATGTCCATTGGAATTAGTACATATTGATCTATGTGGTCCTAAGAGAACAAAAGGTTTAGATGGAGAATTATATTTTATGCTAATGATAGATGATTACACTAGAATGACAGCCATTATCTTCTTAAAGAAAAATACTGAGGAATTCAAGTGTCCTAGAATATACAAGGAATTGGTTGAAAATGAAACCGATTTTAAGATGAAATTCCTGAGATCAGATAATGGTGGATAATTCACTTCCAAGGTATTTCAACAGTACTATGATGAAAATGGAATAAAAAGGCAATTCTCAACAACCAAAACACCACAAAAAAATGGAGTTGTTGAAAGAAAATTTGAACCACACATGAAATGGCTATAACAATGTTAAATGACTCAAAATTAGATGATAAATTCTGGTTTCAAGCAATCAATACAGTTGTATTCATTATAAATAGAGGTTTTCTATGGAAAAATTGTAACATGACTCCATACTAGTTATGGAAAGGAAAACCGGATAACGTAAAATACTTCAAAATATTTGGAGGCAAATGCTACATCAAAACAGAAGATAAAATTTGGGAAAGTTCGATTCCCTTGTAGATGAAGGTATTTTCGTTGGTTATTCACACAAAAGGAAGGCTTATAGATGCTACAATTTGAGGTAAAAACAAATAGTGGAAAGCATAAATGTTACTTTTGATGAAGATTGTGTTACAAGGATGACGATGAGATTGCCCCTTCAAGAAAATATGAGGGATATGAGGGAGATTCTGTGAAGGATGAAGAATAAGCTCCAGAACAAGACCAATCAAATAAGGAAACAACAATCAACCAAGAGGAAATAAGAAATGATCAGCTAGATGTACAAGAAAATTCTTCAAAAGCTTTAAAATAATGGTGTCAAAAGAATCATCCATAAAATCAAATCATCAAAAACATAAATGACGGAATTGGAACGAGAAGAAGTCGGCAGCTTTGTTCATCAGAACAAGCTCACCTTTCATTTTTAGCGACTTTTGAGCCTAGCAATTTTGAGGAAGATATTCAAGATGAAAAATGGGTAGCAGCTATGAATGAAGAACTAGATCAAATTGAGAAAAAAAAATGTTTGGGAATTGGTTCCACGACCAAAGAATAAAATTTTTATTAGCACTAAATGGGTCTTCAGAAAAAAATTGAATGAGGATGGAAATGTTACTAGGAATTAGGAAATATTAGTCTGCAAAGGAATTGCACAAGTTGAAGGAATTGATTTTGAAGAAACTGTTAAGTCCCTATATTAATAGTGTAGTCCCTTATTATGTTAGTGTAGCCCCCCTTATTGTTATTTTTGTACCCCTGTAACCCCCATATTGTTATTATTGTGCCTTTACATTATTATTGTTAGGTCAGCTAGGATTACATTGTGGCCCCACTAGGATTATATTGTGGCCCCATGGACTCCTATATATAGAAGAAGGTTTTGGTCATTTGTATCATCCAAGAATTGTTCATTCATGTAATGCATTGCAGGTTTCCCCCTCGAAGTGGCTTATTTCTAAGGCGTTGATATCTCTTTTCTTCTATTTTTGAGTTGGTTTCGCAACATTTGGTATTATATCTTTCGATTCTAGGGTTTTCGTACTCCAAACCGGTCATCATGGAATTTTTTCTATAACATTTTTTCTACGAAGTTTCAGAGCTTATAATCTATGGAAGTTAGGGCTTTTTGCAGGCTCCTGAATTTAACCTAAACAGGTCATCGCAACATTTGCGCTATAACTTTGTTTCTACGAATTTTCAGAAGCTAAAATTTTTAGAGAGCGAAGCCAAAATCCTACGGAACATCGTCACAACATTTCAGAGCTTGGTTCACAATATTTTCAGAGATATGATCTGTGGAAGTTAGGTCTTTTTCAAGCTCCCGAATTTCATCGCAAAAAGGTTATTGTGGGAAAATATTCATAACTCTCTCTTTGAGCATCAGATTGGAATGTTGTAAAAAGTGGCTGCAATTAAACAGAATGTAGTTTCCTTTCTATCACTTTTAGAGCCAAAGGAGGAAATAGTGACACGTGGAAAGTCATAAAAGTTCGCTCTACTGAACTAGTCCATAATTGGGTCATTGTGGGAGATTGGACATAAATTTTCCTTGAAGAATCTAAATCAGGTGAGACCTGTGACATCTTAAAGAAGCTTCAGAGGGATACTACAAGGCCAAATTTTAAATATTTAGGATCTACAATTACAGACATAATCAAATTTCAATATAGAGCTCCTCAAAAGCAAGTAAAAGGTGTGTATATTTTTTTTCTCGAATTGCATAAGTCTTGTTTGAAGAATCAAGTTGAATTGATTCCAAGGGCATATTATAGAATATGTATCAGTATTAGATTCTAAAATGGCCCCTAAAAATAATTCCATACCCATTAAGCCCTCAAAAAACTATACTATGACGCATGAAGAGGAAGAATTGCAGTATGAGATATACAAATTACGGTACCAAGTGCAACAAATTTCGATCTTAGGAAAAGCAATCGAAGATGACATAGATGGTTTAAAAGTAGAAATGGAGGCTAAGTTGTATGGTTTGAAGGATCAAATAATAGCTAATATGGATGATAAATTAGTGGAATATCACATCGAGCATCAACAACAAGTTCTCCAACTCTCAAGGGATAACCTAACTTTGGTGCAGAATATAATGAAACAACAAGAAGATCAACATCACATTGAAATAAGTTCTGAAGAAGACACAGAAACAAGAAGTCAAAAAATACGATCAATTTGAGAGTATCTCATCAAGTGGCAGAATTTTCCTGTAGAATATTCCACATGGGAGGATCAAAATTTTATATAGAAACATCAAGAAATAATCAAGCGTTGAAGACAACACTTGTTTGAAGGAGAGGGACATGTTTTTTTCCTATATTAATAGTGTAGTCCCTTATTATGTTAGTGTAGCTCCCCTTATTGTTATTGTTGTACCCATGTAACCCCCATATTGTTATTATTGTGCCTTTGATATATTATTGTTAGGTCGGCTAGGATTACATTGTGGCCCCACTAGGATTATATTGTGGCCCCATGGACTCCTATATATAGAAGAAGGTTTTGGTCATTTGTATCATCCAAGAATTGTTCATTCATGTAATGTATTGGAGGTTTCCCCCTTGAAGTGGCTTATTTCTAAGGCGTTGATATCTCTTTTCTTCTATTTTTGAGCTGGTTTCGTAAAATTTGGTATTAGAGCTTTGGATTCTATGGTTTTTGCTACTCCAAACCAGTCATCATGGCATTTTTTGTATAATTTTTTTTCTATGAAGTTTCAGAGCTTATAATCTATGGAAGTTAGGGCTTTTTGCAGGCTCCTGAATTTAACCTAAACAGGTCATCGCGACATTTGCGCTATAACTTTGTTTCTACGAATTTTCAAAAGCTGAAATTTTTAGAGAGTAAATCTGAAATCCTACGGAACATCGTCGCAACATTTCAAAGCTTGGTTAAAAATATTTTCAGAGATATGATCTGTGGAAGTTAGGTCTTTTTCAGTCTCCCGAATTTCATCGCAAAAAGGTTATTGTGGGAAAATATTCATAACTCTCTCTCTGAGCATCAGATTGGAATGCTGTAAAATGTGACCACAAGTATACGAAATGTAGTTTCCTTTCTATCATTTTCAGATCCAAAGGAGGAAATAGTGATACGTGGAAAGTCGTACAAGTTCACTCTATTGAGATAGTCCATAATTGGGTCATTGTGGGAGATTGGACATAAATTTTCCTTGAAGAATCCAAATCAAGTCAGACCTATGACATTTTAAAGAAGCTTCAGAGGGATACTACACGGCAAAATTTCAAATATTGAGGATCTATAATTACAGACATAATTAAATTTCAATATAGAGCTCCTCAAAAGCAAGTAAAAGGTGTGTATATTTTTTTTCTCGAATTGCATAAGCCTTGTTTGAAGAATCAAGTTGAATTGATTCCAAGGGCATATTATAGAATATATATCAGTATTAGATTCTAAAATGGCCCCTAAAAATAATTCCATACCCATTAAGCCCTAAAAAATCTATACTATGATGCATGAAGAGGAAGAATTACAGTATGAGATATACAAATTACGGTACCAAGTGCAAAAAATTTCGATCTTACGAAGAGCAATCGAAGATGACATAGATGGTTTAAAAGCAGAAATGGAGGCTAAGTTGTATGGTTTGACGGATCAAATAATAGCTAATATGGATGATAAATTAGCGGAAGATCACATCGAGCATCAACAACAAGTTCTCCAACTCTCAAAGGATAACCTAACTTTGGTGCAGAATATAATGAAACAACGGGAAGATCAACATCACATTGAAAGAAGTTTTGAAGAAGTCACAGAAACAAGAAATCAACAAATACGATCAATTTGAGAGTATCTCATCAAGTGGAAGAATTTTTCTATAGAATATTCCATATGGGACGATCAAAATTTTATACAGAAACATCAAGAAATAATCAAGCGTTGAGGACAACACTTGTTTGAAGGAGAGGGACATGTTTTGTTCCTATATTAATAGTGTAGTCCCTTAGTATGTTATTTTAGCCCCCCTTATTTTTATTGTTGTACCCATGTAACCCCCATATTGTTATTATTATGCCTTTAAAATATTATTGTTAGGTCGGCTAGGATTACGTTGTGGCCCCACTAGGATTATATTGTGGCCCCATGGACTCCTATATATAGAAGCAGGTTTTGGTCATTTGTATCATCCAAGAATTTTTCATTAATGTAATGTATTGGAGGTTTCCCCCTCGAAGTGGCTTATTCCTAAGGCGTTGATATCTCTTTCCTTCTATTTTTGAGCTGGTTTCGCAACATTAGGTATTAGAGTTTTGGATTCTAGGGTTTTCGCTACTCCAAACCAATCATCATGGAGTTTTTTCTATAACGTTTTTTCTACGAAGTTTCAGAGCTTATAATCTATGGAAGTTAGGGCTTTTTGTAGGCTCCTGAATTTAACCTAAATAGGTCATCGCGACATTTGCGCTATAACTTTGTTTCTACGAATTTTCAGAAGCTGAAATTTTTAGAGAGCGAAGCCGAAATCCTGCGGAACATCGTCACAACATTTCAGAGCTTGGTTCACAATATTTTCAGAGTTATGATCTATGGAAGTTAGGTATTTTTTAGGCTCCTGAATTTCATGGCAAAAAGGTTATTGTGGGAAAATATGCATAACTATCTCTCTGAGCATCAGATTGAAATGTTGTAAAAAGTGTCTGCAGCTACACGGAATGTAGTTACCTTTCTATCACTTTTAGAGCCAAAGGAGGAAACAATGACATGTGGCAAGTCGTAGAAGTTTGCTCTATTGAACTAGTCCATAATTGGGTCATTGTGGGAGATTGGACATAAATTTTCCTTGAAGAATCCAAATCAGGTCAGAAATGTGACATTTTAAAGAAGCGTCAGAGGGATACTACAAGGCCAAATTTGAAATATTGAGGATCTACAATTACAGACATAATCAAATTTCAATATAGAGCTCCTTAAAAGCAAGTAAAATGTGTGTATATTTTTTTTCTTGAATTGCATAAGTCTTGCTTGAAGAATCAAGCTGAATTTATTCCAAGGGAATATTATAGAATATATCAGTATTAGATTCTAAAATGGCCCCTAAAAATAATTCCATACCCATTAAGCCCTAAAAAAGCTATACTATGATGCATGAAGAGGAAGAATTTTAGTATGAGATATAAAAATTACGGTACCAAGTGCAACAAATTTCGATCTTACGAAGAGCAATCGAAGATGAAATAGATGGTTTAAAAGCAGAAATGGAGGCTAAGTTGTATGGTTTGAAGGATCAAATAATAGCTAATATGGATGATAAATTAGTGGAAGATCACATCGAGCATCAACAACAAGTTCTCCAACTCTCAAAGGATAACCTAAATTTGGTGCAGAATATAATGAAACAACAGGAAGATCAACATCACATTGAAAGAAGTTCTGAAGAAGTCACAGAAACAAGAACTCAACAAATACAATCAATTTGAGAGTATCTCATCAAGTGGAAGAATTTTTCTGTAGAAGATTCCACATGGGAGGATCAAAATTTTATATAGAAACATCAAGAAATAATCAAGCATTGAGGACAACACTTTTTTGAAGGAGAGGGACATGTTTTGTTCCTATATTAATAGTGTAGTCCCTTATTATGTTAGTGTATCCCCCCTTATTGTTATTGTTGTACCCCTGTAACCCCCATATTGTTATTATTGTGCCTTTAAAATATTATTGTTAGGTCGGCTAGGATTACATTGTGGCCCCACTAGGATTATATTGTGGCCATATGGACTCCTATATATAGAAGGAGGTTTTGGTCATTTGTATCATCCAAGAATTCTTCATTCATGTAATGTATTGGAGGTTTCCCCCTCGAAGTGGCTTATTTCTAAGGCATTGATATCTCTTTTGTTCTATTTTTGAGCTGGTTTCGCAACATTTGGTATTAGAGCTTTGGATTCTAGGGTTTTCTCTACTCCAAACCGGTCATCATGGCATTTTTTCTATAAAAAAGTTTCTACGAAGTTTCAGAGCTTATAATTTATGGAAGTTAGGGCTTTTTGCAGGCTCCTGAATTTAACCTAAACAGGTCATCGCGACATTTTCACTATAAATTTTTTTCTATGAATTTTCATAAGCTGGAATTTTTAGAGAGCGAAGCTGAAATCCTACGGAAAATCGTCGCAACAATTTAGAGCTTGGTTCACAACATTTTTAGAGATATGATCTGTCGAAGTTAGGTCTTTTTCAGGCTCCCAAATTTCATCGCAAAAAGGTTATTGTGGGAAAATATTCATAACTCTCCCTATGAGCATCAGATTGGAATTCTGTAAAAAGTGTCTGCAAGCACATGGAATGTAGTTTCCTTTCTATCACTTTCAGAGCCAAAGGAGGAAACAATGACACGTGGCAAGTCGTACAAGTTCACTCTACTGAACTAGTCCATAATTGGGTTATTGTGGGAGATTGGACATAAATTTTCCTTCAAGAATCCAAATCAGGTCAGACCTGTGACATTTTAAAGAAGATTCAGGGGGATAATAAAAGGCCAAATTTCAAATATTGAGGATCTACAATTACAGACATAACTACATTTCAATATAGAGCTCCTCAAAAGCAAGTAAAAGGTGTGTATATTTTTTTTCTCGAATTGCAAAGTCTTGTTTGAAGAATCAAGTTGAATTGATTCCAAGGGCATATTATAGACTATATATCAGTATTAGATTCTAAAATGGCCCCTAAAAATAATTCCATACCCATTAAGCCCTCAAAAAGCTATACTATGATGCATGAAGAGGAAGAATTACAGTATGAGATATAAAATTACGGTACCAAGTGCAACAAATTTTGATCTTACGAAGAGCAATCGAAGATGAAATAGATGGTTTAAAAGTAGAAATGGAGGCTAAGTTGTATGGTTTGAAGGATCAAATAATAGCTAATATGGATGATAAATTAGTGGAAGATCACATCGAGCATCAACAACAAGTTCTCCAACTCTCAAAGGATAACCTAACTTTGGTGTAGAATATAATGAAACAACAGGAAGATCAACATCACATTGAAAGAAGTTCTGAAGAAGTCACAGAAACAAGAACTCAACAAATACGATCAATTTGAGAGTATCTCATCAAGTGGAAGAATTTTCCTGTAGAAGATTCCACATGGGACGATCAAAATTTTATACAGAAACATCAAGAAATAATCAAGTGTTGAGGACAACACTTGTTTGAAGGAGAGGGACATGTTTTGTTCCTATATTAATAGAGTAGTCCCTTATTATGTTAGTGCAGCCCCCCTTATTGTTATTTTTGTACCCCTGTAACCCCCATATTGTTATTATTGTGCTTTTAAAATATTATTGTTAGGTCGGCTAGGATTACATTGTGGCCCCACTAGGATTATATTGTGGCCCCATGGACAGCTATATATAGAAGGAAGTTTTGGTCATTTTTATCATCCAAGAATTTTTCATTCATGTAATGTATTGAAGGTTTCCCCCTCGAAGTGGCTTATTTCTAGGACGTTGATATCTTTTTTCTTCTATTTTTGAGCTAGTTTCACAACATACACATTTTCTCCCATTTCCATAATGCAAGCTATCAGAATTTTTATCACTTATGCATGCTCGATAAAAATCAAGGTCTACCAAATGGATGTTAAGTCATCCTTTCTAAATGGTGAATTTGAAGAATAAGTTTACATTGAACAACCCAAAGATTGTATGCTCTCTGAAAAGGAATACTATGTCTGCAGATTAAAGAAGGCACTATATGGTCTCAAGCATGCTCCTAGAGCTTGGTATGATCATCTTGACGGATATATACATCAACAAGGATTCAAGAAAGGAAGCACCGAAAATAATATCTATGTGAAAGTGGATCAATATAACCTAAAAAATATTGAGTTATATGTAGATGATATAATGTTTGGAAGAAATGATGACAAATTAAGTGACAAATTTGCCACAGAGATGCAAAGCGAGTCTGAAATGTCTCTACTTTGAAAGATGACATACTTTTTAGGGATTTAGATATCTCAGCATGATAAAGGAATACTTATATATCAAACCAAGTACATCAAGGAAATTCTCAATAAATTCAAGATGGAATATTGCAAACTTGTCCTTACCCCAATGGTAACAGGTTGCAAGTTAAGTTTAGATGATTCTTCAAAGGATGTGGACTAAAGGTTGTATAGATATATGATAGGCAGTATTTTATATGTGACATCTTCTCGACCAGACGTAATGCAGGCTGTTGGAGAAGTAGCAAGATTCCAAGTAGCACCAAAATAATCTAATATTATTTCCGTCAAAATAATTTTTCGATATATTAAAGGCACAACAGAATATGGTTTATTTTATCCCAAAGGGAATAATATAGTTATCCAAGATTATACAGATGTAGATTGGTCAGGAAGTGTTGATGATTGAAATAGGACCATTGGAGCAACATTCTGTCTAGGTGGTTGCCTTGTTTCATGGTTAAGAAAAAATTAGTCTTCAATCTCAGTATCAAAGCAGAAGCAAAATATATCATGGAAACATCTTGTTGTACTTAATTTCTCTGGATGAATCAAACTTTTCAAGATATTCAAGTCAATTTTGATGAGCCTATTCCCATATTTTGTGATAACACTAGTGCCATTAGTTTCTCCAATAATCTTGTGATGCATTCCAAAATAGAGCACATTCCTATTAAATATCATTTCATTAGGGAGCAGGTCACTGGAAAGAATATCAAGCTTGAATATTTTGGCACAAAGGAAAAAATTGTTGACATATTTACCAAACCATTACCTTGTGAAGCATTTGATTATCTTCGACTAAAGCTTAGGATTCTCCAAATTTCTCATTAGACTCCTTCCCTTATCTAAATAAGTATAAAAAGGGGGGGAGTTGAGCTGTGTACAAGTTCGTAGGATGAAGTTTGTCAAGATGAGTTACCCTTTGCCATTGATTAAAAAAGGGGAGATAATTTTCTAGGAAGAGGTGTCATGATCGCAGGGGGAGTACATGTGTTTCCATCAATGCAAAAGGGAGATTGTTGTGAAGCTAACTCCAAAAATATAAGAAAATAGATATCAACACCTTAGAAATAAGACACTTCGAGGGGGCAACCTCCAATACATTACATGAATGAACAATTCTTGGATGATACAAACTACAAAACCTCCTTTCTACATATAGGAGTCCATGGGGCCACAACGTAATCCTAGTGGGGCCACAATGTAATCTTAGCTTACCTAACAATAATAATTTAAGGGCACAATAATAACAATATGGGGGTTACAGGGGTACAATAATAACAAGAAGGGGGTTACACTAACAAGAATAAGGGACTATATTAGTAATATAGGGACCTAACATGCCCCTCTCCTTCAAAAAAGTGTTGTCCTCAATGCTTGAGTAGCTCTAGGTGCTTCTGTATAAAATTCTCATCCTCCCATGTAGAATCTTCAGTGGTTAAGTTCTTCCACTTGATGAAATACTCTGAAATTGATTGATTCCGTAGCTATAGATTTATTATTTCCATGACCGCTTTAGGTTCCAATATGTTTTTTCCTTCCTCATCAAGTTCTAGCAATATTGTTTGAACTAGAATATTTTCACCTATAACCTTCTTTAAGCATGAAACATGGAAAACTGGATGCACTCGTGAAGAAGTAGGAAGCTCCAATTTGTATTCCATAGTACCAATATTTTGCAACACCTTGTAAGGACCATAGTACTTTGGAGATAATTTATTATCCTTCTTAGCTTGCTTGAGGGACATTTGTTTGTATGGTTGTAGCCGTAAAAATGCCCAGTTTCCTACATCAAAACTTCTCTTACTGCGATGTTAATCTTCCTATTGTATCATATGATTTTGTTCCAAATTTATATTATCCTTTAAGAGTTGGAGAACTTGTTGTTGATGCTCGATGTGATCTTCCACTTCTTGAACCTTATAATTTTCTCTTAAATATGATGTGATGGATGGTGGATGATATCCATAAAGTGCCATAAATGGGGTCATTTTTGCTGCATTATGGAACGAAGTGTTATACCACCATTCGGCCAGAGGTAACCACTTGACCCATTGTGTTTGTTTATCAAATACAAAACAACGAAGATATCCTTCCAAAAATTTATTTACTATCTCAGTTTGACCATCAAATTGAGGATGATAAGATGAGCTATGAGCTAATTGAGTACCCAAACAAGAAAATAACTTTGTCCAAAAATTTCCAGTAAAAATAGGATCTCTGTCGCTCACAATGACCCTTGGGATTCCATGTAGCTTTTGAATTCTGTCCATAAATGTAGTAGCAACTGTACTTGCTTTAAATGGATGAGATAATGCACAAAATTGTGCATACTTGGTAAATCTATCAACTACCACCATGATGACACTCTTTCCTTCAGACTTAGGTAAACCTATGATAAAATCCATTGAAATATCCTCCCAACATTGACTTGGAATGGATAAAGGTTGTAGAAGACCTGGGGTATTAATTCTCTCAACTTTATTTTGCTGGAAAATGAAACATTTCACCACAAAATTTTGAATATCGAATTTAAGGCCATCCCAAAAAAAATCATTCTTCACCCTATGGTAAGTTTTTAAAAATCCTCAGTATCCTCCTAAAGGACAAGTGTGCAATTCCAAAAGAATCTTCTATTTTAGTTGGGAATTCTTACAAAGATATAAGTGATTTTTGTACCATAAGGAATCATTTTTCCAACTAAATGTATCAGATGTACTAGGATGTTGTTGCAACTTTTGAATGAGTGTCCATACTTCTTTGTCCTTCTTCCATTCATCTCTTGCTTCGGTTATCCAATCTAGTTGGATAATAGAAATGGCACAAAGCAATGCTTCCACCTCCTCATTCTTTCTTGAGAGTGCATCTGCAACAACATTTAGCTTCCTTTTTTTTGTATATTATTTCAAAGTCATAACCCAACATCTTTGTGACCCATTTTTGCTTCTCTTATGAAGATAGTATTTGTTTCAAAAAGTGTTTAAGACTATCATGATCAATTTTTACCTTGAAGTGTCTGCCCATTAGGTAAATTCACCATTTATTTAGTGCATGTAGTATTTCTAACATTTCCTTCTCATAAATAGCTTTCTATAAATACTTTCCTTTGATTGGACGACTTTCAAAAGCAATGGATCTTCCTTCTTGCATTAAAACAACACTAATTCCATTTCCTGAGGCATCACATTCCATAATAAAGGTTTTTGTTTACTCTGGCATAGCTAAGACCGGTGCTAGGCACATTGCCTCTTTAAGATGTTCAAAGGCCTTGGTTGCTTCAAGAGTCCATGAAAATGCATCTTTCTTCAATAATGTTGTTATAGGTGCTTCTATTCTCCCATAATTCTTAACAAACTTGAAATAATACCCTGTTAACCCGAGAAATCCTCGCAACTGCTTTATGGTTGTGGGGAATTTTCATTCCTTAATGGATTTAATTTTGTTAGGGTCTACCTTAACACCCTCGTGAGATACAATATGACCCAGAAATTCCACCTCTTGTACTCCAAAGAAACATTTGGATATTTTTGCATATAATTTTTTCTCCTGCAATAGTTTGAGCACCCCTTCAACATGTTGAACATGATCCTTCCAAGACCTGCTATATATTAGTATATCATCAAAAAATACTAGCACAAATATTCTAAGGAAGGGTTTGAAAATGGAATTCATAAACCCTTGAAATGTAGAAGGTGCATTGGTAAGGTCAAAAGGCATGACCAAAAATTCATAATGATCCTCATGAGTTCGAAATGCTGTTTTCAGAATATCTTTAGTCTTCATTCTAATTTGATGATATCCTGAACGAAGATCCAACTTGGTAAAATAAATTTCTCCATGTAATTCATCCAATAATTCATCAATCACAGGAATGGGAAATTTATATTTAATGGTGAGCTTATTGAGCTCCCTATAATCTAGACACATGTGCCATGATCCATCCTTCTTTTGTACCAATACTATAGGAGTAGAGAAATAACTTTGACTAGGTTGAATTATACCCGCCTCTAACATTTTTGCAATCATACATTCAATTTCTCTCTTTTGGACATAAGGATATCTATAAGGCCTGATGT
The DNA here is from genome assembly GCA_034641835.2 of Pinus albicaulis. Classification (NCBI taxonomy): domain Eukaryota; kingdom Viridiplantae; phylum Streptophyta; class Pinopsida; order Pinales; family Pinaceae; genus Pinus; species Pinus albicaulis. The sequence goes on along the minus strand of CM076582.1, from coordinate 656,228,296 downwards.
TTGGAGGAACACTTTTGGGAATCAAATGAATAGCATGATCATGATCACAAATAGGTGAGAGTCCTTTGGGAGTTCCAAACACCTTGGAATGATTGTCCAAGACTTTTTGGAGATCTGCAGAAATAGATGATTTTGATGTTGGAACTTCTAGTGAGCATAATTGTGCAATTATGCCTCGTTGTTCTTTATTTAGAAGCTTTGTCATAAAATTAGAGCTTATTATCTTTTAAAGCTACTGCAGTACCCCTTAATTCGACTTCCTTTCCTTTTGAAAAAAAATTCAAGAAAATTTATTGAAAATTAAAAGCTACCATCCCCAAAGATTGTAACCATTGTACTACTAGTACAACATCAACACCTCCTGTTGGAATTGAAAGCATTGGAATATTCAATACATATTCCCCCTTGGTTAGCTTGATATTATGGCATTTTTTAGGGCAATATATAGTTCCTCCATTTGGAATCATCTGTTGACATTCTGGTGTCGGGTATAGGAAACAATTCAATTCCTTGGCTACTTTACAAGGAATGAAATCATGGGTACTACCCGAATCAATCAACACTATTACCTTTTTCTTCTTGATATGTCCTTCTATATGAGAGCTTGAGGAGTGGTAATTCCTGCCAATGCATTACATGATATGGTTGGACTCATTTCTTCTTCTTCTATGGTTGGTTCTTGGTGTATATTCTCTTCTTTTGAAGTTTCTTGTTCATTTTCTTCCTCCTCTTCACAATCTATGTAAAATAATTTCTTCAATACACTTATGACCTTTAGTGTATTTGCTATCACAACTGTAGCAAAGCCCTTTTGCTCCTTTTTCTTCCAATTGTTGTGGTGTCAACCTTGCAGGTTGTGGAAATTTAGGAGTAGCAACACTTCCATCTTTATAGTAGTGAGTGGTAGGCTTCTTTGTCGCCATAATTTTACATTCAATTTTTCTTGCCAACCTGAATGCCTTCTCCAATGAATCAGGTTCCAAAACGCAAACTTCATGTTGGATGTTATCCTTTAAAGTACCTATGAAGAGATCAATCCTATGTTCCTCTGAAATATCGTTTACCCTTATATTCAATTTTTGGAAGTCCTCAATGTGCTCCCCCACTGAACCCTTTTGTTTGAGATTTATCAATTGGCTAAAGAAGGGGTTGCTCTTTGTTTCCTCATAATGTGCTATCATTTACTCCGTAAAAATTGACCAAGTGACAATTTTTTTACGGGAGCAAAGCCATCGATACCATACAAATGTATTTTGTTCTAAATGTAAAGTTGCAATCCATACCTTTTGTGTGTTTTGCACCGAATTGTTTTCATAAATGCAGTAGCAACTGTATTTGCTTTAAATGGATGAGATGATGCACAAAAGTGTGCATACTTGGTAAGTCTATCAACTACCACCATGATGACACTCTTTCCTTCGGACTTAGGTAAACCTGTGATAAAATCCATTGAAATCTCCTCTCAACGTTGACTTGGAATGGATAAAGGTTGTAGAAGTCCCAGGGTCTTAATTGTCTCAACTTTATTCTGTTGGCAAACCAAACATTCTGCCACAAACTTTTGAATATCAGATTTAAGGCCATCCCAAAAAAATTCTTTCTTCACCCTGTGGTAAGTTTTTAAAAATCCTGAGTGTCCTCCTAAAGGAGAAGTGTGCAATTCCAGAAGAATCTTTGTTTTAGTTGGGAATTCTTACAAAGATATAAGCGATCTTTGTACCATAAGGAATCATTTTTCCAACTAAATGTATCAGATGTACTAGGATCTTGCTGCAACTTTTGAATGAGTGTCCATACATCTTTGTCCTTCTTCCATTCATCTCTTGCTTCAATTATCCAATCTGGTTGGATAATAGAAATGGCACAAAGCAATGCTTCCACCTCTTCATTATTTCTTGAGAGTGCATCTGCAACAACATTAAGCTTCCATTTTTTGTAGATTATTTCAAAGTCATAACCCAACATCTTTGTGACCCATTTTTGCTGCTCTTCTGAAGATATTATTTGTTCCAAAAAGTGTTTAAGACTATCATGATCAGTTTTTACCTTGAAGTGTCTTCCCATTAGGTAAGTTCACAATTTCTTTAGTGCATGTAGTATTGCTAACATTTCCTTCTCATAAATAGGTTTCTGTAAATACTTTCCTTTGATTGGACGACTTTCAAAAGCAATGGGTCTTCCTTCCTGCATAAAAACTGCACCAATTCCATTTCCTGAGGCATCACATTCCACAATAAAGGTTTTTGTGAAGTCTGGCGTAGCTAAGACCGGTGCTAGGCACATTGCCTCTTTAAGATGTTCATAGGCCTTAGTTGCTTCAGGAGTCCATGAAAATGCATCTTTCTTCAATAATGTTGTTAGAGGTGCTGCTATTCTCCCATAATTCTTAACAAACTTGCGATAATACCCTGTTAACCCGAGAAATCCTCGCAACTTATTTATGGTTGTGGGTACTTTCCATTCCTTAATGGCTTTAATTTTTTTAGGGTCTACTTTAACACCCTCGTGAGATACAATATGACCCAGATATTCCACCTCTTGTACTCCAAAGAAACATTTGGATTTTTTGCATATAATTGTTTCTCCTGCAATAGTTTGAGCACCCTGTCAACATGTTCAACATGATCCTTCCAAGACCTGCTGTAGATTAGTATATCATCAAAAAATACTAGCACAAATTTTCTAAGGAAGGGTTTGAAAATGGAATTCATCAACCCTTGAAAATGTAGAAGGTGCATTGGTAAGGCCAAAAGGCATGACCAAAAATTCATAATGACCCTCATGAGTTCGAAATGCTGTTTTTGGAATATCTTCAGTCTTCATTCTAATTTGATGATATCCTGGACGAAGATCCAACTTGGTAAAATAAATTGCTCCATGTAATTCATCCAATAATTCATCAATCACAGGAATGGGAAATTTATCTTTAATGGTGAGCTTATTGAGCTCCCTATAATCTGGACACATGCACCGTGATCCATCCTTCTTATGCACCAATACTACAGGAGCAGAGAAAGAACTTTGACTAGGTTGAATTATACCCGCCTCTAACATTTCTGCAATCATACGTTCAATTTTTCTCTTTTGGACATAGGGATATCTATAAGGCCTGATGTTTGGAGGAAAATTTCCTGGAATCAAATGAATAGCATGATCATTATCATGAATAGGTGGGAGTCCTTTGGGAGTTTCAAACACCTTGGAATGGTTGACCAAGACTTGTTGGAGATCTGCAGAAATAGATGATTTTGATGTTGAAACTTCTAGTGAGCATAATTGTGCAATTAGGCCCCATTGTTATTTCTTTAGAAGATTTGTCATGACATTATGGTTTATTATCTTTCCTGGCTTCTCTGCAATACCTCGTAATTTGACTTCCTTTCCTTCTAAAAAAAATTTTAAGAAAATTTCTTGAAAATTAAAAGCTACTGTCCCCAAAGATTGTAACCATTGTACTCCTAGTACAACATCAGCACCTCCCATAGGAATGGAAAGCATTGGAATATTCAATACATATTCCCCCATGGTTAGCTTGATATTATGGCAGTTTCCAGAGCAATTTATAGTTCCTCCATTTGCAACCATCACTTGACATTCTGGTGTTGGGTATAGAAAACAATTCAATTCGTTGGCTACCTTACAATGAATAAAAGTATGGGTGATACCTGAATCAATCAACATTATTACCTTTTTATTATTCATATGTCCTTCTATCTTGAGAGTTTGAGGAGTGGCAATTCCTGCCAATGCATTACACGATATGGTTGGACTCATTTCTTCCTCTTCCAGGGCTATTTCCTGGTGTATATCCTTTTCTTGTTCATTTTCTTCTTCCTCTTCACAATATATGTAAAATAATTTCTTCTCAATACACTTATGACCTTTAGTGTATTTTCTATCACAACTGTAGCAAAGCCCTTTTGCTCTTTTTTCTTCCAATTTTTGTGGTGTCAACCTTGTAGGTTGTGGAAATCTAGGTGTAGCAACACTTCCTTCTTTATAGAAATGAGTGGTAGGCTTCCTTGTCGCCATAATTTTACATTCAATTTTTCTCGCCAACCTAAATGTCTTCTCCAATGAATCAAGATCCAAAACGTGAACTTCATGTTGGATGTTATCCTTTAAAGTACATATGAAGAGATCAATCCTGTGTTCCTCTGGAATATCAATTACCCTTATATTAAATTTTTGGTAGTCCTCAATGTGCTCCCCCACTAAATCCTTTTGTTTGAGATTTATCAATTGGCTAAAGAAGGTTTTGCTCTTTTTTTCCTCATAATGTGCTATCATTTCCTCCGTAAAAATTGACCAAGTGACAATTTTTTTACGGGAACAAAGCCATCGATACCATAAAAATGTATTTTGTTCTAAATGTAAAGTTGTAATGTGTACCTTTTGTGTGTTTTGCACTGAATTGTGTCCATAAATGTAGTACCAACTGTACTTTCTTTAAATGGATGAGATGATGCACAAAAGTGTGCATACTTGGTAAGTCTATCAGCTACCACCATGATGACACTCTTTCCTTCGGACTTAGGAAAAACTGTGATAAAATCCATTGAAATCTCCTCCCAACGTTAAATTGGAATGGATAAAGGTTTTAGAAGTCACGAGGTCTTAATTGTCTCAACTTTATTCTGTTGGCAAACCAAACATTCCGCCACAAACTTTTGAATATCAGATTTAAGGCCATCCCAAAAAAATTCTTTCTTCACCCTGTGGTAAGTTTTTAAAAATCCTGAGTGTCCTCCTAAAGGAGAAGTGTGCAATTCCAGAAGAATATTTTGTTTTAGCTGGGAATTATTACAAAGATATAAGCGATCTTTGTACCATAAGGAATCATTTTTCCAACTAAATGTATCAGATGTACTAGGATCTTGCTGCAACTTTTGAATGAGTGTCCATACATCTTTGTCCTTCTTCCATTCATCTCTTGCTTCGGTTATCCAATCTTTTTGGATAATAGAAATGGCACAAAGCAATGCTTCCACCTCTTCATTCTTTCTTGAGAGTGCATCTGCAACAACATTAAGCTTCCCTTTTTTGTAGATTATTTCAAAGTCATAACCCAACATCTTTGTGACCCATTTTTGTTGTTCTTCTAAAGATAGTATTTGTTCCAAAAAGTTTTTAAGACTATCATGATCATTTTTTACCTTGAAGTGTCTTCCCATTAGGTAAGTTCGCCATTTCTTTAGTGCATGCAGTATTGCTAACATTTCCTTCTCATAAATAGGTTTCCATAAATAATTTCCTTTGATTGGATGACTTTCAAAAGCAATGGATCTTCCTTCCTGCATCAAAACAGTACCAATTCCATTTCCTGAGGCATCACATTCCATAATAAAGGTTTTTGTGAAGTCTGGCGTAGCTAAGACTGGTGCTAGGCACATTGCCTCTTTAAGATGTTCAAAGGCCTTAGTTGCTTCAGGAGTCCATGAAAATTCATCTTTCTTCAATAATGTTATTAGAGGTGCTGCTATTCTCCCATAATTCTGAACAAACTTGCGATAATACCGTGTTAACCCGAGAAATCCTCGCAACTTCTTTATGGTTGTGGGGACTTTTCATTCCTTAATGGCTTTAATTTTTGTAGGGTCTACCTTAACACCCTCGTGAGATACAATATGGCCCAGATATTCCACCTCTTGTACTCCAAAGAAAAATTTGGATTTTTTTGCATATAATTGTTTCTCCTGCAATAGTATGAGCACCCTGTCAACATGTTTAACATGATCCTTCCAAGACCTGCTATAGATTATTATATCATCAAAAAATAATAGCACAAATTTTCTAAGGAAGGGTTTGAAAATGGAATTCATCAACCCTTGAAATGTAGAAGGTGCATTGGTAAGGCCAAAAGGCATGACCGAAAATTCATAATGACCCTCATGAGTTTGGAATGTTGTTTTTGGAATATCTTCAGTCTTCATTCTAATTTGATGATATCCCGAACGAAGATCCAACTTGGTAAAATAAATTGCTTCATGTAATTCATCCAATAATTCATCAATCACAGGAATGGGAAATTTATCTTTAATGGTGAGCTTATTGAGCTCCCTATAATCTGGACACATGCACCATGATCCATCCTTCTTATGCACCAATACTACAGGAGCTGAGAAAGAACTTTGACTAGGTTGAATTATACCCGCCTCTAACATTTCTGCAATCATACGTTAAATTTTTCTCTTTTGGACATAGGGATATCTATAAGGCCTTATGTTTGGAGGAAAAATTCCTGGAATCAAATGAATAGAATGATCATGATCACGAATAGGTGGAAGTCCTTTGGGAGTTTCAAACACCTTGGAATGGTTGCCCAAGGCTTGTTGGAGATCTACAGAAATAGATGATTTTGATGTTGAAACTTCTAGTGAGCATAATTGTGCAATTACGCCTCGTTGTTCTTTCTTTAAAATATTTGTCATGACATTAGAGCTTATTATCTTTCTTGGCTTCCCTACAATACCTCGTAATTCGACTTCCTTTCCTTCTGAAAAAAATTTCAAGAAAATTTCTTGAAAATTAAAAGCTACTGTCCCCAAAGATTGTAACCATTGTACTCCTAGTACAACATTAGCACCTCCCATAGGAATGGAAAGAATTGGACTAGTCAATACATATTCCCCATGGTTAGCTTGATATTATGGCATTTTCCAGAGCAATTTATAGTTCCTCCATTTGCAACCATCACTTGACATTCTGGTGCTGGGTATAGGAAACAATTCAATTCCTTGGTTACCTTACAATGAATAAAATTATGGGTACTACCTGAATCAATCAACACTATTACCTTTTTCTTCTTGATATGTCCTTCTATCTTGAGAGTTTGAGGAGTGGTAATTCCTGCCAATGCATTACACGATATGGTCAGACTCATTTCTTCCTCTTCTAGGGTTGGTTCCTGGTGTATATCCTCTTCTTGTTCATTTTCTTCTTCCTCTTCGCAATCTATGTAAAATAATTTCTTCTCAGCACACTTATGACCTTTAGTGTATTTGCTATCACAACTGTAGCAAAGCCCTTTTGCTCTTTTTTCTTCCAATTTTTGTGGTGTCAACCTTTTAGGTTGTGGAAATCTAGGCGTAGCAACACTTCCTTCTTTATAGAAGTGAGTGGTAGGCTTCCTTGTCGCCATAATTTTACATTCAATTTTTCTTGCCAACCTGAATGCCTTCTCCAATGAATCAGGTTCCAAAACACAAACTTCATGTTGGATGTTATCCTTTAAAGTACATATGAAGAGATCAATCCTATGTTCCTCTAGAATATCAGTTACCCTTATATTCAATTTTTGGAAGTCCTCAATGTGCTCCCCCACTAAACCCTTTTGTTTGAGATTTATCAATTGGCTAAAGAAGGTGTTTCTCTTTGTATCCTTATAATGTGCTATCATTTCCTCCGTAAAAATTGACCAAGTGACAATTTTTTTACGGGAGCAAAGCCATCGATACCATACAAATGTATTTTGTTCTAAATGTAAAGTTGCAATGCGTACCTTTGTGTGTTTTGCACATTATGGAGATCAAAATATTGCTCCATCTGTAGTATCCATGTTACAGGATCCTTTCCATCAAACTTCCTCATATCCATTTTTGGAATATGGTGGTTCTTCCCGCCAGCATTAGAGTTTATGAAGTCACGATTAACATTTATTTTGTTCTCATCATGAGTTTCCTCTACTATGTTTTCACCATTAGGAAACATTTCTTGTATCAACTTTGTCAAACCTTCCATGTATGCTTTTAGATCATTCTTCATGTTTTCCATGTTGTCTTTCATTTTTTCATCCATCTTAGCTTCCATGTGATCCATCTTAGATTCCATGCCAGCTTCCATGCCATCTATCTTAGATTCCACGCCTTTATTCAAACCATCCATCTTCGCTTCCACGCCTTTCTTAAAAACTTCCATTTCATTTTTTGTTTCTCTTTGCGAGAGAGAAATTTGGTGCACTTGCTCTTGTAATTTTGATAGATCATGTTGCAATTCTTCATCTTCATGAGTCATAGTAGAGCCTTCTAAAGGCTTAAAGGGTGTTGAATTATTTTTACGGGGAATTTTTTAGAACCCAATACTGATATCTATTTGACAGTATGCCCTTGGAATCAATTCAAATTGATTCTTCAAACAAGACTTATGCAATTTGGAAAAAAAATACACACCTTTTTCTTGCTTTTGAGGAGCTCGATATTGAAATTGGATTATCTATGTGATTGGGGCTCTTCAATATCTGAAATTTGGCTTTGAGGTAGCCTTCTGAATTATATTTCAAATGCCACAGGTCTGACTTGATTTTGATTCTCCAAGGCAAGGTTATGTCCAATCTCCCACAATGACCTAATTATGGACTGTTTCAGTAGAGAAAACTTGTATGACTTGCCACGTGTCATTGTTTCATATTTTAGCTCTGAAATTGATAGAAAAGAAACTATAGTCCGTGTTCTTGTGATCAATTTTTACGGCACTCCTATCTGATGCTCAGAGAGAGAGTTATGAAGATTTTCCCACGATCACCTCTTTGAGATGAAATTCAGGAGCCTAAAAAAGCGCTACCTTCCACAGATCATATCTCCGAAAATATTGTGAACCAAGCTCTGAAATTTTGTGAAATTTTTCCTCATGATTTCAGCTTCGCACCTTAACAATTTCAGATTCTGAAACTATGTAGAAAAAAAATTATAGTTCAAATTCCACGATCACTTGTTTAGATTAAATTGAGGAGCCTACAAAAAGACCTAACTTCCACAGATCATATCTCCGAAAATATTGCGAACCAAGCTCTGAAATTTTGCGACGATGTTCCTTAGGATTTTGGCTTTGCACTCTAAACATTTCAGCTTTTGAAACTATGTAGAAGAAAATTTGTAGCGAAAATTCCACGATGACCTGTTTGGAGCAGTGAAACCCTAGAATCCAAAGCCTCTGATACCAAATGTTGTGAAACCTGCTCCAAAAATAGAAGAAAATAGATATCAACACCTTAGAGATAAGCCACTTTTAGGGGGAAACCTCTAATACATTACATGAATGAACAATTCTTGGATGATACAAATTACAAAACCTCCTTTCTATATATAGGAGTCCATGGGGCCACAATGTAATCTTAGCCGACCTAACAATAATAATTTAAGGGAACAATAATAACAATATGGGGGTTACAGGGATACAATAATAACAATAAGAGGGTTACACTAACAACAATAAGGGACTATACTAGTAATATAGGGACCTAATAGAGTTATTTTTGATCAATGGTTGTCATTGATGTCAACCCAAGAAGCACCAGGGCTACCTTGACCTTGCATGGGAATTTTGACTTGACAACTTACTCTATTCTGAGTCAAGGATATTTTCTATGGTTTTTACCTGTCTAGATGTTTCCGTTGATATATGGAACACCACATAATTATTCACAATTTGAGATATACTCGTGTTTTAAGTTAGTAACCCCACTTAGTGGGATAAAACACCATGGGGTTGTGGAATAATGCTAATCATTGGTTATGGTAATTGAATTGTCAATAATTAATAATTTTTTAAGCTCCTAAAATCCATCCAACATTCTTTTGAACCCTTAGTTAAACTAAGAGGGGGGGTGAATCAGTTTAATACATTAATGGACTTTTAAAACTTTCCTTTAAACTTATTTAAGCCTTCATTTCAAGATCAAATTATTATATAATGAAACAACAGTATTAATATGTGAGAAGCAAGTATTAAGAAGATTAAATACATAACATCGACACATAATCATTATGCACATGGACAACAAATATAAGTGGAAATCCATAAGGGAGAAAACCACATCTTATTATTTTTGTGATGCAAAGGCAAGCTCCAAATCCTTCTCACCACTGATTTTATATAGGCTCCAACCTACAAGAGGCTACTACCTCAAATTCTGCAAGATACAACTTGCAAGGAAGCTCCAACTCCCCTCTATTTTCTGCAGGATCCTACCTCAACCAGCTCCAACTGGAAATCTATCAAGATACAACTTGAAATGGAAGCACCAACTCCCATGTATTTTTCTGTAGCCTACAACCCACAGGAGGCTCCTACCTCAACCAACTACAACTGGACATCTATCAAGCTACAACTTGATACGGAAGCACAAACTTCCTCACTCTACAATAAAATCATATGTTGATTTACCTAGATATCAACTCTGTTTTTATCCTTCTTCACTGCTGCCCCTATAGCCTTTAAATATGTTTCATATCAACTCTAGATATTTACACTGCGGCCCTTCCAGCCTTAAAATATGTTTCATATCAGCTCTGGATCTTCACAGCATCTCTATTTTCTCTCTCTCATTCTTCCATTGTTTAACATTCTGAAGTGCTCTTAAATTCTTCTTCTCTTTTCAATTTTGCAGCTTTCTAACCTCTTCTGCAATCTTCAAATATGTTGCATTCTCTCTCTTTCTTCCTCTAATTTCCATCACATTCTGCACATGCATATTACCTATTTTATACAGATACCTTCATGACCATTTTCATTCTCTATGGGAATATGAAGTGAGCAGAAATGACTCTTACCTTTCACCCACTCATTTCTTCACTCAGGATATTCTGAATGTTACAACAAATGTACAATTATTACAGTATCAAATGGAGTTTTGCTTTTCCTGGGAGACTTTCCTTTGCATCACAAAAAATATAAAATAAATAATAAATTTACAGTTACAATCAATTATTTTACTCAGCCCTTTCAGTTTCTTGGCTTTGCTGTGCATTTGTCCCCTTCTGCTTGTTGTTCATTTGTCTTTTCTGAGTCTGCAGTTATATTTCAACTGTGCTGCATAATTGCCCCTTTTTTCCTGACTCGACCCATGATGTTGCACTATTCTACACGAGGTCGGGTCCTTTAATTTTCCTAAGCCCTTACTTGTTGTGTTCACCATTTTTTTTTTACCTGAGTCTTTTCTTCTGCATTCAACCTTTTCATTTCAATCACTGCTGCAACACAGTTCTGCACGAGCTTCATGTCCTTTTTCTTACCTAAGCCTTTTCTTTTAACATAGTCTTATATGCAATTTTAACCAGTACGTGACCGATGGGTTATGGCCCACATAAAATCCCTTTTTAACACATCGGATTAAAATTTTCGAGTTTAATTAACATACATACTTTTAGAAATCAAACAACACATATTAACATAATAGGAAGCACATAACAGATGCAGAACAAGGCTATCGGGTCCCATAGTTATTGACCAATCACAAGACATCGCACTTCGCTTGCCCGCAAGTTTTAACTCTTATCGATATCACAAAACTATAAACTATGTTTCTTACGATCTGCGATATTGCGCAATGATACCGCGTGCCCTTATCTACTTCCCATCACATACAACATAACTTACTGTGGGAGACTTAAACCATAACATTTAATATCTATGATGTGCGCTCATGCACAGTGCTGACACGTGACTCTTCCCTCATCACATTGCATATAACTTACCATATTGTGCGAACTATTAATGATAAACTCTAAGATCTGCGATGTGTGCTCATGTGCAGTGCTGACACATGGCTCCTCCATTTCACATCGCAACACTTTAAACTTCCCTTGTGGTTGCCTTAATGCTATACCTTAAATGTTGTGATGTGCAATATCAATTCCAGGCCACTGGAATCTCCATCGTTGGCTTGTCCTAGATCTGATGGTCCATGCAATGTCCCCGCCGATTCGCTTCGCATCAAAAAATAATAATCTTAACTTGCGAAAACTCTTAACCGATACTCCTATTTTATGTGATGTGCGAAAAAGTTGTGGTTGCAACGTAATTTATCACCATTGATCAGTGTTGGATCTATGATCCCTATCAAGTTTGAAAATATGATTTCTTTCTGCCCAGCTTATCTTGCAATGAATCTCATTTGTCCATTTCTTTCCTTCATTTATGTGATCTAATCATGACTGTCTGCTCGGCTTCACGCAGCTCTTCTTCACCTCTTCTTTCTGATTTGATCTCTGCTGTCAATTCTTAACCATCGATTCTGCGATCTGATCCTCACCATTGATTCCTTCTTAAGAATTCTTTTTAAGTGTTATGTATTTATTCAATTTTTGTTCTTTATATTCTCGCTGCTCTATAACATCGGTTCCCCCATGTTGCTCCTCCTGAACTTGTTCAGAGCTCTTCAACGTGAATCTCTCTTGAGATTATTCTTCTGGTTATTCATATAACCATTACACTATCTTGAGCCTTCATTTGCTACCTTTGCTGCCTCAGCTTCTTTGTTGCCTCTGATCCTTTGCTATCTTTGTTGCCTCTGCTTCTTTGCTGCCTCTACTCTTTTACTACCTCTGCTGCCTCTGATTCTTTGCTTCCTTTGCTGCCTCTGCTCCCTTTTCTACCTCTCTGCTACCTCTTCTAATAGTCTAATGCTACTCCTTACCTCTTTGTTTCTCCTCTGCCTCTCTCTTAAGATTTCTTGCTGCATTTTTTTCTGATATGCTCCTTTGCCTTATGATAGTTCTGTTGTTGCTCCTTTGTGCTCCTTTTCCATCAATGAAAATATTTCCAACAGTCTCCCCCTTTGGCATTGATGGAAACACATCTACCAATACTCCAATTATTCCTCCAAGACTTCCTCCAAGAAATCCTCCCCCTTTTATTCTGAGAAGTCTATTTCTTCCTCTTCTTTCTTTTCATAAGAGCCTTTATTCTTCTTCTTGCTTTTCCTCCCCCTTTGACATTAATGGAAAAGGGTTGCACACTTCCCAGTTAGGTTTCCATATTTTCATTATTTCTCTCTGAGTTGTGTTTAGTCCTTATTCTTCTGACCTTATACCTTGCTGCTCTAGACTAGTTACAAGAGTTGTTGGGAGAACACTTTGAGAATCATTGAACTTGTATGTATTATATACACAGTAAGTTGATACCATCCCAAAGCATAGACTCCTTACACTTGTATAAAGCTGAAAGTGATGATAAGGACACTTCATAGAAAAAATTGTACCAAACTTATATAATCAGAGATGCATCATTGGAACAATACTAAAATACTGAGAATGCTCCATACAACATATAAAGTCTGCTCCAAATATACTTCAGTATATATTAATATCTTCATCTGAGACACATATATATTGAGGCAGATTGTGTATGGAATATTTCTTCCTCTACAATACATACCTGCGGTACACATCTATTCAAATAAGATTATGTCAATATATATTTTATAGCTGAGGATCAAATTTACTGCTAATAGTTGGTGATATGTGCTAGACTGCTGACAGGGATATTACATTAACAGTCGAAAGGCCCTTGATACTGATGTGAAAAATGAATCAAACCAGAAATTACAATTTATTGTAATATTAGACAATATATTTCAATGAAAGAGACCAAATGACTTTACTATTGTACAGAGTACTTTCAAAACAAACCCTTGAGGCTAGATACATTCAATGCATTGGTCAATCTCACTTATCAACTATGAGATTTTATTTATGACAAAAGGGATATGTATTTCAATGGTCAACCTCTCTTCAATGGTGAAATACCAACAATTCCTTTATGTTGAATTAGGCTTTAGATTAATCAATAAAAGACTCTTCAACTTCAAATGGTAATATTACCACAACTATTCCTTCATACTTCACATACTTTAATTGTTCTATCATGATGATTTTCAGCAAAATATGTTCAAGTTGTTTAATTGGAATCTCAACAAACACACTTCACTTAGTTTTATGAATGATCCTAAGAAAGATACCTTGAAGATATATCTATACTGACTTGAGGAAGGCATGCAATTATATCTAGAAATAGATACTTCTTCAATGCTCAATATAATAGTTCAAGTGTAAACAAGATAATGATCCTTTGGCACTTTTATTGACCTTTTCATGCTTTAATAATGCAGATAATGCTGGGTATACTAACTTGATGTACTTCTTCCATTATACTTTGGTCGTGAGGACCTATACCATACCACTGCTCCATTGATGACACTTGGTACTCTGTTGATAGGCAGGCTTCTTGTTCCAAATACTAATTGATACTAATTTGATAATCCATGTAGTAATTTCACTTTAGCTCGCACATACACCAATAGTTAAGATAACCTTCATAGTTTCTACTATTGAGCTCTCCACTGTTCTCAATGTCAATCATCAATATATTGAATATAATCTTGGCATCATTAACCTTTTTCTTATTCTGTCATTCCTTTTTAAAAGAATGTCACTGCATATTCCTTTCTAGGACTGCTCTGGAATCATTGCTGCTCTATATACAATTCAATTGTTCTAACCTAATGATCTTCAGGAAGACATCTTCAATTTCTTTACTTGGAACCTAAAATGGGCAGACAGACATTTATTTTAAAATGATATAATGATGATAAACCTTTCTCATACTCATCCTTCTTAATTTTGTTTCATTGTTAACACCTGTAGTGTGATGCACAATGTGATCATCCTCTATGGATTTTTCCAGTTCTATAGCTCGAAACATATTTTTTGTGATTTTAACCATTCATCACTTAGAGTGTTGTTGTCTTCTTAGCTTACATGTTCATGGACGATGTTCCCTCTACCACCATAGCTACTTGTTTCCTTCTCTCCCTCCATCAACATGTTGGATATTGAATGCTTCAGGTATCCTTCTTCCTTTATATTTATCTGTCAGAGGAATTGTCCTTTCCTTTCCTGAACTTTTAGTTGTTCTTATTCCAAGGAGATCTTCTTAGACTAAATTTTATGGGGACTATTTATGAACTACTCTCCCCCTGGGATGTTGTTTCTTATCTATTATTGGGTAGATATTTTTGTTGCTTCCTAGATCAGCACCCCCTAAGTTTATGATGGATTCATTATGTTATTGGGGTAACAGGAACCCCCTTTATCTTTTCCTTCCATACTTTATTGGGGTTCTTCATAATGTCAACACTTCTTTTTGATTCACAGTTTTGTCTAATTTGATTGGATTCCATCATCTGTCTAGAGTTCTTTAATTTATATGGCAGATTATAGTTATTTTCTTTATGACCAACCTTGTGGCATGAATAACATCTTATTTTACCCAGGTAAGGTTGAGCTGATGTATGGAACATTAGGGGATTTTTTAGGTCTAAAATGGGCCTCCTAAGGAAATTATAAAATAATAGTGGAAAAAATAAAACAATATTTGATTACATATCAAATTTTAGACGGAAAAAAGAAAAAACTACTTTTTCAACTCGTATTTTCAACTTATCTCCCGAATTTTTTACTCAAATTTCAAGTGGGAGTACTCGTTGGATGCAAAAAAAATCATCCAAGGAGTACCCATGTTGTATACTTTCGTTCGACCCTTTTCCACGAAAAATGAGAAATATATGAAAAACATGATTGCAATCAAGTTTTTTCATGTATTTCTCATTTTTCACATAGCAGGGTCTATCGAAAGTATGCAACATGGATACTCCTTAGATGGGGAATTAAATTTTGCATCCAATGAGTACTCCCGCTCAAAAATTGACTAAAAAATTTGAGAGATAAGTTGAAAATACGAGTTGAAAAAATAGTTTTAATATTTTATTATTTTTTAATCTTTTTATCCTTTTACTTAAAAAATGGCGAATCATCCCCCATGGTTGACATCATCATCTTGAATATTATTGGTTCTTATAAAATTTATTTTGGTGGTAAATTTTTCTTAGGAGGCCCATTTTAGACCTCAAAAATCCCCTAATGTTTCATTCCCCTTTTTTAACACACTTTACATTCAACAAATTTATGTCCAAATTTATTGCATGAAAAAAAATAGCCATGGAAATGATTTGTGTACTTGGTGATAGATTGTCTTCTCCATTTGTTTGCTTGATGTAGTCCTTTCTTTAGTTAGTTGGACTAGATTTGCTTTGTCTTACGGTATGCCTCAATATGTCCAGGTTTGTGGTAGGAAAAACAAGTGATACTTCTCATAGGAGGAAAGAACCTCCTTTGACAGCTTCCGAATTTATTCAGTTCATATTCAGGAGTGTATGAGCCTTTTTTAGCTGACTCTTTCTTATTTTCGTTCTTCGTAATCTGAGTTTGCCGCTTGTATCTATTTACTTCATTGCAAATCATGTTCTTGTTGGCTTCTACTTCTGTAGGAATATATTGAGCTACTTCATTATCCTTCCAACTTTTACAAAAATTATATTCTTCTTATCTTCTACCTTGGACTTACTAGTTTCTCCTTCATAGCCTATCCCAGCCTTTATGAGAGGAGATCTTTGAGCACTTAGAATTTTTTCCAATTGTTCAGAGCTTTTCATTCATGGAGTGTTCATAGATAATTCCCTTTGGGCATTTTATAATTTCTTTCTCAGGCATACTACTTCTTCTTCCAATTTCTCTTTCTCTTGATTTTTATCTTTAAGTTTCTTTAGCAGAATATCGTCCACCTTCTTAGCTTCTTCAAGTTCTACTTTCAACTTAATGAGGTTTTCCAAATTTGGTTCTTCCTTTACATATTTCAGAAGAATGTCTTTCTATTTTTTGCATTTGAGTTTAAGTCTATCTATTTCCTCCAGGGCATTCATTAGCTCCCCCTCGAGATCTACCTCACCTTCTTCCTCATCTTCTAGAAGGAATCCTTCAGGGTATTCCTTGGCCATCAACAAAAATTTAGAGGTTCCTTCTTCATTTGAGGATTCATCTGAGCTTTCAGATGCACTGCTATCTTGTTGAGCATAAAATTATTTTCTATTGAATCTCTCCCCTTTCTTCTAGTTATTTATTTTGTTTTATTCCGTCTCTTCTGTCTGGTTCTTTTTTTCCTTATGAGGACATTTAGATGCATAGTACCCCACTCTTCCAAATTTAAAGCATTTAAATGGAAGTTTACCTTTATACTTGCCTGTGACTCTATCCAATCTTTTGACAAATTTGGCCTCTTCTTCACCAAAGCAGGAGCAAGTATCTTCCTTTTATTCTTTTCACTTATCTGCCTTAAAGGTTTCCTCTCTCACATTTGACTCCCCCTTTGGAAGTATCATCTCATAGTCCATCAAGTTTCCAAGAAACTGGTTCATGGTCAGTGTTTCCCATATTTTTTTTCTTTTATAGCATAAACCTTAGGGTTAAACCTGGATGGTAAAGATCTCAATATATTTTGTACAATTACACATTCCTTAATGGTTTCTCCTAGATCTTTCATGTTATTCACAACTTCTACAACCTTTAAGAAGAAACTGGCTACATCTTCATCTTCATTCATTTTTACATTTTCAAATTGAGCTCTATAGGCTTGCATTTTGGCCATCTTCACCTTTTTATCTCCCCCATGGATATTTTCTAAAGTATCCCACATATCTTTGGTAGTCTCACTATGCATTTCTTTGATAAATTATGTTTCACATAGACCGCTCAAGAGTGCATTCATGGCTTTTGCATTATCTATGAAGTTTTGATTTCCTTCTTTCTCTGTGTAAGTATCCTTTGGAGCATATCCATCTTCTACAACAACCCAAAATTCTATTGCTCGATACATTATGTATGTCCTCATTCTTATTTTCTAGAAGGCATAGTTTTTGCCAGTAAAAAATGGGGCTTTACTTGTTAAGCATCCTTCTAGGCTAGCCATTTTGGGGACCTACGATATCATTCTAGTTGTTAAACTGATACAAAAGGAACTGGCTTTGGTACCAATTGTTGAACCCTTATTTAAATTGATAGGGGGGGTGAATCAGTTTAATACATTCATGGACTTTTGAAACTTTCCTTTAAACTTATTTACACCTTCATTTCAAGATCAAATTATTATATAATGAAACAACAATCTTAATATGTGAGCAAAAAGTATTAATCAGATTAAATACATAACATCAACACATAATCATCATGCACATGGACAACATATATAAGTGGAAACCCATAAGGGAGATAGCCACATCTTATTATTTTTGTGATGAAAAGGAAAGCTCCAACTCCCTCTCACCACTGATTTTCTATAGGCTCCAACCTACAGGAGGCTACTACCTCAAATTCAGCAAGATACAACTTGCAAGGAAGCTCCAACTCCCATATGTTTTCTGCAGGCTACAACCCATAGGAGGCTCCTAACTCAACCAACTCCAACTGGACATCTATCAAGCTATAACTTGAAACGGAAGCACCATCTCCCATGTATTTTTCTGTAGGCTACAACCCACAGGAGGCTCCTACCTCAACTAGCTACAACTAGACATCTATGAAGTTACAACTTGATACGAAAGAACCAACTTCCTCACTCTAGAATAAAATAATATGCTGATTTACTTGGATATCAGCTCTATTTTTCTCCTTCTTAATTGATATTCTTCTAGCCTTCAAATATGTTTCATATCAGCTCTGGATCTTCCAATATCTAACATTCTGTAGCTCTTACATTATTCTTCTCTTTTCAATTCTACAACTTTCTAACATCTTTTGCACTCTTCAAATCTGTAGCATCTCTCTTTATTCCTCCAATTTTCGTCGCATTCTGCACATGGATATTACCTATTTTATACATATACCGTCATGACCATTTGCATTCTCTATGGGAATATGAAGTGAACATACATGACTCTTGCCTTTCACCCACTCATTTCTTCACTCAGCATATTCTGAATGTTACAAAAATATGTACAATTATTACGGTATCAAATGGAGTTTTTATTTGCGTAGGAGACTTGCCTTTGCATAAAAAAAAATATAAAATAAATAATAAATTTACGGCTACAATCAAGTATTTTACTCAACCCTTTCAGTTTCTTGGCTTTGTTGAGCATTTGTCCTCTTCTGCTTTTTGTTCCTTTGTGTTTTTCGAGCCTACAGTTATATTTCAAATATGCTACAGAACTACCCCTTTTTTCTCGACTCAACCCATGTTGTTGCACTGTTTTGCACGAGGTCGGGTCCTTTTACTTGCCCGAGCCTTTACTTTTTGTGTTCACCCTTTTCTTTTGTTACCTAAGTCTTTTCTTCCACGTTTAGCCTTTTCATTTGACTCACTGCTACAACACTGTTCTACATGAGCTTTGGGTCCTTTTTCTTACAGAAGCCTTTTCTTTTAACATAGTTTCATACACAATTTTAAACAGTATGTGACCTATGGGTTATGGCCCACTTAAACTCCCTTTTTAACAAAAAATATTACAACTTTCGAGTTTTAGAAACATACATACATTTAGCAATCAAACAATGCATATTAACATAATAGGATGCACATAACAGACACAGAACAAGGCTATTGGATCCCACAGTGCTTGACCAATCACAATACATCGTACTTCACTTGCCCACAAGTTTTAAATCTTATCAATATCACAAAACAATAACCATTTTTCTTGCGATCTGCGATATTGCGCAGTGCTGCCACATGCCCTTCTCCACTTTGCATCGCATACAACATAACTTACCATGCGAGCCTTAAAGTGTAACCTCTAAGATCTATGATGTGTGCTCATGTGTAGTGCTAACACGTGGCTCTTCCCTCATCGCATTGGATATAACTTACCATACCGTGCGAACTCTTAATGATAAACTCTAGGATCTATGATGTGCTCTCGTGCACAGTGATGACAAGTGGCTCCTCGATTTTGCATCGCAAAACTTTAAAATTCCCTTGCGGTCACCTTAATTCTATCCCCTAAATGTTGCGATGTGCGATATCGCTTCCAGGCCACTACAATCTCCATCGTTGGCTTGTCCTGGATCCGATGGTCCACGCAATGTCTCAACCGATTCACATTGTGTTGAAAACTAATAATCTTAACTTGCGAAAACTCTTAACTGGTACTCCTATTTTCTGCGATGTGCAAAAATGTTGTGGTTGCAACGTACTTTATCACTGTTGGTCGTTGTTGGATCTACAGTCCCCATCGAGTTTGAAAATCTGATTGCTTTCTTCCCATATTATCTTGCGATGAATCTCATCCATTCATTTCTTACCTTCACTCATTTGATCTAATCCTAATTTTCTGCTCGCCTTCACGCGGCTCTTCTTCACCTCTTCTGTCTACTTTGATCTCTACCGTCAATTCTTAACACTCGATTCTGTGATCCGATCCTCGTCGTCGATTCCTTCTTAAGAATTCTTCAAAGTGTTATGTCTTTGTTCGATTTCTGTTCTTTATACTATCGTTGCTCTATAACACCAGTTCCTCCATGCTGCTCCTCTTGAGCTTGTTCATAGTTCTTCAATGTGAATCTCTCCTAATCTTGTTCTTTTTTTTATTGATATAACCATTACATTGTCTCGAGCCTTCATTTTTTTCCTTTTCTACCTCTGCTGCCTCTGCTTCTTTATTGCCTCTACTCCTTTGCTGCCTCTGCTGCCTTTGCTTCTTTGCTACCTCTGTTGCCTTTTCTTCTTTGATGCCTCTATTGCCTCTGCTTCTCTGCTCCCTTTTCTTCCTTTTCTGCCTATCTGTTTCATTTGCTAATATTCTAATGATGCTCCTTGCATCTCTGTTGCTCCTCTACCTCTCTTTTACAATTTCTTACTGCATTTTTGCCTAATATACTCCTTTGCCTTATGATAGTTCTAGTGCTAATCCTTTCTGCTCATTTTCCATCAATGAAAATATTTCCAACACATTCACTTGTTGAAGACCCTCTCAACCTAAGAATTTATATAATTTGTGTCCCTCATATCCTCCTCATGTAAGGATTTCGCTACTTAAACCAGATCATGGTGGAATGTTCCCTATAAAAAAAATTCCGCGAAGCTTCAAATGCTAAAAAACCCCATTTGATCCAACATCCTAATGAAGCACATGTCTGAATTTTAGATATTGGTTCACTATATTTTCAGAGATATGATCTGAGGAAGTTAGGTTTTTTGCAGGCTCTAGAATTTCTTGTCAAAAAAATGAACTTGGGAAAATCATCATGACATTCTCTTTAAGCATTGGATTCAAATTTTGTAAAAAGTGATAGAAATAGGATAGGCTTTAGCTTGTTGGGAATCATTTTTAGGACCAAAGGTTGAAACTGTGACACGTGGAACTTTGTACAAGTTCGCTCTACTAAACCAGTCTATAATCAGGTCATCGTAGGATATTGGGCATAAATATTTATTTAAGAATCCAATATTGATCAAATCTATGGGGTTGGAAAGAGGACTCAGAGGGCTACCACAGGACGGAATTTCAGACCTTGAAGATCTGAAATTACATAGATACAACAGATTCAATATCGATCTTCTAGAAGGCAAGAAACATATGCATTCAAGGATTACTACAATAAGGACAACACAACAACAGTCAAGGGTAAGTCTTCTACAACAAGGTATGTATGATTAGTGTTTAAATTTTAGTTTGAATATCATCTCTAACATGTGTTTTTGCAGGACAGAGTAAGTATTTAAATGTTGAACGTATTTACATTTCAATTTTGAATATTTCTCTGACATATGGTTTGCAGGGAAGTGTAAGCATTTTCTTTGTATATTTTTTTGGGGATTTTTCATTAATGCATGTGTAGGAAGGAGGAAATAATAGGACAATTCATACACATACTATAAGGAAAATGCAACGCCAAAGTACCATTACTTGAAGAAATCACAACAATACCTTAGCAGCTGCTAGTGTTCAAAGAAGCAATTTTGAGTCATGTATCAAGTCGTGTCAAAAGTAAGTATTGTAAAAATCATCATTGTAAAATTGTAAAAGATTCATTATTGTAAAAGAGTCAATTTGCCTAGAGTTGGAGAGGCATTGTTGGGAAGTATAAGTGTCATTGTTGGATAATGTTATGGTTGGGTTGCAGGTCATAGTGTGATTTTTTGATTGGTCTTGTTCAAGAAAATCAGTGTGAATCATATTTTACCTTGGATCATTGTCCCTGGTATGGGAGTCCACACTCTTATTTCTGATCATTATACAGTGGTATGGAGGTGCTAGGCTGGTGCATGAAGTCACCTACAGGTTGGACCTTGTGAACACTTCAGGGTGGTAGGTTAGTCTAGGATGTCGGGGCATCCATTCAGTTGACTACTATAGAAACCAGGGCGTTGGGGTTCCCTCCTAGTGAGATTTGGAGAAGAATGATTTCCTATAATTCTAGGAAGTATTGTTGTTACTGGGTAAACATCAAGAATAATCGAAGATTAACTAATCCTCTGAAAAGATTTAAAACTGATAATTGATAGTATATATTGATTCACCCCCCTCTTAGTATTTCCAATATATTTCACTATATCAACTGATATAGTAGCTAGCGCCACAAGAATTCCCAATCATGGTGAAAAATGGTTTAAAACCCAAGAACTAGCCCTTCAAAATTATCAACCCTATATTAGAAGACATCATCAACAACACAGGAAAATAATTTTTCCTATTAGGCACATCCTTGATAAGTACACACCACTCATGAAGATCATCATGAAATAATTTAGTTGTGGGGGAATATTTTCTAGATTTTATGGGTACCATGTCATACTTATCATGCATTTCACAGGGGTAAATTCACTCAATTTTCCCTATTACCTCTACATAAGTTTGGAAAAGTTGGCAGAAAAAGTCCGTCATAAGCATAGTAGTCTTGAAAGAAGCCTCTTCCACCATGCCCTGATCAATATCATTGTTTTACACTAGCTTGAGTAGGAGAACATCACTTGGGACTCTTTCATGTAGACATATGTATTTTTGTCTTCTATTAGCCAACCTACCTGCCCTGTTCTCCATCAGCACCTTCTATACATGTGGAGGTTGGCTCACCTAGCACCATTTCAGTGAGGAGGAAGATAGAGGCCACTAATGCCTCTCAGAGAGGTAGAAGGCTTGTGTTTTCTCATCATATTGAGGAAGGGGCCAAGCCCACATTAGCAAATAAGGTATTACCATCACAACATGATACATCTATGCATGATGAGGAGCATGATTTTGACTTAATGGACTTGGAGGATAGTGAAGAACATGAAAATATAGAGAGGATAATCAAAGACAAGGATTCTTAGATCAAAGAGTTCCAAGGAAATTTTTCAAGGTATAATTTCATCATTTCCTTCCTAGAGCAAGAAAACCATGAGCTGAAGGAAAAATAGTTGTCTTTAGAGAAAAGTCAGTTTGAGGCTAGGAAGCATGATGTGAAAGGAAAATCAGTGGTTGAAATTAAAGAGTTAGAGAAGAATGAATATCAAGTGACAAGGAAGATACCAAGGACCATGGGTCTCAAAAAATCATTGCAGAAGGAAAGAGAGAAAAATCCACCAGATGAAGGGCTGAGTTTTGAAGAAAGGATAACCATTGAAATTAATGAAAACATGTAGTTTTGGCTTGAGAAATTCAAAATTCACTTGGAAAATTTCCTTGAAAAGGCCAAAAGGGAAAACAATATACGTAAGCATATGGATGACCATTCCTATGCAAAAAATCAAATTTGTAATGTCAAAGTCAAATAGTTGCAAGCAAAACTAAAGGAAATCCTAAAAAGTCAAAATGAGAAGGATAACTTAGATATTCTTTTTTATGCTTATTTAGTGGCATACGATACCTCATGTGGCACCTTTGGACCAATTTTGATGAGTTTTGGGGGAAAAAAATTGTGACATTTTGGTCAAAATTGAAAAATTGAAAAAACAGTCATACTAGAAAAAGCGTAGCATGGGCCATGCTACACTTTTTTTGGGGGGTATAATGGAGGAAAAATCATCATATTTGGATTCCTTTTTATGATTATATCAATCTTATCCAGCGATTTGGCCATGTCAGCCAATTATGGGGGGTCAAAATGCCCAAAACATGCTAAAATTCACCTTTTTTCCCTATATTTGGAGCCTTCCCTACAATTTCTAAGAATTATTGGGAGAATGAAGATTTGGAGGGATAGGAGCCACCTTTTTCAGTGATTGATGAGCCTATCATGTAGTAGACATTCAGAGCTTTCCAATCATACCTTCATATCCTCATTTGGACACCTGGAAGGCCTCCAAAATTCAATTTTTATGTGCTTGCTACACTTTCTTCTAGCTCACTACTCTTTCTCTTGACTCCGCTATGCTTTCTCCATATGGAAATTTTCACTGAAATTTTGACCTAGTTTGAGTTTTTACTGATGTAATTGATGAAACGATGATGTCATGAGATGTAATTGAGCTAGTATATGGTAAATTAGGGTAGATACATGCTTTTAAATGTAAATTATGTTAGATGTATCTACTTTCCTATGATCAGGTAAATTGGTTAACCTCAACTAGAGATTAGGGTTTTGTTGAGCTTATCATGTAATCAAATCCACAACTGATGAATTCGACCCCTGAGAGAGGGGAGATGTTTTTTTCGTCTATATCTATCATTTTTTGAGTCATTTAACTGATTGGACATTAGTGGATTGTAATCTTGTAGGTCTTACTATCACTCTTATTTTCAGAAATCAAAGGATGTAGTTGAAAATATTATTTGGGAATTCATATGCGGTGAGTTTATGATCATGTATCTTCTCTTTTATTGTCTTTATTGAATTATATATAGCTCCTCTGTCATATCTTGTATCTTCAGTGGATTTCCTTATAGTTCATAGGTATAATTCTATTGATTTAGCTATGTTTATATGGAAATGCCATCTTGTGTTTATTACTTCTAGTTTAATGAATTCATGAATGAACATGCTCATTAAATCCCTCTCCTTATTGATACTGACCACCATACTTAAAAAAACTCCAAAGCCATCATAGATCCACTTCTACCTTTCTCCTTTATATTTTTGCAGCTATAAACCTTTTGATCCCTAGACCTAGCTACTTGGTTTCATCCCTGATCTAGCATCAAACCCTAAACTTCTTAAAAACTACTTGAGCCTATCATATATAGCCTAATATCTTTAATGTCACTATCAATCATTGGTTGTGATCTCATTGAGAGAGACCTCTCAGTTTAATAGGGCTAGCTACTAGTTCAAAGTGGTCTATGGTTACCTTTGTTGGTCTCCTTTTCAGCCTTCAGAGAACTGGTGGAGTGCTAACATCCTGGCGCTATTGCTGAGAAATGAAGTGATATATATTCCTTGGGTTTAATATTAATTTTCATCAAATTATAGGCCTATGGGTGATAGGTCCTAATGTTCATGAAGGATGACAAGATTTCAGAGAACTGAGGTGAATAAAACAAATAACATTCAGGCTTCGAAAAGATACACAAGACCAAATCCTGATCCACATCCAGATTCTCTAGTTCAAGATCTAGATAAAATTATCATAAAGAAAAGATATCAACACTTAGAGATTCAGTTGGGTCCATCTTCATTCGTACGGTCTACATCATTACCTTCAAAAATATTATCCCTTGAAGATATTCCATTCGATTCAAAATTTTAATTATCTCTGTTTAGATCAAAGTCAGAAACTTCCTTGTCTGAAATAGTGTTTGATCCCTTGAGGTTGTCTGAAGTTAAATCATTACTAAAGTAGTATTTGATTCCTTAAAGCTTAAATATAGCACATTATCTGAAGATTCCAAATTTGAGTCATATTTTGATAGGAAAGTCTGGATTCCTTTTGATAGACTTGAAAAATTAGCTAACCAACTCCAATATACATCTAAGAAAGCTATCATCTAATATCATCAAGAGTATTTTTTTACTCCCATACCATATCAATCACTTTTTTCCTCTTCTTCCATCCCTTCTACTTCATTTCCTTCTCAGTCTACCCCTCCCATTGTTACTCCTTCACCACGCTCAGCAGGGTTCATGGCGATATTTGCACCTCTAATTTTACATAGTCAACTTGCACCCTTACCATAGGGTTATGGTCAAAATCTTCCTCTCTTTGATGAAACCTCAGAGATTAGTGCTAGAAAACACCTATTAAAGGTCATTGACTTCATTTATTTAGAAGATATTTATGTCGATGATGCAAAAATGAGGATCATTTCCCAAAGCTTCTCCAGGGATGTAAAAACATGGTTTTGTTCTTTGACTACCCATTCCATAGAAAATATGGACCAGTTAACTGATACATTCATAGCTAGATGGGAAGTGAAAAATAATCCACTTCAAATTCTTTCTGAGTATGATAAATTAAAAAAAAAATCCAAATGAGTTTGTCCAGGATTTTACTGCTCGCGTTAACCGGGTATATAACTCAATCCCCAATGATATCAAGGCTCCTCCATATTTGGCTCTCTTGAACTACGCAGATGCTTTTGATCCACACATGGCATACCAGCTCCAAGAAATAAGTCGTACAATTCTTGAGGAGATGCAGAAAAACACAGTTAGTGTTGTAGAAAATTTTACAATAAAAAATTCGAAGACCAAAGGTGAAAGAGTAGTGATAATCAAGAAGGAACCATCCTCATCCTGTCATGCCAAATTGGATACTTTGATCAGGAATGTGGAGAGAATGGTGGATATAATTTCTATCATTTAAAGGAAACCAAAAAAATAGGTTCAAAATCCTAATTTCTAAGGTCAGCAACAACAACCTCAGTTTAGGATTAAATAGAGAACAAAGAGCTCCAGGCCAACCAACACAACAACAAATCGGAACTCCTTTGCAGCAGAATTATGCTCAAGGGGTTGAAGAGGAATAAGGGATCTTGGAAGAGAATAATTTCTTCACAGAAGAGAGAAAACCCATTTTCCTAAAAAATGATGAAGAATACATTGAGAAAACAGATTTACTAAAAGATGAGGACTATATGCTTGCAAATGATGATATGTTGGAGGTCCATTCTGATGAATATAAATGGGGTTATCTTAATTCTCTCAGCTCACACCGAATAAAATATTCATTGAGAAACTGAGATGTTCCTATCACTCGTATCTAGAAGAGGGCATCCCCACAAAATTATACTCAGACCAAGAAAAATCCCCAAACTAGTCAAAGCAAAGGAAAGGAGCCTATAGCTAAAAATCACATAAATAACAACCAAGCATCTGCAATTACACCAAGAAAAGAGAAATAAGGCCAAAATAAGGAATCTGCAAAAACATACCAGCCCGAAAAGAGGGACACTTCTGTAAAATAGGTAGATAAACAAACCAATCTATTTAGCTTAGAAAATGAAATCCTTAATTTGAAAGTTTCTATCCCCTTGACCGAGCTTGTGAAAAATAACCAATAAAAATCTCATGCTTCTAAAATGTTGAAACTAAATCCTATGTCAGATATGGTTAATGTTGAAGATGATCAACCCAAGCTCCTTTTTTATCCAGCCATAGATGGTCAATTAAAAGATAGTGAAGTTCCCCCATTTTATCTCAGTTTGAGAATTCATCAGTGTGTCCTTCACAATTCCATGCTTGAGTCTGGAGATTCTCATAATCTGAGGCCAAAGGCCATCATGGAAAAATTGGGCTTGTATATAAAATAACCTTACCATGATCTTTACTCTTTTGATTCTGGTAGAGTACATTGTCTCGGTCTTATAAAATACTTGGTAGTTTCAGTTGAGAAAATTCTTACTAAAAATGTCTTAATGGATGTGGTAGTTGTTGATATACCTCCGCGATATGGCATGCTGTTGTCAAGGTCATGGGATGCAAAGTTAAGATGTACTTTGTAATTGGATTTCTCTCATGCCACCATCCCGGTTTTTAGACAACTAAGGAAGTTGTACCAAGAGACAAAAAATGAAGTATATGATCACCAGTAAAGAGAAACGAAACAATCACCCTATAAATTCTTCACATATTAATCATGAGTCCTTTATTTTTTTTAATGATAGTGGTTTTGATGAATTAGATAGTCAGATTATAGAAGTTGCGGAAATTCCAGAAATTTCAAATAGTTTCCCAGTAGTTTTGGATGAAAGACAAGGAAATAAGCTTAGTACTTCAGAGCATATATGAGAAAAATTAGAAAAAGTAACTAAAAAAGTTGAAAAAGTGGCCCAAAAGGAAGAAAAAAAATCATACTGTAGAATTCTAACATCCTTATGATGAGAATGGTCTTTGGACCATGAATTTTGATGGTGCCTTAGGGAAAGATGGGGAAGACATTAGAATTTGGATCCGTAGTCTAATTTATAAATCAGGTAAAATTCCAAAAAATGTGAGATTGTGTTCCTATAAGTTGGTTTTTTATTGATCCAATACTGAAGCTAAGTACGAGGCATTGATCACCGGCCTTAAAATTCTGAAAAATTTAGGTGAAAAGAGAATTTATGTTTATGGCGACTCCGAGCTTGTAATTAAATAGGTAAAATTGGAATACCATGCAAAGCATCCAAGGATGGGAGAATATAGAAATATTGTACTTGTCATTCTCAAAATGTTTCCTGAATATACATTGTGGGTCGTTCCAAGAATTCAAAACCTTATGCCATATTCAATTGCCATAACAACAAGTAACTTTAATATTCCAATATTTTCTAATAGGAAGTTTTAAATTCATGTCAAACACTAACCAATTGTTCCTGACAACTTGAGCTATTATTAAGTTTTATGGGATGACAAACAGGTGAATAATTTTCCGCAGATGGAAGGTGAGTTTGAAAATTCCTATATTTATGAAGTATATGATAAATATGATCAAGTGATCGAGGCTACTCAGGTTGATGTATTACAACTTAAACATAATAACATTTGAAGGGGTATTATACCTTTGGAAGAGTTTTTTGATCAAGATGATGTTTCCAGAAAGCTGAAAATGGTTCCTACCGAGAAAGGTGTCGAAGATGTGAGTATTGGAACAACAGAAAATCCCAAAATGGTTAATATTTCCAAGTCCTTATCTCCAGAGGTGAAATATAAATACATAACTTTGTTATCTGAATTTTATGATGCATTTTCTTGGGAATATTTAGATCTGAAAGTATATGAAAAAATATCATCCAAAATACAATTACGGTCAAGCCTGATCAAAATCCCTTCAGACAAAAGTTGAGAAGAATCAACCCAAGATTGTTACTGTCAATAGAGAAAGAGTTAAATACAATTTTTAAATCTGGTATCATTGTTCCCATTAGATTTTCAGAATGGATGTCAAATATCGTTCCATTCATAAAGAAAACAGGAGAGATCTGTCTTTGTATTGATTTCATAAATTTGAATAAGGTATCTTTAAAAGATAACTATCCCCTTCCTAAGATGGACCATTTCCTACAGAGAGTGGTTGGGTCCTTTGGAATGTCGCTTCTTGATGGATATTCAGGATATAATCAAATCTTAGTGCATAAGGATGACCAAGACAAAAATGCTTTCATGACACCTTGGGGCACATTCAAATATGTCGAGATACCATTTGGGCTCAAGAATGCAGGAGCCACTTTTCAACGGGTGATGGATATTTCATTAAAAAATGAAAAGGATGTTTTTCTAGTAGTGTACCTTGATGATCTCACTTTTTTTCTCCCATTATGATGATGATTGTTTATATCATTTCATAATTGTATTTCAGAAGTGAAGGAAATTTGGGATTTCACTCAATCTCAAAAAGAGTCTTTTTTCCATGGAGGAGGGAAAGCTTCTTGACCATATCATCTCCAAATATGGTATTTGTATTAATCCTTCCCATATTGAGGCTATTCAAAAAATAGATTTTCCACGCAGAAAAAAGGAGATCCAAGCCTTTAATGGTAAGATGAATTTCTTGAGAATATTTATCCCAAATCTTGCTGAGCATCTTCGAGAGATGACCAATATGCTTAAAAAGGATAGTGAGTTAAGGTGGTCAAAGGATGCTAAAAATTACTTTACTTCAGTTAATTTTTCCTTAACAACAACTCCTATTTTGATCAACCCCGACTATTCTATATTTCATCATATTTTCATTTGATTCTGAACATAATTTGGCTATTGTTTTGATGAAAAATAAGGATAAGATCGAGCATCCCATTGCATTCTTAATATGTACCATTAGAGATGTTTCCCTTAGATATAACATCATTGAGAAGCAAGCCTTGGCCCTAGTAAAGGCATTAAAGGTCTTTCGAATGTATATCCTTCATTCACACATTCTAACCTAAGTCTCTAATGCAGTAGTGGAGGATGTCCTAATGCAAACTAATCCAAAAGGCAGAAGAGGAAAGTGGATATCAACTATGTTAGAGTATGACCTTGATATCAAGCCTACAAAGCTGATCAAAGGTCAGGGATTGGCCAAGATGATGGATGAATCCAATTTACATGGACTTGATATCAATCTCATTTTAGTTTTTTCTGAACAAGAAGATGATGACTCACTCATGCAGGTATCTGAAATTTTTCTCTCATCTCCTTGGTATGTTGACATCATTTATTTTCTTCAACATCTTAATCCTCCTACAAATATTTCTAAAAGTAAGGGCAGATCATTTAATTGAAAGCTTCCATGTACTACATTTTG
The DNA here is from genome assembly GCA_034641835.2 of Pinus albicaulis. NCBI lineage: Eukaryota > Viridiplantae > Streptophyta > Pinopsida > Pinales > Pinaceae > Pinus > Pinus albicaulis. The sequence continues at coordinate 656,198,068 of CM076582.1, read as the reverse complement.
GACAGTGCTCTATATTGGAAACACCCAGGAGGTGTCTTTCTAAATTCGTTGGTGGAAAATGAAGCCAAGGAGGTAATGACTGATTTCCACAAGGGATATTGTGGAGGTCATCTGTTTTGGAAAAATATTGAAAATAAGGTGTTGAGGGCCTACTCCCTTTCCATATTTATAAAAAACCATGATGAGCTATCATGAATGCTAGATATTGCAAGGTAAGAGGAAGCTACTTCAAGCGCCATTTCAGCAGTGGGGCCTTGATTTCATTGGAGAAATCCACCCTGCATCTTCTTCCCATCATAAGTGGATCTTGACAGCTACCGACTACTTCACCAAATGGATCGAAGCGATCCCAACAAGGCAAGCTACAAATTTAGTCATTATTCAGTTTTTGGAGACTAATATTTTGTCTCATTTTGGTTGTCCCCATAAAATCATTATAGATAATGCAACTACATTAAAATATAAGAAAATGGTTGAGTTTTTCAAGAAATAAAGCATCAAATTGGGTCACTCGACCGCATATTATCTGTACGGTAATGGATTGGTTTAATCTTGAAACAAATCTTTGGTCAACATTATAAGGAATATGTTGGTGGCAAAAAAGAAGAACTGGCACAAGAAACTTGTTAATACGTTGTGGGTGTATAAGGTGAGTAGCAATAAGTCAATAGGTATGTCTCCTTTTCAATTGGTATAAGGAGTCGACACGTTTTTCCCTACATCACTTCTTGTCCCAGTTATGAAACTATTACAAGAATCAGGTAGTGAAGTGAACAATTTGCAACACCGAGTCAATCAGATGATCCATCTTCAGCAAACTAAGGATGAGGTCTTTCAAAATACCTCAAAGCTTCAAGAGATAATAAATAAGGTATATGACCGCAACAAAAAAGCATATGATTTAAAAATAGGTGATGTGGTCCTCCATTGGGATGATAGAAACGAAGAGAAAGGGAAACATGGTAAATTTGAGAACTTATGGAAAGGACCATACAAAATTTCAGCCTTTAGAGGACAACATGCTTAACTATTGGAAGAAATGAAGGGATAATATTGCATAGGAGGACCATTCAATGGTAGGCTTCTTAGAACTACCTTTTCTAAGTAGATTTTTTAAGTTTCTTAATTCCATTGTACATATCAGTTTAATTTTTATACCAACGTGTGAAGTGGAGAATCATTAGAGCTTGGAGCCTGAAGTGAAGGCCATAAAGTTCCATTAGTTTGCTGCTATTTTAAAAGTTCAATAAGACTCAAATCAATTCATTTTTTAGTCATCTTTCATTATTTAGTCCCATCTTTTAATTTTGACTCCATGCCCAATCGTTAGGCTACTTGGTCTACAATGTTCTTGACACCCCCAAGGAGCTGCCATCCCCAACTGTAGACAATGTTAGTTTCGGTCTATACAGACTGTCACCAGTGATCAAATGGTCTCTTATCATGTCTTTTTAGGGTCTCATAGTCAATTTTTTGTCATTTAATTAGGTTTTCAAGTAAAAATTTGGTCACTAGGTAGCAGGTCTAGGACTATTTCCACGCCTTTAAAAATTTTACATGTTGGTCCTTATCATCAGATAGTTGAGTGTACCATCATTCAAAGATCATAATCACTATTCCAGTCATCATCCTCATGATTTCATTCAGTTCAGTGTCTCCATTAGGTCATTAGGGTTTCAAGGTCACCAAATTTGTCATTCCATGCATACAATCCGGAAATTGCAGGAGTGGTAATAGGTAATTTTGTTCCATAAAGTTTTATTTCAAATGTAATTCATGTTTCAATATGTATTAAGTTCATCATATTTCTAAAGCTTCAAATAAAGTGTTAAATTTACAATTTTTCAATAACAAAGTGAAAAGACTTGTAGTGGTCCATCCCGCTACAAAGAAGAAAAGTGACCACCACAGGCTATAAAATACCAAAACAATCTCATTTTTTCATTAAAATCATCCAATAATATCTCTCATCCATCACTAAGTTAAAATTCAACAATATAAACTCAATTACACTCCAAATTTGGTGCCAAAAGTAACCACACTGTGGTTTCTGCCCTCCACGCTACGCTTTCCTCAAAACATTGTGTTTTCTCTCCTGGAGGCACCAAATCATTCTTTGAAGGCTCTTAAGGTTTTCAATGTGTCAAGCATCAAGAGAAAACTAAGTATCACCTCAAAAAACCCCTCCTTGTGGCTGAATTTCATGTTTTTAGTGTGAAAACCCTCTATTGACCTCCATGTTGTGTTTTAGTGTCTAGCCATATTTTCAAAGTTTTCAAGGTAAAATAACTCTCCCCTAGACTTTTTTACCTCCATCTCACTCTAAAACATCCCCCCGCAACCTTCACATCCCTTAATTCCCATTCACAAGTCCCAAAACTTAAACCCTAGCTCAATTCTGCCAATTTGGGAAATTTTCCTAGCTAGGTCTGTGTTTAAATTTCCTAGCTCATTTCTATTATTCAGTTCAATCCATTTCACTCCCTAAAGTTTCCTAAGACCTGATGTAGGAGCATTCTTCAAAGTTCATAAGACTTAAGATTGTTATCACACATTTAATAAAGGGAGTGGGTTCCCTTAATTATTTTGTTATTTTCCTAAGTTAGTTGATATTTAGATGTAATTTGATTAATGAAAAATATCTCGTGAGTTGTAGAGATCTTAGGATGAGAGAGTAATCCTAGGAAGAGTGAGGATTTTAGGGACATAGAGGCTTAATTTAGGACATTTATTAAAGAGTGGAATTGAGAGAAGCTTTAGGAAATAGTTTGAGATTGTTGGATCTGGAATTGGTTCATGATTCCTTTTTGTATATATTTTTGTAAGCATTTTGAAAAAAAGGGGAAAAAAAAGAGAGAGGATTGGAGAGATTGGTTTGAGCTTAGAGGTTGGCTCGAGTTTAGCTTGAGGTTGGACTAGGTTGGATAATTAGGGGAGTGAGATTATGAAGAGAGATCAGTCATTTTAATGTGTGTTTTTAGGCTCCCAAAAGTCGTATTATTGTAACAGGGTTAAATTTCAATGAATGTTGTATAAATTGTAATTATTATGGTTTGTTTTAGCCATTTCTTATAAATCGTGTGTGATTGTATGGATTGTGGCATACTTTTTTGTTTAATTAGAATTTTTGTAGAGATTTCAAAGTGGATTGACCAATAGGATGTGATCTGAGTAGTGATTGCTATGGAGTATTGAGACTATGTGTATTAAATAAGCAATTGTATATCTGAGGGAATGTCAACGTCCAAAACAGAGTAAACAATAGCATACCTTACAGTCATGTAAGTGTGTTGATGAGTTGTTTCATAAAGGATCATGGAGAAACAAGGGGTCGTAGAGGGCTGCAACAACATGTTTTCTTAAATCTAATAAATTCCTGAACAGAGGCGTGAAGGAGAACGATGAACAATTATGATCAGATCGCAGATCTGAAAAGGGGAAGATGAATGAACGAGATTTCGTTGCAATATCATTTGGAAGGTGTGATTCAAAGAAGGGAAGAGTAGTGAGGACAGTTAGATCTCGTTTCAGATTAACGACGGACAACAAATCACAATATTGCAAACCAGAGGTTTTAAGTTTTAAGACATCGCAGGTATGTTATTTTATTTGCGATGTGGTAAGGGATTAAAATTGTGATGCAATGAGGGTGAGACACATGTCGTCTCGATGATATTTCGCACTTCGTAAGAGATTAAGGTTATGGCAAATGGTGGTAATTTTTATTTTGTGCGATTTGTGAAATGTTAATTGTCACGCATTCCAAAATGTATATGTTGTGGGTTGCGAAAAGGAGTTAATTTTGTGGGCGAGCAGTGGTGCTAAGGAAAGAGGTAAAGTACACCATTAGATATGACGAATATCTACGACAGAGCTTGTGTCACAATTAGCATCGGCGATGGTATTTTTTTCCATTCAAGTTGCAACTGATGTGTGTCGAGACGCGATGAAACCTGATTGGATATCGTGATGTGGGACCCTGGAACTAATGTTTCGCATGTTGTAAGGGTTTTCAGCGTTATAAAACATATATTATGTTATGTTTGTGATTTTGTTTTGTTTCATCGTGAAGTTCGTTGATTTAAAACTCTTTCGATGTATACGTGGACACATAATCCACAGGCCCACATGGTTAATTGTAAACTGTAGTTTTTTTGCTACATCAAAGTGGTATCAGAGCGAGACTAACACTCTTTGGGGTTTTTTTCAAAGATTGAATTTTATTCTCAGTATGTATAGAGTTTGTATTGGTAATTGATATGGATACAAGAGGTTATGATATGAAAGGAATTGGTCGGTGGAAGATTAGAACACAGAAGATTTTATGTAGAGAAGAATCCTGAAATGTTGCTGGTAGTTGTGATAAGGGACAAGGGAGAAAGTGAGGAAATTGCAGCAAGAGATGTTGTAATGAAATTAGTTGGAAGAAGAACTGAATTGTAGATAGTGGAAAGTAAAGAAACATTTTTATTGTCCAAGCCAAGGAAAGCTTAAGGAGATAAATTCATTTTAATAATCTCTCAGGTATGAGTTATATTTTAATATTTGGTCTAATTTGAATTAGTTTCACAATGAAGAGAATGATAGCAGCCAACACATAACAGCAGACTGTTTAAATAGAAGATAAGTTGTGTTAGTGGCAAATCCAGTAAAGGAGATTGTGGTAGAGAATAAGAGAATAGAATAATTCTCAAATAGAGAGAGGAGGTGGTCAGCATTGGTTACAAAATCTTGACAGTGTTGGAAGCTGAGGAGCAGGAGTGCTCAAAAGATTTTTTGTTACAGAAACCCAAGGAAGTATACCAAGAGGATGACTTGGTGTAGGTGACAAGTAGAGACTTGTTACAAAGAAATGAGAGAGGATTATTTTAATCTCACAACGGGAAAAGGGAGTCCACATAAAGAAGCCAAGATGACTATTAAGGGTCATGAGAGAAGCCACAATAGAAGGAAGAAAGATTCCAAGGAAAATGGCAAGGAAAAGAAGATGATTCAAGAGGAACTTGACAAAGAAATTGCTAAATTGAAAGCAATTATGGATGTAATATTAATGTTGCTTGAAGACTGTGAAAGGGGAAAAAGATATGGTTGGACTATGAAAAGAAAGAATATAAAATGGAATTTGTTGCAAACAGAGATAAAGAAGAGAATCTACATCAAATTAGGAGAAGAACTTAAAGCAACTGAGTTAAAGGTGAAAGATGGTTATTGTATACATTAGAAAGAAGTTTACCTTACTAAGGAAGGAATTATTGATGATTTTTTGAACTACTGGACAATTTTGGATCAGCTGAGAAATGTGATGAAAGAGACATCTAAGGAAGAGGAGATCTGTATTTTTTAACCTAATGTTTTTTGTATGTATGCAGGTGATGAACAACCTTTAGAGGATGTATTTATGCAGGTTGATGAAGAAATGAAACTTTTATAGGAGATGGTTGTAATAGAATAGCTCTTGATTGAACATGTGTTCAAAGACACTAAAGATGGACAACTCTTGAAGACTACTATGGAAGCTAGAAATGATGAATCTAGTAAAACTTGGCAAAATGATAGTAGACAATCTAAAGACAAAAGGAAATTGCAGATTGCAGAAGGAGGAGAAGAAAAGAAGTATGAATATAGCCTTATGACAAGATTAAATGATAGTATATGTATGGTGCAAACACTTGAGGTAATGGGATTATCCCTTCAATTTATATTCAAAAATTATGAACCTGTATTGATAATTGATGGACAAGAAAATTTTTTGAGAGGAAATAATGGAGCATCAATGGAAAGATATCTTAATAAAGATTGCATTGTATAATATGGTAGAACATAAATTTATAAATATAATTGGGTCCAAGGAGGTACAATTAATCCAGTAAAGGAAATGAAGAAGAAAAAAAAGTAAGACAGTCAGGAACTTAAGGATAAGTTGGCATAGATTAATGCACAAAAGAAAATTGAAGACAATGTTACAAATTGCGAAAGGAATAAAGGTGAATGTAATCAGCAAACTGGAAGAAGATGGGAAATCTCAAAAGATGAAGGCAGGGATGGTTACAGGAACTATGCATTTGTAGTGAACAAAAAAGGAGTTAAATGGAGTATGATATTCATGGTGATGACAGTAATGTTTACTGTTGTAAAAGGGACTTTATAGTGGAATGGAAAATCTGTTGCATATGGTAATTTTGTTTCTTGTATAGAAACAAAGAGAAATTTAACTTCTAAATTTAGAGATTGGTAGATTTTGATTGAAAAGAAAGAGGGATGGAAAAATCAACTTAGTGGCTTACATATTTGTAAGAAAGAAAAGGAAAGAATGAAAAGAAATGTGAAAGGAAGGAAGGCCAAAGAGAATAACAAAGGGCATGATTCAGAAATTAGACAAGATTCAGAACAAAGTAGAAACAAAGAATACTTTTCCAAGACAAGACAGTATGAAGGAGGATATGACAAGTCAAACATGTCATATGCACATCAAGGGGATGACAAACCAGAGAAAATTTTGAGTAGAGGTAATGAGGAAAAAGGTGGAAAAGTTAATATGTTTAATGATTTTTAATTATTAACTGTTGAATGTGTTTTTCAATATAGAAGACAAACTTATTTTGGAGATATATTTGTTTATGAAAATGTGAGGGGGCATGTATGTTCTAGAGATGCAGAAATTCAGTTTTTCATTTGGGAATAGGAAGATGAGAGAAAGCAACTAGTTGATTCAAAATTTTGGAATGGAGGAAAGAGAGTTGATATAACTCTTACACAAGTCATTGCAGAAGAGAAAGAAGATTGCAGAGGATGTGAAATTACAGTCCATAATTTTTTTTTGTTTTTGATCCAAATAAGATTTAAATTTCAGGATTTTATCTTGAGTTTTCAAATAAGAAGTTGGGTGAACAGTTCAATTAAATTAAATGTGAATAGGGAGACAATTGAAAAAGGTTCAAAAAATGAAATTTTTGTAGCTAATGGAAAGTATATAATGGGAATTTCACTTGTTCTTATGTCAAAAAATGAACAATATTCTTTTGAAATTGAGAAGACTCCACTCAAGATATTGGATATGTGGATGATGAAAACAACAAAGGTGATAGGTATGGGAATTTTTCAAATTCAACAAGTCAAGAAGAGATGGAAAGATATGTAGGACAGTATAAAGAAAGTAGTTTGGAAATAGAATAGGTTGCTAGTGATTGAATCAAAAATCAAAATATATAATCAAGAACAAGACAATGGAACTAGTAGAGAAGGCATGAAGTTGAAGTTAAATACTATTGAGATGATGACAAGACAACAACACACAGAGGTACAAAAATTTATGTTTCTTGAAGACATTCTTATGTTTAATATCAATAGAGATAATCATGATAGCAGAGAAAAAGGACATCCACAAGACAGATTTTGGCATCCAGGAGAAGGAGAAAATTCAGTAAATACACCTGCAATTGAAAAAGGTCAGACAACCAGTTGGAATCTGAAGCTTAAGGAAGTTTACAACAGAGGAAATTGGAAGACTCATGTACAGGAGCCCATGAATTATTTTAACTTGGGGAGTCTGATGTAGGAGCATTCTTAAAAGTTCATAAGACTTAAGAGTCTTATCACATATTTACTAAATTGAGTGGATTCCCTTAATTATTTTGTTATTTTCCTAAGTTAGTTGAGATTTAAATGTAATTTTATTAATGAAGAATATCTCGTGAGTTTTAGATATCTTAGGGATGAGAGAGTAATCCAAAGAAGAATGAGGATTTTATGGATATAGAGGTTTAATGTAGGATTTGGTTGAGTAAAGAGTGGAATTGAGAGAATATTTAGGAAATATTGAGATTATTGAATTTTAACTGAAATTGGTTCACGATTTCTTTTTGTATATATTTTTGTAATAATTTTGAAAAAATGGAAAAATAAAGAGAGAGGATTGGAGAGATTGGTTCGAGATTATAGGTTGGCTCGAGGTTAGCTCGAGGTTGGCCTAGTTTGGCTAGTTAAGTGAGTGAGATTATGAAGGGAGAGAATTCATTTTAATGTGTGTTTTTAGGCTCACAGAAGCTGTAGTATTGTAACAACGTTAAATTTCAATGAAGATTTTATAATTTGTAATTCTTAAGGTTTTTTTTAGCCATGGATTATAAATATTGTGTGATTGTATGGATTGTGGCATACTATTTTGTTTAATTAGAATTGTTAGAGTTTTCAGAGTGGATTGACTAGTAGGATGTGATCCAAGTAGTTATTGTTATGGAGGATTGAGACTTTGTGTATTAAATAAAAAATTGTATAGCTGAGGGAATGTCAATGTCCAAAACCGAGTAAAGAATAAAATACCTTATAGTCGCGTAAGTGTGTTGATGATTTGTTGTAGAAAGGAGCATGGAGCAATGCCGGGTTGCAGAGGGCTACAACAATGCATTTTCTTAAATCTCAAAAATTCCTAAACAGAGGCGTGAAGGAGAACGATCAACGGTTACGATCAGATCGCGGACCTAAAAAGGGGAATATGAACGGACAAGATTTCATCACAAGATCAGTTGGAAGATGTGATTCAAAGAAGGGCAGAGCAGTGAGGACCATTCGATCTCGTTTCAGATCAACTATAGACAGAAAATCGCAATATTGCAAACTGGAGGTTTTAAGTTTTAAGACATCGTAGGTATGTTATTTTATTTTCGATGCGGTAAAGGATGAAAAGTGTGATGCGACAAGGGCGAGACACATGTCGGCTTAGCGTTATTTCGCACTTCGCAAGAGATAAGGGTTATGCCGAATGGTGGTAAATGTTATTTTGTGTGATTTGTGAAATTTAATTGTCACGCATTGTGAAATGTATATGTTGAGGATTGCGAAAAGGAGTTAAGTTTGCGGGCGATCGGTGGTGCTAAGACAAGAGGTATAGTACACCATTGGATCTGATGAAGATCTACGGCATAGCTTGTCTCACACTACGCATCGGCGATGGTATTATTTTCCATTTAAGTTGCAACTTATGTGTGTCGATATGCGATGAGCCTTGATTGGATATGGTGATGTGGGACCCTGGAACTAATGTTTCAAGTGTTGTAAGGGTTTTCAGCATTATGTGACATATATTATGTTGTGTTTGTGATTTCGGTTTGTTTCAATGTGAAGTTCGCTGATTTAAAATGCTTCCAATGTATACGTCGGCCCATAACCCATAGGTCCACACGAATAATTGTAAATTGCAATTTTTTTTCTGCATCAAAACCCCTTCCCATCTCCCTAAATTTTCCTACTCCCATACCCCTTACCTAACCCACTCATTCTCTCCCTCTTCCCTTTCCTTTGTTTTCTCATATTATGGTTTTTCCCTTTGCAAATAAAAAAATGTATGAAAAGAGATATTATAATAAAGGAAGTTAGGTGATAAGTCATTAGCCCTTAACCACCCTTGAAATGATGTCTACACCATTCTCCAAGCATTGTTTTCAAGCAATAGGGTGTCTTCCTTTTTTTCAACTAGTTCAGAAAGTCAAATACAATGCCACATTGACCAAGTTGTTTGCCACTCAACTCAAAAGGGACCAATTACAATTGCAAAGGTTACATTCACTATATCAACTAATATAGTAGCTAAGGCCACAAGCATGCCCAATCATGGTGAAAAAAGGTTTAAAAAACAAGATCTAGCCCTTCAGAATGATCAACCCTATCTCAGAAGACATCATCAAAAACACACATTAGAGGAAATTTTAGCCTTAAAGTTCCCATGCAATTTTCACATAATTTCCATGTCATAATATGCAAACCAAGAAAAATCCTTTAAATTTAAAAAGAGGTACATGTAAATATTTTGGAGCGAAAATAAGAAAAATTAATTTTTTTAATTGTATTTTTGGCTGATCTCCTTATAGGTTTACTCAAATTTCAAGTGTATACACTCATTGGATGAAGAATTAAATTACACATCCAACAAGTACCCATTATGCATACTTTTTAGAAGACCCACATTGAAAAAAATTGAAGATACATTAAAAAGGTGTCTTCAGTACACTTTTTTAATGTATCTTCATTTTTTCTCATTGTGGGTCTTCTCAAAAGTATGCATATTGGGTACTTGTTAGATGCGGAATTTAATTCTCCATCCAAAGATTGTCTACACTTTAAATTTGAGTAAAAATTTAAGGAGATAAGCTAAAAATAAAATTAAAAAAATTAGTTTTCTTCTTCTCCCTCCAAAATTCATATATCTTATTTTATTATTTTAACTATTACTTTATTATTTTTCCTTAGGAGGCCACTTTTAGGCTGAAATTTCCTCTAATGTGAAGAAGGTTTTTCCTGTTGGGAACCTCCTTGAGAAGTGCACACCACTCATGAAGATCATCATGAAGTACTTCACGTGCGAGGAAATATTTTTCTAGACTGTATGGGTATCATGTTAGAATTATCATGCATTTCACAAGGGTAAGGCCACTCAATTTGCAATATTACCTTTACAGAAGTTTCGCAAAGATGGAAGAAAAAGTCCAGCATGAGCAGAGTAGTCTTGAAATTATCCTATTCCACCATGCCCCGATCAAGATCATTTTTTTTCACCAGCTTGAGCAGAATAACATCACTTGGGACACTTTCATGCATGCATATGTATTTTTTTCATCTAGTAGATAGTCTACTAGCCCTAGTTCTCCATCAGCACCATCAACACCTTCTAGACATGTGGAGGTCGGCTCACCTAGCACCATTTCAATGAGGATGAGGATTGAGGTCACTAAGACCTATCAGAGAGGAAAAAACCTCATGTTTTCTCCTCAGATTGAGGAAGGGGCCAAGCCCACATCAATAGAGAAGGTATTACCATCATATCATGATACATCTATGCATGATGAGGAGCATGATTTTAACTTAGTGGACTTGGAGGCTAGTGAAGAGAATGAAAATCTAGTGAGTATCATCCAATACAAAGATAATCATATCAAAGAGCTCCAAGACAACTTGGAAAGGGCTAATGTCATCATTTCCTTCCTAGAGAAATAAAAGCATCAGCTGAAGGAAAAACAATTTGCTTTAGATAAAATTTAGTTTAAGGGTAGCAAGCATGGTGTAAAAGGAAAAGAAGTGGTCGTCATTAAAGAGTCAAAGAAGCATGAAGAGCAGGTAACAAGGAAGAGACCAACGACCATGGGTCTAAGAAAATCATTGCAAAAGGAAAGAGAGTAAAATCCACTAGATGAAGAGTTGAGTTTTGAAGAAAGGATAACCAACTAAATTAATGAAAACATGGGGTTTTGGCTTGAGAAATTCAACATTCACTTGGAAAATATCCTTGAAAAGGAAAACATGGACAACAAGATACATAAGCACATGGTTGACCATTACTATCCAAGAAATCAAATTTGTAATTTCAAAGTCAAATAGTTGCAAGCCAAACTGAAGGAAACCCTAAAAAGTCAAAATGAGAAGGATAACTTCAAAATTCTTGCCGATTCTTATTTAGTGGCATAAGATACCTCACGAGGCACCTCTAGACCAATTTTGAGTATTTTTGGGGAAAATTTTGTTTTCTGTGAGATTTTGGTCAAAATTGGAAAATTGAAAAACAGTCATCCTGGAAAAAGCGTTGTGTGGGCCACACTATGTTTTTTTTGGGGGGGGTCCACTGGAGGAAAACTTAGCATATTTGGATTCATTTTGATGATTAGATCAATTAGAGTCATCGTTTTTCCCATGTCAGCCAATTATGGCAGGTTAAAATGCCCAAAAACATGCTAAAAATCACCTTTTTCCCTGCTTTTGGATCCTTCGCTATGCTTTCTAAGTATTCTTGGGAGAATGAAGATTTGGAGGGTTAGGAGCCACCTTTTTCAGTGCTTGATGAGCCTATCATGTAGCAGGCATCGAGATATTTCCAATGGTACCTTCATATCCTTATTTTGACACATGGAAGGCCTCCAACGGTCAATTTTGCTGATCTTTCTATGCTCTCTTCCAGCCTGCTACGCTTTTTCCTGAATTCACTACACTTTCTCCTGAATTCACTACGCTTTATCTAGAAGGAAACTTTCACTGCAATTTTGACCTAGTTTGACTTTTTACTAATGTAATTGATGAAATGATGATGTAATGAGATGTAATTTAGCTAGTAAATGGTAAATTAGGGTAGATACAAGCTTGTAAATGTAAATTTGGTCAGATTTATCTACTTTCCTATCATGAGGTAAACTGGTTAACCTCCGCTAGAGATTAGGGTTTTTTTTAGCATATCATGTAATGAACTCCAAAACTGATTGATTAAACTCCTGAGAGAGGGGAGATGTTGCTTTGGTATATATCTGTCATTTTCAAAGTCATTTGACTAGTTGGACATCAATGGATTGTAATCTTGTAGCTTGTACTATCACTCTTATTTTTAGAAATTAAAGGATGCAGTTGTAGCCACTTTTTAGGAATTCATGTGCATTGAGTTTATGATCATGTATCTTCTTTGTTATAGTCTTTATTGAATTATATATATCTCTTATTTCATATATTTTATCTTTAGTGGCTTTCCTTACAATTCATAGGCATAATTCTATTGATTTAGCTCTGTTTGTATGGAAATTCCATCTTGTGTTTATTGCTTCCAATTTAATGAATTCATGAATTAAAATTTTCTTTATATCCCTATCCTTATTCAGACTCACCACCGTACTTACAAAACCCTAAATCCATCATATATTCACTTCTACCTTGATCCTCTATATTTTTGTAGTTGTAAACCCTTTGATCCCTAGACCTAGCTACTTGGTTTCATCCCTGATCCAACATCAAACCCTAAACTTCTTAAAACCTACCTGAGCCTATCATATCTAGCCTAATATATTTCATGTCACATTAAATCCTTGGTTATGATCTCATCGAGAGAGCCCTCTTATCTTAGTAGGGCTAGCTACTAGGTCAAACTAGTTTGTGGTTACCATTGTTGGTCTCCTTTTTAGCCTTCAGAGAACTAGTGGAGTGCTAACAACTTCTAAAAGACAAGGGTGTTTTTATAAGTAACACTCCATCCAATTTTAATATAAAAACTTTAATATCATAGGTTTAGGTGTGAAATATTCAGAATTTACCCATTGATGTACCACCATCTCATCCCACCCCACATGCTCAAATTTCCTGTGCAATTTTGGAATACAACTTGATGGTTGTGATGAAGTGTTATCTCCTCATCCTCCATCCTTTGGTTCCACTCATGCTTTGGTTTCTGAGACTTTGTGTTCACCTATTTCAAACCTTTCTCTTTATGTTCATGAGGATAAAGTGTTGGATGGAGTTGGGGTTGAGCATCCAACTTGCGAGTTCAATTACAAGGAGTATGTGTCAAAGCCCATTGTTGAACAAGAATTTGCGATGAAGGATGAATTCCTTCCTTCCATAGCTTTTCTACAACATCGTGACATTTTCCACGATTTTTTCATTCTAGTTGAACCTTGTGAGAATGTAGATTCTAATCATGTTAATACTTTTGTTCATTCATATAACTCATGGAATGTCACCTTTTCATATAAATGTGGTGAGGATGAATCTTCTACTCGTGATCTTCCCAATCTCATATTTCCTGTCTAAAAATGCAGAGGGTGAAATTAATTCTTTCTCATCTTCCCCCTTGTATGATTCATCAGATCATGAGGATACCTTCAGTTATGATCTTGTTGTTTTTTATGATGGTTGGTGTGACCTGTTCATTGATTCAGTTGGTCACGATTATTATTTTCCCATGTTTGAATTTTCAAAGCCATTGATCTTTGACAATTTATCCTATGATGAGTTGGAACTTCCTAAAGCTATCGAGGCCCTTCATCCCAAGATGATGATTATGTCAGGTTCTCGTAGCATTTAGGTCAGTATCATATATGAACAGAAGAGGTTGAATATTCTTAGGATCCTCTTCACTCCATTTCCCATATTGAAGATCAATCTGTTTCACAATTTCTTCATCCTCCACTTGGGTTAAACGATCCTATCGCTCAATCAATGGAGGAGTCATACGTAGCAATCACTTTGCCAAAAGGAAAATTTTCCTCTTTCTTTATGTTTTCTCGCCTTCGTTGTTTGAAAGTTTGTCTTTGGAAGTCTTCAAATCACAATGTTTCGTGACACCATGTTATATCCATAGAATGTTTTTGTGTGCTTTTCGCCATCACTTTTTTGCGTATGCATTCAAACTTCGAACATTTTGGTTCGCATTGCCTTATATTTCTTTTGTATTGCTATGCATGTATATCTTTCTTGACTTTCATTCCCTCACCCACATAGGCCAATGAATGCATCGGTAGCTGCATTGGAAATATCACTTCACGCGAGTTGTCCTATGATTTTCTTAGGTTAGGGGTAGGATTAGTGTTTTTATTTTCTTTGTTGTCTACTTTGATTTTATTTACATCCATTTTTTTTATTCCACTTCTTTCCTTTTCATTTTTTTCAGTTATAAGTTAGTTTCCACATGAGACCATATTTGGATTCTAAATAAATCATGATGAAATCCAAGAGGAAGTTGTTCTACTATCAATGCTTATTTTGTAGTTATTCCTTCTCTTTGCATAAATCTTGCATTCTTTCTAGTTTATGATAGTCTGATGGAAAATACGTTCCTTCTTAGAGAAAATAACAAGTGAAATCATGATGTTTGGATTTGAACTGGTACTGCCTACTCCAATTGGTTTTATCTTTTCGATTAATCCTTGTCAACATATTCGAGTAGAGTAAGGGGGGGAGGAAAACCTTAACAAGTATGTCAGAGGTGTACGTAAACATACTTCTCTTAAGGAACAAACTATTATTCTCTGAATAAGTTGGGATCCCTCTTCCACCCCCATGAAATAAATAAATTCCTATGCAAAATTATTTGAACACAAAAAATGAAAAAAATAAAATATTAAAATAAAGGGAGAAAGAAGAGAAAGGCTTCCTATAGAGAGAGGTGAAGCAAGCAACTCCGCTAGGGTAACATCTAGGCTCACTGGCACTGGAGCAATTTTTGTGTTCCTGAAGTGACTATTTTGGGGTATTTTCCATGCCTAATGGAAGAGGAGCAACACCGAAAATAAAAAATAATACTCTGAAAATGTGTTTTTACTTATGCACTTATATACTCCTCATCCCCAATCGAAACAACTCAGTTTTACTTGGCTTGGTTAGTGTGCCACTGATAAAGAGGATGGATGGGAGCATTTATTTAACTCCAACTAAGTGAGGAGTTTGTGATGATCGATGAATTGAACAATACTTTCGGAAGGGTGAGACTAGTTTTACACGAGACAATATTCATTTAGAAAGTTGGATTTATACTAGTGTGCTGCCAAGTGTTGTAGTGGCTACAACCACCCTCCAAATTTTTTCCTTTTCTTAGATTTTGGAGCCTAACCTTATTTTCATAGGATATTATCTTGCATCGCTATCAGGTATACATGATTTGATTTATTTTTATCCTTTATCTATGCGTGTGTTCACATTATTTTCACTTAGCTATTTTTCTAAGTCACAAGATAACCTCATGCCTAAGTCTTGCACATCAGTTTTGGTTTTGCCTCTAGAAACTATAAAATCCAAGAGGGAATGAAACCTTGATAACTGGAATTGCACAGTCATGAATAGAAGTTAGCCTTGAGATCAGAACCTATGTAGTCATGGCAGAAAACCTAGCATTGAGCCCAAAAACTGTGCAATCTGTCACCGAGCTCAGAAACTGTGCAGTGCACTGAGCCAGAAAGCTTCCCTATTCAAGAATTGTGCAATCCTTCCCAGTGATGTGCATGGAATTTTTTACCAAAAAAAAAGCAGAAAAGCTGAAAAAAAAAGAAAAAAGAATCCCTAAAATTTCAGGATCTCTTTTTAGTAACCTAAAGGAAGCACACTTGTTATTTTTTGGAAACTATAGCCATGTGTCGGTTTTCCCTTGATTTTTGGCATGCACATCATAAACCCTAATTTTCACAAACATACTTAAGTGATTCCCCTAGAGCTCATTTGAACACTCAATCTTGGAGCTCTAGCATTCTCGAGGTTATCAAGGAACCTTCGGTGTGATCGTCGTCGCTTTTCTACGTGAGTTTCACATTTATTGCTTGTATTTATTTTTCTAAATCTTTTTTCCATTTGGCTTGTGTGAATATTATTTGTCTTGCTTGTTTACATGCATGTTGGAATTTTAAATTTCCTTATCTTTTAGAATTTGTTTTTTTCAAGTTATCATTTCTGTTTCACAAGTGTCACATCATTTTCTTCATTTTTTCACCGATGATCGTTGTTGTGGAAACTCTCCTCACCAATTTGGTTTTCTTACTATTTACTTAGTTTATGCACTTGAATTATCTTGTTTCAGTTACACTTAGTCATATCTAAACTCAATCCATCATTGTCTCTGTTGTATCTTAAGAAACAATCCCTTAGTTGTGGTAAGGAATCAGTGCTCAAGACATTTATATATATGTCACAAAAATATTATATCAGATGGTATTTGCTTAATCACCTTCACAAATTAATTATTAAAACCCTCAAGAATATGATGTAATAAATGCTTCGCAATGCCTTTATCTTCTGATATTAATTGGAGTGAAAGGAAGAACATGAAGGAAGCTCAAACTGATATGCTAGTAAACATAATCTATCACTTTAAACTCCAAAAGAATTTTATGTGAGTGGCATAGTTAAAATGAAGGAGCACCCATTAAGGATATTTAACTCTTATTCACATATGTAAAAAGAGACCCGCAACTACATTACTTAATTTTATTCATAGAAGGAAAAAGACAGAATGGAAACTGGAAAACATATCAACAACAACAGATGCAATAATATTGATCTTTCATTCATTAATCATCAAAAATTGGGTACAAAATTTACAGTAGTCCAAAGGTCCAAAACTTAGAACCTTTTCCTTTCTTCTCTTTCTCTTTAAATACAATGTAAAGAAGTTTGTAACTATTGAAACTACTCTTAACTGCTCAAACTACTTGAAAATTCTTAAAATACCTATTACATATCATCAAAATGTCTCATTATAATTGAACTCTCTTAAAAAAGGTAAAATAAAACTAAAATTCTAATGTATTTGCTGAATATGAATCTGCTCCGTTGCTGCTACATTTCCCTGATTATCTAACTTGTCCTTTTTAGAAGATGAGGGATCATTAGGTAGAACAGCCATCCGAACTCTGCATTTCTTCCACACTTCAATGTTTGTCTTCGGTGAGTTAATCAGTTTTTGGTACTCCAACCTAAAGGTAGTGATCATGTTGAATGTTGGGCACTCTGTAAATAAAGTCTTCACCATCCATAATAGCTAAAAATTCCTCTGAAGAAAATTAATAATTGTTTTTCCATTACAGATCTAAGTCTTCTCATGGGTATTATCCACCTTAATTTTTGCCAATACCAATAATGGTTCATAGGAATCCCATGATAAAATACTTCCTTTAAGGTCCCAACATGATGGAAATCCTACCCTGGCTCTTTTGTGATATAGATTGTCAAATTTTCTCACTGCTTCCTTAATCTCTGTCAACTTTTTCTCAGTGGCCTTCCTACAAGTATTTTTAACAATCAACTTGTTAATCTCAGCAACATACATGATTCTATATTTAATATCATTTTCTTCTAATTCCTGATCAGTCTTTGAATCAATGAAATCAATAAAATTATTTGCCCATATGGCTCTATTAATAGTCTTTTGCTTATCTGCCATAACTTTCTCCTCAATACATCTGACAATGATTTTCTCTTCTGATACAATAGTCACAAAAGCCCAGGCTGCTTTAATCTCTCCAATGATTTCATTCCATATGATATCTTTAGCCTATATCAAACTTATGTTTCTCTTCAATTTCTCCTTTAGGCTCTTGATTTCAGCATTATTTGTTTGACAATCAGTCCTGTATTTATCAATTTCTCCATATTTGGCCTGCATCATTTTTTTTACTGTCTCCAGATCATTTTGTGCCTTTTTGAGATCTTTCTCTGCCATTTTTCAGTTCAGTGTTTAATTCAGATATTTTTCGTGTTGGATCATCATTTCCATATGGAAAAATGATGGTACAGGAATGGGAATCAATATGGTTTTGCAGTGTCAGTACAATTTCCTTCAACTTAGAAATTTCTTCTTCTTTCTGTAAGAGCTGTTGAAGAAGGCTTTCTTTCTCACTTTCTACTTCTTCCACCTCTGCTGCCATAGAATGATCCCCTATAGGTAACTTTTAATTTTTCTTCAACACAGAAATATTTGATTCTGCACTTTCTAGCAATTTCTACATAGCAGACCTGTCATTTGGATCTATTCCAATATTTACAATTATCTTCTTGATTTGTTCATTTTGGGTTGTTAAATCCCTGGAGTTGGATTTCTCCACTTTCAACTGCTTGATCAACTTCCCTAGCATGTTCTTTGCCTTAAGATCTAGTGCATTAGTTTTGGATAAATAATTCACTATTAATTTACCTATCTACATGTGTAAATTTACTTTATCAAGCAAAGGAATATTTCTCACATCAACAGTTAAATTTACAGTATTAAAATTACTTGACGACCCTATAGTTATATCAGAAGGGTGAGAGAGAGCAATATTAAACTGATCGTTTTCTAGATCCATGGAAATCAACAATCTTTTCTAATCTGGAGTTACTTGATATTCATCCTGTTCCTCCATGCTAGCCTTCATCTTTTGATTTCTTTCATCAATTTGAGCAAATACTTGTTGAATCAAAGGCATTTTCTCCTGAGCATCTCCATTTATTCTTGGTGATGCTGGAACATTTTTCTCATCTCCCAGTTGAAGCAGAAAACCAGGCTGAGCACCTGCTATGTCTTCATTGAATTTTGTTCTCTTTGCAGCTCTCTACTTCTCATATTCGGAATTTATAGCTACCTCTTTACTCCTCTTTCTTGATTTTTTAGATATGATAGGAGTCTGTATATTAAAACCAAAAGAACCCGCAAAACCCTTATTGTCTAGATTC
This sequence comes from Pinus albicaulis, assembly GCA_034641835.2. Taxonomy (NCBI): domain Eukaryota; kingdom Viridiplantae; phylum Streptophyta; class Pinopsida; order Pinales; family Pinaceae; genus Pinus; species Pinus albicaulis. The sequence continues at coordinate 656,179,132 of CM076582.1, read as the reverse complement.
TCTATGTCAAGTTTACTTTCATGAACAAATGTTGAGTAACCATTTTCAACTCTCCTATTTGAAATTACTTTATGAGGGTCATAATCCCATTTATCTCCTAACAACAAGTGCATACCATCTAACATATTATTAACCTCATCAGTTTCTTGTCTCATGTTGACTATAAACAGACCCATAGACATAGGTAATTTAAACATATGACCCTTCTTCATGGGTACAAAATGTATTTGGTCAACATTCAAACTCTGCCTAATGAATTCTAAGGCGAATAATATCGTAGGAACAAATGTGGGAAGTCTATATGGTTCTATCCCAGCCCCATAAAGTTTTATCTTTGAGTAATCTTCATAAACATACCAATCTCCAAATTTACAATTTATACCCAACCTAGAAATTCTTGAGCCTTTGGCAAGAAACATGGGGGAGAAACCCCATTCAAAATATTATATGCAGTAGACATGAAATGATTTGAAAAATAAAATAGACCGTCCTCATTTTGTTCTTCCCTTACTACATCAGTCCAAAACACCACTGACTGCCTCTTTTTATTTATATCCATGATATTTAACGCTAAATGAAAGAGTTCTTCCACATTTTGATATAAAAAGAGATAAATGATTAGAGAAGGAAACCTGAATGACCCAGTGAGTGATAAACTCATGAGCTGAGTATTTATGACCTCTTTCCTATAAGAAGGAATACCAAGCACTACTCTCGGCTTCATCATCATTGCAAATAGTCCCAAAACTGATTTTTCAATTATGTTTTTTTCCTCTTTTCCCAGTATCTTTGATATACCCCTCAACACTAGCTAAACGTTTGCATCAATTACTTCTATGGAAAACTCTTTACTTTTTGGTGCAAACCGCTTCATGTCTGGCCTTAGAAAGAAGGCGAACTCAGTGAATTATTGACCTACAAGATTATCATAATGTGTTTCCAATGATTCGTCAGTGAATTGAACATAAGATTCCAACTCTGGGTAACACAAAGCTTGACGAATTAACTGGGCTGAGACTTGTAACACATTATCTCCTAGACAATTAATCACAAAAAATTTACTAGGATACATAACAGATACTAGCCAGTGCACAAATTCAGGAAAAATATGAGTCTTAGGGATACATGCAGATAGTACACCTGACTTGGCCATGGCAGTAAAAATAGGACATTTCATTCAAACATACCCATTGATAAAAAGGAATATGTTTGGATGAAACAGAAAGGGATGAATTCTTATCCATGATGCTGCTCAAGGTGGCGAGCAATGACGGGGTGATAGAAAACTATTGAAGACACTGGTGCAATTAGGTTGAAAGTTACATAGGAATAACATTTAAATTGTGGAAATAAAAACAAGTTTAAATAGATGGCACGGGGTCTAGGAATTAAATGTTGATTTGATGCACTAAATATCATTAAACGGTACCATGACATGGTTGAAAGCTGTCACCAGCTAGCAGCTTAAGTCACTGCAGGAGGCCTCTGGGGTATGGAGTGCTCATCAGGGCCCTGCCCCTGCAGCAAATCCAGATCATCGATCATGATTGGCCGATCAGTCAATAGGGTCAACTGAAACGACACCCTCCTCGTTAACCCATGTGTTGAAATTTCCCGCGAGTTGCCGCCTTTATCCTTTGACAAGAAAATCCTCCAATCCCACTCGCTTACATGCTCGAACCTTAAACAAAGCGTTAGAACCCACTTTCGTGTATTCTTCAAAGTGTGGAACTTTAAATTTATATAAAATTTAAAATTTTAGTTAAAGTATGAGAAAGATATACTTTAACACATATTTTATATACTTTTCCATTTTTTTGTATTTCAAAAATTTTAAATAAAGGATATTGCATATGAGCCACAACATCTAGCTCCACTTGGGGATAATGTTTTTTTCCATGAAACACTAAGAACTGCAGATTAATGCCTTCACTTCGGGCATGGAGTCAAATGCTATTTGATGAAATATGAACAATGAGAAATCTGAATATGTACAATGGTGAACCATAACAACTCAATGCTGGAAATAATGCTTGATATATTGCCCATTCATAGGAAACTGGACTGTTTCTCCATCAATATTCTCTAGAATAAATGTGTTATCTGTATGGACCATACCAGAGTGGATCAAACTTACCATGCTTTCCCTTCTCTTCTCTTCTGGTATCCCATCCTAAGACCAAATCTCTAGTTTGAAAAAGATTTTTTTTTTCTTTTCTATCAAAAATGGACTTCATCTTTTCTTGATAGGTGATCAAATTTTCTCTGAAGTTGTTCCTTCTCTCACTTGATTTTATAACCTTATTCAGCCTTCTCACCAACGCTTTAGGTTCTTCTTGTGCTTCTTGAAGAAAATAAATCACTGGTCTAGCCCACTGAGTAGGAAATAAAGCTTGAATTCCATAAACCAGTTTATAAGGGGACTTACCTATAGATCTTCCAGTAGCCACTCGTACTACCCAAAGAGAAAATGCCAATTTTGAATCCCAGTTTTTCTGATTTTCATTAATTGTCTTCTTCAAAATCTTGACCAATGTCTTGTTGGAAGATTCAGCTAGCCCATTCCCTTGAGGATTATATGCTATAGAATGAGATAGAATAACGTTATATGTTTGAAAAAAATTATTGAATGTAACTAAATTGAATACCAAGGCATTGTCAGTTACAATCTTGATTGGGCACCCAAACCTACTGAAAATGTTTTCTTCCAGAAACTTCATTACTACCTGGTCATTAGCCTTTCTGGTAGGCATTTCCTCCACCCACTTTTTGAAATATTCAGTGGCAGTCAAAATACATTTGAACTATCCACTTGATGGTGGATTAATTTCCCCAATAAAATATAATCACCATTTCCTAAAGGGTTCTTCAATAAACACTGGGAGAAGAGGTAGAGGAGCTAACCTTTTCTTTTCTACAAATAACTAATATTTCTGGAAGCTTCTAACTATTCTGTATATATTAGGAAACATAGAGGGCAAGTAAAAACCTAATTTAAGGATTTTATGAGCGGTAACCTTCCAAATATAATGACCTCCACATATATTCTCATGATATTCTTTTACAACTTCCATTGATTCACCTTCTTTCAAACACAACAAAAAAATGTCCACAAGATCCTTCCAATATAACTTAGCATAAATTATGACATATGGCTGAGATTTGAGCTTAAGAGATCTGTACTTTGTTCTGTTTAGTGAGGTTGGATAAGAGAAAACACATAAGTAATGAAAAATATCCTTATAGCAATTAGAGCATAGGAATTTGTATTTAATTGCTACCTTTGTACTTCTTTGACTTCTTTCATCAATAGCTTCATCTAAGGGTGCCAACAAATCAATCCCCAAAGCTTGAAAATTTGACTCTATCAACAGTTTTTCCAAACCTTGACCTTTGACCAATTTGGTAGGCTTGATATCTAAGTCATACTCTTGGATTTTAGCTATCCAATTTCCTCTTTTACCTTCCACATCACTTCAAACTAACACATATTTCACAGCAGAGTTAGGAAAATAAGCAACTATTTGAGACTGCAGTGCATAAGTCTTGTATGATTTTAATGCTTTAAGTAAAAAATACACCTGTTTTTCCAAAATTTTATATTTAAGTTCAACATCTCTGAGAAATTTACTGAAAAATGCCACAGGTTGTTCTTTTCCCTCTTCATTCTTCTACAACATCACAACAACAATGGTAGTAGGTGATTCAAATGAAAATATTTGAAAAGCCTTTTGATAATCAGGACTGATCAGAACTGGAGCTTCCTGAAGGGCTTCTTTAATCCTAGCAAAGGATTATCTAGCATCCTTGTCCCATGTTACTTCTGCATTCTTCTTCAGTATATCTATTATGTTTTTAAAAAATTCATCACAATTTGGGACAAATCTTCTCAAGAAATTTATTTTTCCCAAAAACCTTTGAATATCCTTTTTACTCTCGGGCAAGGGAATTGTTTGAATAGATTCTACTCTTGCTGGATCAATTTTTACTCCCTGATTTGAAACTATATGTCCTAACAACTTTCCTTCCTCCAAGGCAAATAAAATTTTTTTGGGATTCAATGACAACCCAAATTTTTTGCATTTCGGGAAAGCCTTCTGTAAATTCTCCAAGTGTTCATCATCTAAACCTGAAAAAGTGGTCACATCATCCAAATATATAACTAAAAACTTATCACCCACAAATTCTATGTCCATTACCCTCTAAAAATTGGCACCTGTGTTCATTAGACCAAATGGCATTCTAGCATACATGAACGTCCCCCAAGGTGTGGTAAAAGTTGTTTTCTTATGATCTTCTTTTTCAATCGCTACCTGATTGTACCCAGATAAACCATCAACCATAGAAAATCTATATGCTCCTATCACTTTCTGTAAAACATAGTCCATCTTAGGAAAAAGGATAATTGTATTTAATTGATGCCCTATTTAAATTCCTGAAGTCGACACATAACCTTATTTCTCCATTCTTTTTCCTCACGGGAACTAGGTTAGAAACCCAGTCTGAATATTTGAGTGGGACTATAATTTTTTCCTGCAACAATTTCTTCACTTCCTTTTCAATTGGAGCAAGGAGAAATGGATTGATCTGTCTAAGTTTCTATCTGTGAGGCTTGATCCCATCCTTCAATGGTATCTTGTGCTGAATAATATCCAGGTCGTATGTTTTCAAATCTTCATAGGACCATGCAAACACATCCATATATTTTTAAAAAATTTCAATGTACCTTTCTTTATAATTCTTAGGGACACCCTTGAATAACTTGAAAACCTTTGGCTCCTGTTGAGTTCCAAAATTACAATATTCCATCTCACCCTCTTGAGGTACCTTCTTTAGATCCAGTGCTACATCATTTGAATCAAACAATATTTCAAGAGGAACTAATCCTCTGGAAAATATATTATCTTTCAACTAGATTATTTTCTGATCACCTATTAGTTTCTTAAGATTTTTCAAGTCTTCATTCTAATCAATGTATTCACTTTCTTGGTCTATTTCAATATATTCAAAATTTTCAATCATTTTCAGAAAATGATTAATCTTCTCATCATCTTCAAATACCTACCAGTGTTTAACATTGTCAAGAATAGAGGGTCTATGCCTCATCTCAATTTCATACCTTAGTTTTGGATTTATAGGTGGTTTGAAAGTACTAGCTGCAACTGCCAGTGAATCTTCCATTTGTTATCTTCTCTTGGAATGAATTGAAGATTAAAAGCTTAAAAATAATTCTCAATCAAGTCCCATAATTCATTCCTATATGATCTTAGCCTTGGATTCTTGGTTTGATAAAGTTTTTTAATTTTTCTTATAATCAACTCAGAATCACCAAAAATGGCAATACACTAGATTCTGATTTGCTTAGCAATTTGTAGTCTCAAAGTTAATGCCTCATACTTAGCTACATTATTTGTTGATTCAAATTCAAGATTAAAATAAAAAGGTAAAATATTACCTTCTGGAGATATCAGTAAAAATCCAGCTCCTATGACATCTTTCGAATAGGCACCATCAAAATAGCACTTCCAAATTTTATTTGAACCCAACTCATTATGTACAATTGCTGAAGAGAGTTTCTTCTCTAAGTCTTCAACAAACTCTGCATCTCCATGCATCATAAAATAGGAAAGATCTTCTTTTTCTTGACCATAAATAGGGGAATTTCATGCATCTTTCTTTCTGGTAGTTTTAAGAAATATTGTTTCTCTATTTAACCTTCTTTCTTCCCCATTAAACACAAGAATTATGGCATAGGTGGAGTCCAGTTTTAAAACTCCTCCAAGCTTCACTCCCCAAGATCTCAACAAAAGCATACCAAACCTAGCTAGAATATCTACGACCACTACATCCATCATGATACTTTTGGCTAGAATTTGGTCCAAGGATACCACCATGTCTTTCATAAGCCCAACACACTTCACCCTTTTTGAATCAAATGAATATAGGTCTCTATAGGGTTTAGTAATTTGTAAATTCAATTCTTTCCTTATAGATAACGGCATGAGATTATGTGAAGCATTTGAGTCTAGCATAAAATTATGAAGAATGAAATCATGAAGAAGCAGTGATATATAAAATGGGGGAACATAAGAATCTACCTCCTCCACATGTGGACCAAAAGTGACCACTGGTTTTTCTTCTTGCAAATTCATAATATCACAAATTTCATCAGACTGAGAAAGATCAATGAATTCTACAATATTCTTCTTATAACCTGGTGTCTTAGCAAGCTCGAGAATGGGTATTTGGATTTTGACCTTTTCTAGCTCTTTCGATAAACTAAAAGCTTGATTTCTTTTTTATAATCTTCTCAGGTTCTTCTTGATTTCTGCTAGGGTTAGAAATACGTTCAGGCACAGTAACGACCTTCTCCAAATTACTAGTATCAATAGACTTGTTTCTGGAAGTCTCAACCTGTTATATTTTTGTTTCACTTACTGAATTCATAGGTTGTTTCCCTTTATATTATTTTTTTACTAAGTTCTTTGATTGTGGAGTCGCCATTGGAGAAGGAACTGACTCTTATTGTTGTTATTCATCATCATGCATTTTTGATCTCTTTCTTGATCTTAAATCATATTTCTTATGTGACTCTACTTGCATAAAGTCAGTAAATTTTCTACAATAATCATCCATCTCTTCTTGGTCAAAGCACACCTCAACTTCAGTGTATTCTTCCTCACGTCATTCCTCTTCTTCATATTCTTTCATGTACATGGTATATATCTTATCTTAAACTTCCCTTTGATAATATTCAACAGACTGTGAGGGTGTTGCTTCTATATACGATGGTGCTTGAACTTGGTCTTGATATTTTCTCTCCCTCTGCAAGATTTGTAGGGGATGCTTTCTAAATTGAGCATTGAAAACTCCTCTATTTTGTTTTGCAGGCCTTTTGGAGTTTCTATTCTCTAACTCCATCTTCACTAAGTTATTTCATAAATTCTTGATAACCTTTTTCATATCATCAATCCTCTGATCCTGTGGTGATTCTTCTTTGGCCTTGCCTTTCTCTTGAACTGACTGCTTTTTTTGTGTTTTCCCAGCAACAGTCATGTTTTCTTTAATTACCAAAGCATCAGTTTGGATTTTCTCAAGAGTAGGATCTCTCCTCTCTCTTAAAGTGAAACTAAAATCTGACTCAAAATATCCAGCAAAAGCTACCCTTGCTCCGACAGGAGGGGGTTTCATTTATATGGGTAAACTGTTATACAATTTGTTGAATATTTTAATAAAATCAATGATGTTTTCATTAGAATTTTTCTTGATTACATTAAACTCCGTCAATGAGTAACCATGATCCCTTTTTTCACCCCATCTTCAGGTGAATTTTGTTTATAATTCCTCCTAATTTTAAGTTGAGGCATTTGGTAAACCTTTAAACCATTTTCTTGCCTCTCCATTCAGAGTCTGCACAAAAAGTCTCATCACTACATCACGGTGCTCTACATTTATATTCTCAACAAAAGTGAAAAACAATTCCAAGTTTTGTTCTACAGTCACTTCATCTTCACCAGTGAAACGAGGAAGTAACTTGAGGTATTCTTGGGGCATGGAATTCATAGGTTGTGGAAGATTTAACAGTGCATACCAGTTCATTAAGAAAGCAGGGGCCGCCATGTTTACGCCTTGGTTAACCAATCCTTGAGTAGGTGGGGTTAGTGAACCAATTTTGAATGTGGATGAAGGGGGTGAAACGAATGATATGGGAAGGATTGATGAACGATGGCAAAAGAACCAACAGATGGATTTGGTTGAGCTTGCATGAAGGTAAATGAAATAAACTCAAAATATTTTTCTTCTAACCTTGGTTCTTGAAAATGAACTGGTGGGGAAAAGGATTCTTGTTCCAAGAAAGTGAGTTTTTGGGAAATATCCTTAGATGAAGGCTTATGTGAATTGTTGCTAGGTGCAAGTAGTGTAGGATTAGGTGTGGAAGGAGTTCTTGGTTTCTGAACCTTTTTAGAAACCAAATTTTCAGGATCTGAAAAAATAGGAGCTTTATTTTTCGAGGTATCTGACCTCGTATGAGGTCTTTTATATGCCAAAATTGTGGAATAAAAACACAACCTCATATTTCCTCATCTCTAAACAACTAGAGGAAATATAACAAAAACCCATGGAATGATCTTTGCTTCTTCGTCCGTGGCAACGACGCCAGAAAATGTTGTATCTTAAGAAACAATCCCTTGGTTGTGGTAAGGAATCAATGCTCAAGATATTTATATATATGTCCTGTGCAAAAATATTATATCAGATGGTCTTTTCTTAATCACCTTCAAAAATTAATTATTAAAACTATCAAGAATCTGATGTAATAAATGCTTCACAATGCCATTATTTGCTGATATTAATTGGAGTGATAGGAAGAACATGAAGGAAGCTCAAACTCATATGCTAGTAAATAGAATCTATCACTTTAAACTTTGAAATAATTTTATGTGAGTGGAATAGTTAAAATGAAGGAGGGCCCATTAAGGATATTTACCTCTTATTCACATATGTAAAAAAAGACCCGCAACTACATTACTTCATTTTATTCATAGAAGGAAAAAGGAAGAATGGAAACCGGAAAAAATATCAACAACAAAAGATGCAAGAATCTTGATCTTTCATTCATTAATCATCAGAAATTGAGTAAAAAATTTGCAGTAGTCCAAAGGTCCAAAAATTGGAACCTTTTCCTTTCTTCTCTTTCTCTTTAAATACAATGTAAAGAAGTTTTTAACTACTTAAACTACTCTTAACTGCTCAAACTACTTGAAACTACTTAAAATACCTATTAAATATCATCAGAATGTCTCATTATAGTTGAAATATTTCAAAAAAGATAAAATAAAACTAAAATTCAAATCTATTTACTGAATATGAATCTGCTCCACTACTGCTACATTTCCTTGATTATCTAACTTGTCCTTTTTAGAAGATGAGGGACCATTAGGTACAATATCCATCCAAGCTCTGCATTTATTCCGAACTTCAATGTTTTTCTTCTGTGAGTTAATCAGTTTGTGGTACTCTAGCCTAAAGGCAGTGATCCTGTTGAATGTTGTGCACTCTTTAAATAAACTCTTCACCATCCATAATAGCTGAAAATGCCTCTTAAGAAAATTAATAATTGTTGTTCCTTTCAAGATCTGAGTCTTCTCATGGGTATTATCCACCTTAATTTTTGCCAATACCAATAATGGTTCATAGGAATCCCATGATAAATGAATACCTTTAAGGTCCCAACATGATGGAAATCCTGCCCTGGCTCTTTTGTCATACAGATTGCAAATTTTCTCACTACTTCCTTAATCTCTGTCAACTTTTTCTTAGTGATCTTCCTGCAAGTATTTTTAACAATAAAATTGTTAATCTCTACAGCATACAGGATTCTATCTTTAATATCATTTTATTATAACTCCTGATAATTCTTTGAATCAATCAAATCAATAATATTCTTTTCCCATATGGCTCTGTTAATAGTCTTCTGCTTATCTACAATAAATTTCTCCTCAAAATCTCTGAAAATGATTTTCTCTTCTGATACAATAGTTAAAGACCCCCAGGCTACTTTCATCTCTCCAATGATTTCATTCCATATGATATATTTAGCCTGTATCAAAGTTATGTTTCCCTTCAATTTCTCCTTTAGGCTCTTGATTTCAGCATTAGCTGTTTGACAATCAGTCCTGTATTTAACAATTTCTCCACTGCATTATTTTTTTTACTACCTCAAGATCATTTTGTGCCTTTCTGAGATACTTCTCTGCCATTTTCAGTTCAGTGTTTAACTGAGATAGCTGTGTTGTTGGATCATCATTTCCATATGGAAAAATGATGGTGCAGGAATGGGAATCAATTTGGTTTTGAAGTGTCAGCACATTTTCCTTCAACTTAGAAATTTCTTCTTATTTCTGTAAGAGTTGTTGAAGAAGGATTTATTTCTCACTTTCTACTTCTACCACCTCTGTTTCCATATAATTCTCTCCTGTAGGTAACTTCAACTTTTTCTTCAACACAGAAATCTCTGATTCTGAACTTTGCAGCAATTTCTGCACAACAGACCTGTCATTTGGATCTACTTCAATATTTACAATTATATTCTTGAATTCTTCATTTTGGGCTATTAAAGCCCTGGAGTTGGCTTTCTCCAATTTTAATTTCTTGATCACCTTCCCTAGCATGTTCTCTACCTTAAGATCCATTGCAAGTTTTGGTCAAATCATTCACTATTGATTGACCTGCTTGCATGTGTAAATTTACTTTATCAAGCAAAGGAATATTTCTCACACCAATAGTTAAATTTATAGTATTAAAATTACTTGATGACCCTATAGTCATATGAGAAGGGTGAGAGAGAGAAATCTTAAGCTAATATTTTTCTATATCCATGGAAATCAACAATCTTGTCTAGTCTGGAGTTACTTGATATTCGGCATGTGCCTCCATGCTAACCTTCATCTTTTGATTTCTTTCAGAAATTTGAACAACTATTTGTTTAATCAAAGGTATTTTCTGCTGAGCATCTCCATTTCTTCTTGGTGAGGCTGGAACATTATGCTCATCTCCCAGTTGAAGCAGAAAACCAGGCTGAGCACCTGCTATGTCTTCATTGAATTTTGTTTTCTTTTTAGCTCTCTGCTCCTCATCTTCAGAATCTATAGCTACCTCTTTACTCCTCTTGCTTGATTTCTCAGATATGATAGGAGTCTGTATATTAGAACCAACAGAACCTACAAAACCCTTATTGGCTAGCTTCTCTATGTCAGGTTTACTTTCGTGAACAAATTTTGAGTAACCATTTTCAACTCTCCTATTTTAAATTTCTTTATAAGGGTCATAAGCCCATTTATCTCCTAACAACAAGTGCATATCATCTAAAATCTTATTAACCTCATCAGTTGCTTGCCTCATTTTGACTATAAATGGACCCATAGACATAGGTAATTTAAACATATGACCCTTTTTCATAGGTACAAAATATATTTGGTCAACATTCAAACTCTGCCTAATGAATTCTAAGGCAAATAATCTCATAGGAAGAAATGTGGTAAGTCTATATGGTTCTATCCTAGCCCCATAAAGCTTGATCTCTGAGTAATCTTCATAAACATACCAATCTCCAAATTTACAATTTGTACCCAACTGCAGAAATTCTTGAGCCTTTGTCAAGAAACATGGGGGAGAAACCCCATTCAAAATCTTATATGTAGTAGAAATGAAATGATTTTCAAAATCAAACAGACCCTCCTCATTTTTTTCTTCCCTTACTACATCAGTCAAAAACACTAATGACTACCTCTTTTTATTTATATTCATGATGTTTAACCCAAAATGTAATAATTCTTCCAACTTCTGATATAAAAAGAGATAAATGATTAGAGAAGGAAACCTCAATGACATAGTGAGTGATAAACTCATGAGTTGATTATTTATGACCTCCTGCCAGTAAGAAGGAATATCAAGCACTACTCTTGGCTTCATCATCAATGCAAATAGTCCTGGAACTTATTTGTCAATTATGTTGTTGTCCTCTTTTCCTAGTATCTTTGATATACACTTCAGCACTGGTTGAACTTCTGCATCAATGACTTTTATGGAAAACTCTTTACCTTCTGATGCAAACCGCGTCGTGTCTGGCCTTAGAAAGAAGGCGAACTAAGTGAATTATTGACCTCCAAGATTATCATAATGCGATGCCAATGATTTGTCAGTGAATTGAACATAAAATTATGACTTTGGGTAACACAAAGCTTGACGAATTAACTGGGCCGAGACTTGTAACACATTCTCTCATAGGAAATTCATTACAAAACATTGACTAGGGTACATAATAGATACCAGCCAGTGCACAAACTCAGGAAAAATATGAGTCCTAGGGATACATGGAGACAATACACCTGATTTGGCCATGGCAGTAAAAATAGGACATGATTTGTCATTGAGACAAATCTGTTGATAAAAAGGAAGGTGTTCTAGAGAGAAAATAGTATCTCAGATATCCCTCTCAGTGTACATGAGAGGAATATGGCTGGATGAGTCGGAAATGAATGAATGCTTAGCCATGGTACTGCTCAGGGTGGGAAACAATGATGGGGTGACAGAAAATGATTGAAGACACTGGTACAATTAGGTTGACAAATACAGAGGAATAAAATTTAACTTGTGGAAAGAAAAATAATTTTAAATAGATGGCACGGGTTATAGGAATTAAATGTTGATTTGACGCACTATTGACCATTAAATGGTACCATGACATGGCTAAAATCTTTCACCAGCCAGCAGCTTACGTTACTGCAGGAGGCCTTTAGGGTACGGAGGGCTCATCGCGGCCCTGCCACCGCAGTAAATCCAGACCATCGATCATGATCGACCGATCAGTCAACGGGGTAAACTGCAGAGCCACCCTCCTCTTTAACCCATGTGTTGAAAGTGCCTGCGGGTTGCCACCTTTATCCTCTGACAAGAAAATCCTCGTATCCCGCTCACTTACTTTCCCGAACCTTAACCAAATCATTGGGACCCACTTTTGTGTATTCTTCAAAGTGTGTAACTTTAAATTTACAACAACATTACAATTTTAGTTAAAGTATGATAAAGCTATACTTTAGCACATATTTTATCTATTTTTCCATTTTTTTGTATTTTCGAAAATTTAAAATAAAGGATATTGCAAATGAGCCACAACAGCCTCTCATATATGCTCATTTTTAACACTTCTCTTGGGAAGATCTACCATTTATTTACTCAGATTTCACTTTTCCCAGTTGGGCACTGTGCAATATGGAGGCTCAAGCTGAGATATTTGCCTTTGGATCTACACAGTGTGCATTAAAGGCTGTTCCAACTACACATTGTGCAGTTCCAGGGCTCAGTCTGCATCCATGGCCACTAATATTGCATAATGCATAGTCATTCCCAACTCAATGCCTAGGTTGGTATGCGCCATTACTCATCTCAATCCTCAAGCATCTACCTAGGCTGTTGGTACTACGAAATGAGAATTTCACTCACAAATTCATACCCTCTTCCCAGTGAAAATTGTTCAATCCTTCCCATAAAATTCTTGGTTTTCTACTTGAACATTTCTCGAAAGTGCTTTTTCTTAAAACTTATGTTTTATTTCCATGCATTCCTTTTTGTCCCACAGGTACAAAAATTTTTGACCACCTCTCCAAAGGTCACTATTACAATGGAACCCAAGAGAGATGCCTCAAAATAAACTACTCAAATCAGTACAGGGAAGCAGTTTAGCAAGTTCCAGATAACTTGCCAGTATATGCGGGCACTCAACCGTTTATAAAAAAAGGATCCAAAATTACATGGCAGCATATTAAATATTATTTCATAAAATACTTTTAGGTAGACTTAAAGGACCAATAGGTTTATCTCAACATCAAGCAGTCAGTATTATAAAGGGTTGCATGCAGGTATCCATGCTTCCCGTGTATGGATGTGATCAGTTGGGTTGTCTCACACACTAATGTGAAAACTATGACATTGAGAAACACCAGCGGACATGTCAATCTTGATACATTTCTAGTAGCACACTTTTAGCAGATGTATCAAATTCCTGAGCCAGTGAATATCATGCACTCATTGTTTTATCCCACCTACAACTATGAGATCACAAGGGATATCGTCAAGAGTTGCGTGAAGGAGCCATCAAATTTTAGATAGACATCCACCCATATTTACAATAAAAGGCCACTCAGGAAGGCCTACCAACTTTTGGTCATCCTAGCTTGCAAAAGATATGTCCAATAGAGTACAAAGATCTTTCTTGATGGGTGGGATATATTATTGAACCAAGTAGTGAACGAGGGGAAGGTGTTCAACTGGTCATACCTTTTGGTTCATCAACTAATAGCCCATGTAGAAAAATATCAGGATCCTCCCAAGGGAGAGAAAGATAGATTATATATGTTTTCATACATATTGGATGTGATTTATGCATAGAATCAGTTTCCTGGCATGAATTGGATGTGGACACCGAGATAAAATACCATGCATATCTACTGCAAGATGCTTTCCTATTGCAACCATAGGGGAGTTATGGAGTAGCTCACTAATCAATTCATTATCTCTCTTTACAAGCTTATCTTTTAGGAGGACCCACATTGCCTATCACAAACAACAATGTAGGTGATATCATATATTGCAGATTGGTTCCACTTAATCGATGGCACCTTGATCAGAGTATTTTGTGAGCTGAAGCCGCCACATATTTTTTGCTAGATGTGCTACCGACAAACTTTTCATGCAAGAGGTATCTTATCATATCACCATAGGGTTGTCATTAGCACTGGAAAGAACGAAGAAGGCACCATGTCCCACTCTTCCTTTTCAGATCATATTATACAAGATAAAGAACCTCAAAATTTCAGATTTCTAATTGAAATTCATAGTGAAGTTTGAATTCGGTATAAAAGACTTCAATCTATATGATCCGAGGGAAATTTGCAAGGACCATTATGCATGAGTCTACTAAAACTGGGTCAGCGAGGCATACATGTGGCCAAAGGAGAAACCATGGAATAATTGTTATAACTCCTCCAGACCACATGAATTGATCAGCATAGCTAGGACTTCTTAATTTTTCCCTCAGACGACAATAGTTCGAGAAGAAACAACAACGGAATGCAACAATCGGATATAATATAAGGGAAATAGGAAGGTTGAAATATGAAAGCAGATCCTATCATTTAGAAGAATATTTGGAAATAGAAGAAAATAGGAGGAAGAGGATGTAATGAGGTGAGAAGAGAAAGAGAGAAAATAAATTATTGGCGAAAACAGAATGTACAGAAAGAGCTAAGGGAAGAATGAGAGTTAAGAAGAAGAGAAGAAGAGGAGAAGAATAAGCATGAATAAGAATGAATGCAAGGTTCCAAAATAGAAGAGATGACACCCATACAGGGATAAGAGCATGTAAAATATCAACATGCAACAAAAGAAATGAGTGCGTAGATGCAGGATCAGGAGCTTGGTTAGGAGATTAAGCAGTTGATTGAAGTTGCAGACATGGATTTGGGAACGGAGCCATAAGATGAATATGTGTGCCCATTTCCCATCACACCACAGGTCAACGTTCAGACTCCACCACCTCCAGCTGTAGAGCGAACCTCAAGCGAGGAAGGGAAGATAGTTCCCATTGTTGATGATCTGATGATGGATGTGTACAATTTTTACTTTGATGAACTCTAGGAGGAATATTGTACAAGCACGAAGAAATATTTTCTTGAATGATCATGCATCACCTGCATTTATGAGAGAAAGGGTGATATTGGCGGACACCAAAAAGAATCCAAAACCATTGTAAATGCCAACTTGGCCTTCGCATGAGGAATGAGACCTAACACTCAATTTTTGGTGGCTGAGAGCAAGCAGTTGGAACAGAATATATAGGCAGACTAGAAAGAGAATGAATAGCTCTGTGCAATAGCGCATAATGCACCTTCTCCATAGGTCTATCGAGAGGAGATAAGAGTAGAGATACTTTCTGAAGTATCCACAATTAGAGACACTATGTGGGACATATATGACAAGTTTCTGACCATACATAAGGTAGTTTTCCACTTACATGACTTGCAACGACAAAGAAGAGAGTTTGTGAATAACCTTAAGAATGTACAAGCTTCCATCAACGATGTGCATGAGTAGAAAATGTGATAGAAGGATACACCACTCAAACTAGTAGATAAGATGAAGACACAGGTGGATCTAGACAAAGAAATAGTTTGGATGTTCATCCAAAACAAAAATCAGCTCACCTCATTCATCGGAAACATTCAAGCCTCATATGTATGGATATACAACAGTTTTTATTTCATGGTGATAACCCACTAGTCCCATCAGCTGGTACACTCACAGGGACTAAATTCAAATGGAAAATATGAAAGGAGATTTATCAGTACTTGGAGCATATGGCCACTTGGGAGGACTTGGAGGTGAATAGACAGAACTTGCAGACGTACTTCACTGTCCTGGTTCTTATTAGAACAATGTTTCTCTTGATTTCAAAATATTTTAAGACCAATTCCATGACATTGTACCTAGATGCTATGGAGGCAAGGGTCCACTTCCATCCTAACATTATCTCGTAGTTTGGGAAGACTATCACACAGTACCAAGCTTGGCATGAGTATCTGACCAATATACACCAAGTCGAAGTTTCCAAGCTTGAGTTCACCCCAACTCCAACATCACCTCATTCATCGGAAACATTCAAGCCTCGTATGTATGGATATATAAAATTTTGTATTTCATGGTGAGAACCCACTGGATCCCATCAGTTGGCATAGCCACTGGGACTAAATGAAAATGGAAATTCCGACAGGATATTTATCAGTACTTTGAGAATATGGCCACCCGAGAGGACTTCGAGGTGAATAGACAGAACTTGCAGACCTACATCAATGTCCTAGTTCATATTGGAATAGTGTTGCTCCTGATTGAGAAATATTTTAAGATCAATTCCAAGACCATTGGATCCCATTAGTTGGTACACTCACTGAGACTAAATACAAATGGAAAGTCCAACAAGAGATTTATTAGTACTTCGAGCATATGGCCACCTGAGAGGACTTGGAGGTGAATAGACAGAAATCACAGACCTACATCACTGTCCTGGTTCGTATTAGAACAATTTTGCTCCTGATTGAGAAATATTTTAAGACTGATCCCAAGACATTGTACTTGGATGCTATGGAGGCAAGAGTCCACTTCCATCCTGGAATTATCTCGTAGTTTGGGGATACTATCACATAGTACCAAGCTTGGAATGAGTATGTGACCAATATACACCAAGTCAAACTTTCCCATGTTGACTTCACCCCAACTACAACATCATAGTGTTTTGTCTTGTTAGGCTCTCAAGTTATCTCTAACCTATTTTTTCTCTTGTATGGGTATAAGTGGAAAATGTAATATTATTTGTAATTGTTGTAAAAGTGAAATTCCAAGTGTCATTATTTGAATGTGAAGATTCATATGTAATAAGTTGAAGAGTCATCAGGTAATTCAAAGAGTCACAAAGGTGACATTCCAAGATTCACCCCCCTTTGTTATAAATATATCCTCATAACTCTTGTGACGTGCTTTTGGGAGCCAATATTTTGGCACGGCTTAGGATTAGAAAGAGCTTGGGAGTTTTGTGGGCCTTCTCTTCCCTGTAGCATAGAGGCAGTATAATTATTTGGAGGAGAAGTTGTTGTAGACTTCACATTCCAATATTGGGGCTAGTGGCTTGTGAAATGTTGTAAGTATGACTGGAACTATCACTTTTAATAAAACTTAGAGACGACATTATTTCATGCGTATATTGTGAATATAGTATGACTACTATTGATGTATTTTTTATGTATGTTTTTTAACTTATGCACACTCTTATAAAATATTTCGTTTGAATTTGTATGTACCTTATTCAATGTGTGTCGATGTGTTAATCTATCAAATTAACTTGTGGACTACTCTAGTTTTTAATTTGTGTGATGTATTTTCACTCGTGTGTTCCTTCCAAGATGTGTATTTTTACAGACTTTGAAGGGGCATACTCTCTTTTTTCTTTGTGTGTTTTAACTATCATACATTGCACTTGACTCTCCGCAAGGTCACGCACTTGTTCTCACAAAATACAATGTGCACCACTCTATGCATTTTGCAAACTAATGCAGATCATTAACACCCCACTGTTAGGAATCCTACTCCAATCAGTGTGAGGTCTAGTTGGTACTTCATATCAGGGAGATCCCCTTAATGTTGGCGGGTCCAACACCGTCAAAAGGCCCTCATAATATAGGTTTACCTTTAGGATCTCTTATTGATTAACTATTCATTGTTTTATTCCTAAGATCTAATCACCTTGGATTGAGCTATGGAGGCATACTTTGTATGTTTATTCTTCTTAGGACTTTTGTAGTTATGTTCTCTATGTTCTGTGTTTAGTTGGCCTTAATTTGTTTTATTCTTGATAATTTTGAGTCTTTGATTGAATGTGGTAGGTCAAATGATTTGTAAATATAGATAGAAAATATATCTTTATTTTGAAAGTATGGATATACCTTCTTAAATATGTATATTGAAAAACATTAGTTCGTGAGATAAAATGGATCAAACTCTTGCAGATGTGAACAATTTTATGAGGAAATATTTCATCAGTACATGTCTTTCAATTGAGGGATTCTTAAGGGATTTGTATGTCCATATTCCAATATCTAGTAGGGATCCATCCCCACCTTTAAAATATGATATTTGTCCCATTTAGGTTGAGTATCTCACTAATTTAACTGTAACAAAAATTAATAAACCCCTCACTAAACCTCCTAGTCCTCTTCCTTTGCACTCTCAAAATTTTGAGAATCTAGGCTATATACCAAATATTTTTCTTTGGTGGTCTGCAATGCAATATTTTCTTAATATTTTTGGATTAGGTTACCCTCACACCCCCACATTTTTCCTCTTTGGTTGGGTATTTAACCCTCCTATCATGAGGAACCCACCTATAAACACAATACCACCTTGAGCACATCAAGCAGAGGCCCAATATCTTAAGTTATTTTTTCAAATAGTTTCATGGGATCCTAAAACATTTTATGGTGGATAAGCCTTTTATTTTGGGATGTTATACATCATGGTTAATGCACCCCTACTCTTTATTATTCCGATATTTCTATTAAGAGTTCATCAACTGCTCTTTGTGCTTTTCCATTCAAAGGTAGGAACATCTCTACATCATTTCCTTTAGTAGGAAGTATGGACTTATCATATTATATAATATAATTGGGATAAATCCCTTTTATGGTTTTGGGAATTTTACATCCTTAGAGACAGTGGAATGGATCAATCCCTTCCCTAGGTTAAAAAATGCAAAAATGAGGGACTTTTTACCTTAGTTTTCCCTACAAGGAGCAATCCTTTTCAAGGATTCCATAATCTAATGAGTGCATGGTTTCATCCTTATTTATATGTTCTCTTTAATTTCAATTAGACTCTTGGATATCAAGTGAACACTCCTTTTTCACATAGCATTATTTATGCACTAGGAAATTCCTTTGTGAGTACTAATAAAATGTCATGATAGAACCATGGAAATTGGAACTCAATAACTTAGATGATACTTCCATTTCTAATGACATTGAATCTATCTAGTTTAATGAATATCAAAATTAACTTGATGCTTAATTATCCTAATTGACCCCCAATTCCTACGAGAATTCCATAAGATACTCCAAAATTTGAGGAGAAGGCTAGTGAATATCCAACAAATCATGTGTTGAGGTTTCACCTTTGGTGCTTGTTAAAATCATTAATGGAAGACTCCATCAGATTGAGGATCTTCCAAAATAATCTAACTAGGGTAGTGGAAAAATGATATATCGATTTCACATGAGCATATTTTAGAAACTTTAATGCTTTATCAATGAAATTACTTAATCATTTTCAATTAATTTTTCATTACAAAACAATGAATAAGATTTTATCTTCATTTCAACAAGATAACGCCACCCACATATTTGATTGCATTTACGATTGACATGATTAAAGTCCATATTCCCCAAGAATTCTCATAAAATGGTTCCTAAACTCTATGTTTCCTCACAAATCAAATAATTTTTCCCTATCAAGGGTCACTATGGAAGGAGAGGCCATTTTTATGGCCTAGTAGCTTAATTTGGTTTATTCTCAATCTATGATTTGATATGAGATTTTTCCTAATGTAATGATATCTGCTATGAAACCTGAAACTCTAAAACCTGAACCACACATTTATGGTGTGATTCATTCAATAGAGAATGTTGCATCTAGTTAGGTGATGAGTCTAATGAGACAAATGTCTCTAGATTTTCCTATAACAACAAAAGCTATTGCTTCAACTGATGCCCCTCTTTAATCCTTCAATTTCCACATGATGCGTGTTGAACACACATGGAGAAGACATAATATAAAATATAAATGTGAGTTCCATATGTTATTCACATTATATACATTTTATAATACATTAGAGTGACCATTGGATTCCATATTCCAAGGTCTCATGGACTCCATTTGACTATCCAACTCCCACACCTTTACCCTTAGCAGATTAGGTGTCCAACATTCCCCCCTTAATCCAAAGGGGTATGTATGAGTCCAAGAAAATATTTTTAATACAGATGTGCAAAAATGCATGGCAGCACTAGGTTGAATAAGCTCTCTCAAATGTTGGTATAAGGAGGTGGTTTAACGATGACCACCAACACTGGAACGCTTAGTGCAGTTCTCTAAAATATTCCAAATATGGAAAGAAGCTTAAGTATTTTTCTAGAGGAAGTGCTCTTAATTCTTTGAAGAGGGAGACCTTAAACCTCGACAAGGGAGATCTGCAACTTGCATAAAAAAGGGAGAACATAAACATGAAAAGGGAGGTCTCAACCTACGGTGGTTTAAGGATGAGTAAATATGCATGGCAGCACTAGGTTGAATGAGCTCTCTGAAATTTTGGTATAAGGAGGTGGTTTAACGATGACCACCAATAGTGGAACACTTAGTATAGTTCTATAAACTCTTCAAAATATAGAAATAAGTTGAATTATTTTGCTAGAGGAAGTGATCCTAGTTATTTGAAGAAGGAGACCTTCAACCTGGAAAAGGGAGGTCTACAACCTGCGTAGAAAAGGGATAACCTCAACCTGAAAAGGGAGGTCGCAACCTATGGTGGTTTAAGGATGACCAAAAACTCTAGAATGCTTAATGAAATTCCTGGAACTCCTCCAAAACTGGAAATAAGCTAAAGTCTTCTTTTAGAGGAAGTGTCCCAAATTATTTGAATAGGGAGAATCTCAACCGGAAAAAGGGATGTCTTAACCCTGCATATATGGTTTAAGGCTAACCACCAACTGAAGCCATGCTCAAGGGCATATTTGTCTTTGGGTACAACTCTGAATCTGGTATGGTAGGTTGTGGCTTAGGATCACTTGATGTGGATTTTAAGCTTGTAGATGACCATCACTTCACCCCCTATTAGATACAAGGTGAGATGATGGTGAAAACTCAACTGCAAAATTTTTCAATACTCTAGAGGAAATTATGATATATGACTAAAATATGTTCTTGGATATTAAAGCCAGTTTCCAAGAAGAGATCCATCCAAGATGAATATTTTCTTTTGCAGGAGGTTTTTTTTTTAAGCATATGTTTGAAGAATGAGTGGTTTTATGACAGTGATCACATGGATGAATATCAAAACAATGATCTTTCATATGACCAACTTGGTCACAATGTTTGCATATAAAAATATATTGTGGTTGTTGTGAAAGAGAAGAAAAAGGTGAATCGTCACGAAGAAACCCAACACTTTGAAATTTAATGGGCTTGGAATAGTCTAGAATATGAAAGGACACATCGTTGTCATATACAAGAATTATTTTGTGTTTGTTTTGGACAAGCTCTTCCAAGTTCTAATGATGGGCTTAGGAAGTGTAGGTTGGATTTTTGAATCTTTATGTAACTTTGGTGCTTCATTAGGCATTCGATCTGAATCAAATTCAATTTTATATTGTTGCCATTGATGGGAGTATTTCTCAATGTTCTGAAGAGAAACATGTTTATAATGATGACTCCGTTTTTGTAATTCTTCTTGCTGAAGTTGAGACTCCAACTGTAAAAAGCCAATATTTTCATGTGCATTTTGTAGACAATTTTTAATGTACAAGCGAGTGTTCTTATCGATTTTAACCATCTCATAAATAGTTGAATGAATGAGAATATTTAATAAACCTAATACATCACCAATTAGAGCCATGATTACAAATTTTCCAATCTGCATTGCAATAAAAAATTTACTTTGTCTGAATTTTACTCATTTATGGTGAGGAAATCAGCCAGAATATATCAATAAATTTGGCCACCAATCAACTACTAGATGAAGAGCTTAGATCAAGAAGAACCTTCAGATATGGAACTGATCATATTTTCACAAGAGTTGGCCTCTTGAGTCTTTGCTACAATAAGAGGAACTTGTCCAACCTTAATACCCACTGTAGTTGTGTTCCCAATACACATGAATTATTTCTTCAATACATAGGCTATTGAGTTATGGAATGTGCCACCATTGCCACTACCTCTTGACAGTGATTTTGCATTATTTACATGAGAAATTTATCTTTGTAAGATGTTAGTTATGCCTAGGATAAATGAGATGATATGAGATTATGGTAGTGTGTTCTTAATATATTTGGAGAATATCTTCAAATATGAACAGGGGAAATTTATATTCCTATAGTGTTTGTGTAGTCAAATGGATGATTTAATTCTCTTATAAAAACATCAATCTACTCGAGCAACAAGATAGCAACCCCGTGGAGATTAATTCTAGAAACAATATATCAATCCTTCAAGCAATATTCCCTCTCAAAATTTTCAATATTTCTTCCTCCATAAACTATTGCTCATGGATAGTAAATTCAACATTATAAACTAATTTTAATTCACGAGTGAGTTGACCTCATAAACTCTCTACTCATGCACCAAAAATTCAGCCTTTGTTCTCAATGTAACTTGCTCTTTTGCTGCAGTTTTTCTCAAGAATTTTTGGCAATATTTCTTTTGACCCTCAATCTACCAATAGGAAAAATACCACTCCAAATATGAAAAAACAGTCTTTGTATATGTTATTCAAACTCGCTTCTCAGAGTTACTTTGACCCCAAAAGAATCAAACCAAACAAGAAATTGAATGAAATTTCATATATATATTTTTCATTTCTGAGACGCAAAATGCATCAAAATATTCCAAACACAAATGACCCAAATAAATGCAAGAACCATTGTAAGATCATTAGTAAAGAGCTTTAATTTGTAAGAAATTTACTCTACGTAATGTCTGCACAGTCATCTCATTCCAAAATCTCATTGGACCATTTTATTTGTGAAAATTGAGGGTAGGAACAACCAAATGTATAGGTTGGCGATACAGTAAATTGGTAGATTTACATAATTAGGTGGCATGGAATTACAAATTTCCATGTGTGATAATTTCCATGGAATAGTCTATGACCTTGCACTCCTATACTCTCAAAGGAATTCTCAAGAGAATCCCACAAGTTGCTTCTCTCGACCTGTAGGCCATACGAAGCAATGAAAACTCACCAAGGGAGTGGTATACCAAGGGGTAGAGACCGAATTTGTGGTGTATTAACCGTTTGAGATGCAGTGAATTCGATTAAGAGAAGAGTTATGCCACTGGGGTAGTGCAACCAAACGCATATGGAGGGATTATATAATGTGGGTGATGCCACAAAATTTATTTCCAAAATGCACAAAAATGGACACATGATATACAAAATTCTTTTTCAATTTCAGATTTTCTAGGCAAGGAAGGAAGAGTAGTTCCTAGAATGGAAAAGTTGCACATTTGCAATGGTAGAGGGCGTTAAACACACATGGAATACATGCATGTGAGGGAATATAAAGTGTTAGAAATTTTGTAGGAGGTATTATTTTACTTCACATATATAAATGACAAGATTTCATAACAACGCTTAAATGTGCAGAGAGAGACTTAAATGAAACGGTTTGATGCAGTTGCGTTGCAGACCTAAGAGGAAGAAAGGCCACAAAATGTGGAGCGTTACAGTTCCTATTAATAAGAGTCGAGGAACATACCAAGGAAAGTGTTATAACTATAAAATTGATTGCACCTAGGTTCGGTGACAGAAATACAATGAAAGGCCACAAGAAAACAATGGATCAAATTGCAGCAGGGCAGGAGAACACCCGCTCTGATATCATGTTGAACACACATGGATAAGACATAATATGAGAGATAAATGTGAGTTGTATAAGTTATTCTCATGATATACATTTTATAATACATTGGAGTAACTATTGGATTCCATATTCCAAGGTCGCTTGACTCCCTTTGATTTTCCAACTCCCACACCTTAACCCTTAGTGAATTAGGTGTCCAACAATGCAAATATATAATTTGAAGGGTAATTAATATCTCAAAGGGAAAAAAAAGAGGTTGAGGAAATACCATGAAACAAATAATAGAAATGGAGGTAAAAAAGGGTAAGAAGAAGGTTAAATTTCCTTACACTATTTGTAAACAATACCATCTAATGCATCAATGCCCATAACGTGACCATGTTGAGGAACTCCTTCCTTTGTCATTCCTAAAATATGGTTGTTGGATTTCCTAATAACCTTTCACCTTTGTAAGGGGGAAATTAGGGAGCCCCTTAGTAATAGGGCAACTCGATGAATGTCTCCATGTGTGAATAATACATGAACATGTATAACAAGTCTTGTATTTATTATACCCTTGAATCCTCCTCATTTGAACTACTAAATCTTCTTGACATAGAGAAACCAATGGTCAAAGTGATGTCATTCAGGCCTAAGGGTGAACTTAAATGGTTGACACACAAAAACAGTGCTAGCTGATTTATAAATACTCAATTACAAAAGACACTATGTGTAATGTAAGCCTTAGAAATTTTCCATATATATCCTACACAACAAAGAGCATTTATTTAAGCTATCAGAGCTTTAAATCCAATATACTTTTAATTGATAACATTTGAATCAGATAATGTGAAGCCTTGACTTCCTCACTATGTTTCTTTCCAAAATTTAGGTTTTGTATCACAAAATTAACATTTTTAGGATGGTGGTAGATGAAGTCACATCCACTTACGTAATGTGCCTGTCATGTTGGATATATTTTTACTCTTGTAATTTCATTCCCTCGCCAAATATGTTAAATTTTTTAAATAGGAACTTGTTTAGGCCTCACGTAATCATCCATTCATTCCCCATTGAACTACACGAGAAATAATATCCTTAGAAGTGAAAGTGATAAGTTATCCTCTCAAATACAACTTCCTCTTAGGACACATTTTAAATTATGCCAAAGTGTTTGTGGTCTCTACAATATTTCACATGATTTTGTTTCCTCACGAAACAAAAATTGTGACTATTGACCAATTGTATTATTTTCAACTTGATAAAACTTATTCATTGGCACCTAATTTCACTTTGATAGTTCCATGAGATCCTATGTGATCATGGGTAGGAATATACCCTACACTAATGGGAACAATCAACATCCTTACACCCATAGCATACATTGACTCTTCTCCAACATTAGCAATATCATTAGTTTTTATGAACCATAATACTATAAATTTTCACTTCAAAAATGCATATTTTTTCATCAAAATGGAACCCAAACATTCCAAAAAGGATTAGCCTTTATATATGGTATAAATTTTTTATCAGGAAATAGAAAGCACCTTGACAAACTTTGATTTGATTTCTCCTTCAATTAAAAAATATATTAGTTCACTTTTCTTATGTGGGTCTCTAAATTCCCATTTTCCATGGAATTCTTAGACATGGTTATTTTTATATTGATGAAGCCATATTGAAATATATTATCAACTCTAAGAATCCATGGAAGGAAAAGCATCATTTCTCATTATTTATCTCCAAATTAAGAGAAGTGCAGAATAAATATTTAATTGTTTTCATGATTGGATTTGATGTTTGGTGTGTAAACACCCTAGTGACATATGATGTGTATGTCGAGGGAAGCATGGAAAAAATAAAAATAAAAAACAAATTGATGAACATTTACAGATACATCAAGGTTGTGGAGAAATACTAGTTGAGAATATTTCTATCCTGAATAAATTTAGATTTATATTTCCATTTTCAAATAATTCCATGACATTTTTGCTAGGTCTTACAATAAATTCCTAGCTTTTACTTGAATATTTTCAGGCATGAAACTAATATGTATGAAAATTTCAAACTTGTTCAACCAAAATTATGACTTGTCAATCCCTTGGAAAGTTGTAGTAATTAAAGAACATGTAGAAAATATGTTTGAGTGAGTGTTTTACCATATACTTTTTTTATAATAAACAAGGAAAATTCCATGTACATATGGATTTCTGTGATCTAAATACGGCTTTTCAAAAATACAAATATCTGACTCGATTAATCAAATTATTGATGAATGTTCCAAAATGAGATATTTTCATTCATGGATAGATTTTTTTGGCTATAGCCACATACAAATATGACTCAAATTTTAAACACGACATTGCATTTATTTGTCCATAAATTATGTTTGAGCATTGGAAATCCATTTTTATCTTAAAATTTCTTTCCTTTTAGTGGGCTCTGTTGTGCAACTTCCATGACATTAAACATACCATAAAAGAGTACCTTGATTATTTAGTTGCATGCTCTCATAAGAGGGAAGAATGATCCTATGTTCCTTCATGCCATGTTTTAAAAATGTTGTCATTATAAAATTGTGTTAAGTACTTATAAACACATGTTTTGCATCATATCAAGAAAAATGTTAGGATTCGTTAAATCACACAAGGGCATCATGTTTGATCTAATAAAGTTTGAGGAAATCATTAAATTTCATTTCCCACATAATATTATCTAGTTATATATCCTTCAAATAAAGGATAAATACTTGTGGTGGTTCATCTTGAACTATGTTTAGGTTACTATAAGCTTCATGTGCTTTTTAAATAAGGGGGTATCATTTATACGGGATGATTTCACATTGAGATCCTTTGATGCCTTAAGAAAAGCACTAATTTGTGGCTCCTTTTTTAGTCCTCTGGAATATGGGATGGTTTGATATGCACTAGGGACATATAATGCATTACCAAAGTATAAGTCTCACTAGACCTAGCCTCATATTCTAACATATGGAAAAATTAGCTTCAACAGTAGTATGTGCTATCTACTAATTAAGACATTATATTCTAATTTATAAAATCATGATGATTACTAATGTGAAATCCTTCTAGTTTGTCTTGACCTAACAATTCATTAAAGGTAAGTACAAGAAGTGGATCATTATTTTTCAAGAGTTTTATCTCAAATTTGCATTATATAAGTCAAAGAATAATTTGGTTTTCACTAAATTGATGTTAGTGTTGCCTAAGGAGGGTGAGGATAAGAGTTATGCTTACTCATTTCCTTATGAGAATTTGTTTTTCATCATTTTTCCTCATGTGGGATGGTAAGTAACTCTTTCAATACAATTCTATAGTGAAGTTTTAATGTGAACTTATTCAACTGGAATTTAATTCTCTTCCCAACACCCTAGAATTATTGAAATTCTATGAATATATTCATGAGGTTCCTATTTTTCCAATGCATTCATGGTCTGGAAGTGGTCCTCCCATATGAGTGTGAAATCCCTTAATTAAAAATAGTCACTAAACTCTTTCCTAGAGCACCTCATTCTCTTGGAAAAACTTGATGAAAAATGCAAAGATATGGCCACAATGAGTGAGGAATGAAAGAAATGTGTTAAGGCCTAGTACAACAAGTATATGCACCTCAAGTCTTCTATGAAGGAGAGTTGGTCCCAATCTATGATCAAGATACATATTTATTAGGGGTGAGTAAGTTTGACCCATGTGGCATGACCCTTAAATTTTGAAGTGTATCCTCCATTAAGGAACCTATCAGTTAGACAAATCTGAGGGAAATGTGTTAATAAGCCTCACAATTTTATATACCTTAATATAAAGTACACTTGAGAAACAATTCCTTATAGTTTCTCCTTGTAGTATTTGTATATTATTAGTTTAGTTCTATGTAGATTTTATTTTTTTTCCTTTTGATTATTTACATATCATGCTTTGTGCTTAGCTGGGAAATATCATCAAATACACTTGTTGTAACCTTTTTGTATCATGTAAAATTTTATTTTTGTTGAATATATATATATATATATATATATATATATATATATATATATATATATATATATATAAGAAAAAAAAATAAAAAGGGGACTAAAATAAAATGTAAAAGAAAAGAAAAGAAAAAATTGAAAAAATTGTATTTGAAAATACCCCTATAAGTGTGCAAGTTGAAATTCCGCTTCAAAAATTAAAAAAGGGGAAAATTAGATTAAAATTAGATTTACTCTTAAAGTTATAGTTTTGGGTTATTATATGACAACTTTCGTTTTGTCATTTTCTGAGTAAATATTGTGTAACCAGCTCCAAAAAGAGAAGAAAAGAGATATAAACGCCTTAGAAATGAGCCACTTCGAGGGGGCAACCTCCAATACATTACATAAATGAACAATTCTTGGATGATACAATTTACAAAACCTCCTTTCTATATAGGAGTCCATGGGGCCATAATGTAATCCTAGTGGGCCACAATGTAATCCTAGCCGACCTAACAATAATAATTTAAGGGCACAATAATAATAAAATGGGGATTACAAGGGTACAATAATAACAATAAGGGGGTTACACTAACAACAATAAGGGACTATACTAGTAATATAGGGACCTAACATGCCTCTCTCCTTCAAAAAAGTGTTGTCCTCAATGCTTGAGTAGCTCTGGGTGCTTCTGTATAAAATTCTCATCCTCCCATGTAGAATCTTCAGTGGGTAAGTTCTTCCACTTGATGAGATACTCTGAAATTGATCGATTCCGTAGTTGTCGAGTTCTTGTTTCCGTGACCGCTTTCGGTTCCAATATGATTTTTCCTTCCTCATCAAGTTCTGGCAATATTGTTTGAACTGGAATATTTTCACCTATAACCTTCTTTAAGCACAAAACATGGAAAACTGGATGTACTCGCGAAGAAGCAGGAAGCTCCAATTTGTATGCCATAGTACCAATCTTTTGCAACACCTTGTAAGGACCATAGTACTTTGGTGATAATTTATTATCCTTCTTAGCTTGCTTGAGGGACATTTGTTTGTATGGTTGTAGCCGTAAAAATACCCAATCTCCTACGTCAAAACTTCTCTCGCTGCGATGTTGATCTGCCTGTTGTTTCATTCAATTTTGTGCCAAAGTCGGGTTATCCTTTAAGAGTTGGATAACTTCTTTCTGATGCTCGCTGTGATCTTCCACTGCTTGAACCTTCGAATTTTCTCTTAAATATGATGTGATGGATGGTGGATGATATCCATAAAGTGCCATAAATGGGGTCATTTTTGCTGCAGTATGGAAGGAAGTGTTATACCACCATTCAGCGAGAGGTAACGACTTGACCCATTGTGTTTGTTTATCAGATACAAAACAACGAAGATATCCTTCCAAACATTTATTTACTATCTCTGTTTGACCATCAGATTGAGGATGATAAGATGAGCTATGAGCTAATTGAGTACCCAAACAAGAAAATAACTTCATCCAAAAATTTCTCATAAAAATGGGATCTCTATCGCTCACAATAACCCTTGGGCTTCCATGTAACTTTTGAATTCTGTCCACAAATGTAGTAGCAACTGTACTTGCTTTAAATGGATGAGATAATGCACAAAAGTGTGCATACTTGGTAAGTCTATCAACTACAACCATGATGACATTCTTGCCTTCGGACTTCGGTAAACCTGTGATAAAATCCATTGAAATCTCCTCCCAACGTTGACTTGGAATGGATAAAGGTTGTAGAAGTCACGGGGTCTTAATTGTCTCCACTTTATTCTGCTGGCAAACCAAACATTCCGCCACAAACTTTTGAATATCAGATTTAAGGCCATCCCAAAAAAATCTTTCTTCACCCTGTGGTAAGTTTTTAAAAATCTTGAGTGTCCTCCTAAAGGAGAAGTGTGCAATTCGAGAAGAATATTTTGTTTTAGTTGGGAATTATTACAAAGATATAAGCGATCTTTGTACCATAAGGAATCATTTTTCCAACTAAATGTATCAGATGTACTAGGATCTTGCTGCAACTTTTGAATGAGTGTCCATACATCTTTGTCCTTCTTCCATTCATCTCTTGTTTCGGTTATCCAATCTGGTTGGATAATAGAAATGGCACAAAGCAATGCTTCCACCTCTTCATTATTTCTTGAGAGTGCATCCGCAACAACATTAAGCTTTCCTTTTTTGTAGATTATTTCAAAGTCATAACCCAACATCTTTGTGACCCATTTTTGATGCTCTTGTGAATATATTCTTTGTTTCAAAAAGTGTTTAAGACTATCATGATCAGTTTTTACCTTGAAGTGTTTTCCCATTAGGTAAGTTTGCCATTTCTTTAGTGCATGCAGTATTGCTAACATTTCCTTCTCATAAATAGGTTTTTGTAAATACTTTCCTTTGATTGGACGACTTTCAAAAGCAATGGGTCTTCCTTCCTGCATTAAAACAACACCAATTCCATTTCCTGAGGCATCACATTCCACGATAAAGGTTTTTGTGAAGTCTGGCGTAGCTAAGACCGGTGCTAGGCACATTGCCTCTTTAAGATGTTCAAAGGCCTTAGTTGCTTCGGGAGTCCATGAAAATGCATATTTCTTCAATAATGTTGTTAGAGGTGCTGCTATTCTCCCATAATTCTTAACAAACTTGCGATAATACCCTGTTAACCCGAGAAATCCTCGCAACTACTTTATGGTTGTGGGGACTTTCCATTCCTTAATGGCTTTAATTTTGTTAGGGTCTACTTTAAAACCCTCATGAGATACAATATGACCCAGATATTCCACCTCTTGTACTCCAAAGAAACATTTGGATGTTTTTGCATATAATTGTTTCTCCTGCAATAGTTTGAGCACCCTGTCAACCTGTTCAACATGATCCTTCCAAGACCTGCTGTAGATTAGTATATCATCAAAAAATACTAGCACAAATTTTCTAAGGAAGGGTTTGAAAATGGAATTCATCAACCCTTGAAATGTAGAAGGTGCATTGGTAAGGCCAAAAGGCATGACCAAAAATTCATAATGACCCTCATGAGTTCAAAATGTTGTTTTTGGAATATCTTGAGTCTTCATTCTAATTTGATGATATCCTGAACGAAGATCCAACTTGGTAAAATAAATTGCTCCATGTAATTCATCCAATAATTCATCGATCACAGGAATGGGAAATTTATCTTTAATGGTGAGCTTATTGAGCTCCCTATAATCCGGACACATTCGCCATGATCCATCCTTCTTGTGTACCAATACTACAGGAGCAGAGAAAGAACTTTGACTGGGTTGAATTATACCCGCCTCTAACATTTCTGCAATCATACGTTCAATTTCGCTCTTTTGGAACTAAGGATATCTATAAGGCCTGATGTTTGGAGGAACACTTCCTGGAATCAAATGAATAGCATGATCATGATCACGAATAGGTGGGAGTCCTTTGGGAATTTCAAACACCTTGGAATGATTGTCCAAGACTTGTTGGAGATCTGCAGAAATAGATGATTTTGATGTTGGAACTTCTAGTGAGCATAATTGTGCAATTACGTCTCGTTGTTCTTTCTTTAGAAGCTTTGTCATGACATTAGAGCTTATTATCCTTCCTGGCTTCCCCGCAATACCCCGTAATTCGACTTCCTTTCCTTCTGAAAAAAATTTCAAGAAAAGCTCTTGAAAATTAAAAGCTACCGTCCCCAAAGATTGTAACCATTGTACTCCTAGTACAACATCAGCACCTCCCATAGGAATGGCAAGCATTGGACTAGTCAATACATATTCCCCCATGGTTAGCTTGATCTTATGGCATTTTCCAGAGCAATTTATAGTTCCTCCATTTGCAACCATCACTTGACATTCTGGTGCTGGGTATAGGAAACAATTTAATTCCTTGGCTACCTTACAATGAATAAAATTATGGGTGCTACCTGAATCAATCAACACTATTACCCTTTTCTTCTTGATTTGTCCTTCTATATTGAGAGTTTGAGGAGTGGTAATTCCTGCGAGTGCATTACATGATATGGTTGGATTCATTTCTTCCTCTTCTATGGTTGGTTCCTGGTGTATATCCTCTTCTTTTTCATTTTCTTCTTCTTCTTCACAATCTATGTAAAATAATTTCTTTTCAACACACTTATGACCTTTAGTGTATTTGCTATCACAACTATAGCAAAGCCCTTTTGCTCTTTTTTCTTCCAATTGTTGTGGTGTCAACCTTGTAGGTTGTGGAAATCTAAGCGTAGCAACACTTCCTTCTTTATAGAATTGAGTGGTAGGCTTCCTTGTCGCCATAATTTTACATTCAACTTTTCTTGCCAACTTGAATGCCTTCTCCAATGAATCAGGTTCCAAAACGCGAACTTCATGTTGGATGTTATCCTTTAAAGTGCCTAGGAAGAGATCAATCCTGTGTTCCTCTCGAATATCAGTTACCCTTATATTCAATTTTTGGAAGTCCTCAATGTGCTGCCCCACTAAACCCTTTTGTTTGAGATTTATCAATTGGCTAAAGAAGGAGTTGCTCTTTGTATCCTCATAATGTGCTATCATTTCCTCCGTAAAAATTGACCAAGTGACAATTTTTTTACGGGAGCAAAGCCATCGATACCATACAAATGTATTTTGTTCTAAATGTAAGGTTGCAATGCGTACCTTTTGTGTGTTTTGCACGTTATGGAGATCAAAATATTGCTCCATCTGTAGTATCCATGTTACAGGATCCTTTCCATCAAACTTCCTCATATCCATCTTTGGAATATGGTGGTTCTTCCCGCCAACATTAGAGTTTATGAAATCATAATTAACATTTATTTTGTTCTCATCATGAGGTTCTTCTACTATCTTTTCACCATTAGGAAACCTTTCTTGTATCAACTTTGTCAAACCTTCCATGTCTGATTTTAGAAAATTATTCATGTTTTCCATTTTCTCATCGATCTTAGCTTCCATGTCATCCATCTTAGATTCCATGCCAGCCTCCATGCCATCCATCTTAGCTTCCACACCATCCATCTTAGCTTGCACGCCATCCATCTTAGCTTCCACGCCTTTCTTCAAACCGTCCATCTTCACTTCCACGCCATCCATCTTAGCTTCCATGCCTTTCTTCAAACCGTCCATCTTCACTTCCACGCCTTTCTTCAAAACTTCCATTTCATTTTTTGTTGCTCTTTGCGAGAGTGGAATTTGTTGCACTTGCTCTTGTAATTTTGATAGATCATGTTGCAATTCTTCATCTTCATGAGTCATGGTAGAGCCTTCTGAAGGCTTAATGGGTGTTGAATTATTTTTAGGTGCCATTTTAGAATCCAATATTGATACCTATTCTACAATATGCCCTTGGAATCAATTCAACTTGATTCTTCAAACAAGACTTATGCAATTCGGAAAAAGAATACACACCTTTTACTTGCTTTGAGGAGCTCGATATTGAAATTGAATTATCTATGTAATTGAAAATCTTCAATATCTGAAATTCAGCCCTGTAGTAGCCCTCTGAAGCTTCTTTCAAATGCCACAGTTCTGATCTAATTTGGATTCCCCAAGACAAAGTTGTGTCCAATCTCCCACAATGACCTAATTCTGGACTAGTTCAGTAGAGAAAACTTGTAGGACTTGCCACGTGTCACTGTTTCGTCCTTTGTCTCTGAAATTGATAGAAAAGAAACTACAGTCCATGTACTTGTGACCACTTTTAACGGCACTCAAATCCACTACCCAGAGAGAGAGTTATTGAACTTTTCCCACGATCACCTCTTTGAGATGAAATTCAGGAGCCTGAAAAAGCACTACCTTCCACAGATCATATCTCCAAAAATATTGCGAACCAAGATCTGAAATTTTTTGACTAATTTCCTCAGGATTTTAGCTTCGCACCATATGAATTTCAGATTCTGAACCTTCGTAGAAATTGTTTTATAGCGCAAATGCCACAATGACCTGTTTAGGAGCCTGAAAAAATACCTAACTTCCACAGATCATATCTCCGAAAATATTGCGAACCAAGCTCTGAAATTTTTAGACAATATTCCTCAGGATTTCAGCTTCGTACCCTACAAATTTCAGCTTCTGAAACTTCGTAGAAAAAAATTTATAGCGCAAATGCCACGATGACCTGTTTGGAGCAGCGAAACCCTAGAATCCAAAGCTCTGATACCAAATGTTGTGTAACCAGCTCCAAAAAGAGAAGAAAAGAGATATCAACGCCTTATAAATGAGCCACTTCGAGGGGGCAACCTCCAATACATTACATAAATGAACAATTCTTGGGTGATACAATTTACAAAACCTCCTTTCTATATATAGGAGTCCATGGGGCCATAATGTAATCCTAGTGGGCCACAATGTAATCCTAGCCGAACTAACAATAATAATTTAAGGGCACAATAATAACAAAATGGGGGTTACAAGGGTACAATAATAACAATAAGGGGGTTACACTAACAACAATAAGGGACTATACTAGTAATATAGGGACCTAACAGTAAATGTCAAGCATGAATCTATGACCTAGATCACTCCCACCAGGATCAATGGTAGGAGGACCTTTTCATACCCCCCCCCACCATAAAATATCGAGGGTTAAAAAGGAGGGGGGAAAAAAGATATTCCAAATAAATGTGCCTAGAGTTACTTGTCACCCTCACAAGAGTTTCGAGGAATCCTCATCCAAAACCTCGTACTGCCAACACCCCGCCCTCCCCCTCCCTCCCCGAAAAACCACTTTCTTTCTATTTTCGCGTTGGTACTTTACCACCCATCTCGAACCATAATATTCTGCCACTTATCCATGCCATCACCCTCTATGTCAGTGCCTCCATGTCAGCTCCTCCATGTCAGTTCCTCAATGTTAGCGCCATCCATGTCAGCGTCACCCACGTCACCCAACCATTGGAAATTTGAAACCCCCACCAAATTGAACATTTGTTAGTTAATGTCTCCTGCTCCTGAAAATAATAACTTTCCTGTTATTTCTCTGCACCATCTCCATTATAAATCTATCACAGGAGTCTATCGCTATTTATTTTCATTCACACATTCTTGCAGGACATTATTAAGGTGATCAAGCAACAAAACACTTACAATCACCATTTCTAAAGAATTCGAGTCGATTTCTTTCCTAGGTAACCCAGCTTTGTTCTGTTATCTTATATTAAAATGACTAAAAATAAGGGTAAGGGAAAAATGAATGAGGAGGATTCTATGATTCCCCCTGTACTAGACCTTGTGATCTGGATTTATGCAAGAACACAATAAAATACAGAAATAGACATAAACATAGAGATGCAGTGGAAACAATACTTCATTTGATTTAAATCAAATTACTAAAATATGCTGACAGTCATAATGGAAATAAAAATAACTAGGGTGCTAGTAGCGTATATTTGAGAATATATGTGGCGGTTACAGGCCTATGAATTATTTTACAATGAGGCTCAAGGGCCTATTTATTATTTAAAAGCAATGGAGAACTCTAAACGTCCAAAAACCTAACCCTAGGAGATGAAGCGCCAAAACTATTGACCCCGTTTGGGTAAATTGGTGTTTCAACTTCCTGGGGATGTAACTTCGACATACGATCTTCGTTTGACATGTATCATACCTCGTTAGAAATATCTATCTAAGGAGTAAAACTTTCGGTGCAAGAAACATTAGTTCATGGACCCATGTTGCTCCTAGTTTTCCCAAAAAATGTCGTTTAGGGCCTCAAAATGGCTCCAGAAGTTCAGGACCTGAAAAAATTGCTAAAAATAGTAAGTTGTGCTGCAACTTATAAACTGAAAGAACTGATGGTGGGGGTTCAAATGGAGTAGTTGGGTGGCCACCAATATCCACCTAGATCACTAAGGCCCCAAATCGGCTCTGGGAGTGCAGGACCCGAAAACCTGCTAAAACTAGTAAGTTGTGCTGAATGTGAAAAGCTACAAGAATTGACGGTGTGGGTCCAAATGGAATAGGTGGGTGGCCACCAGTATCCACCTATATCACCTTGACAAAACTCCTCTGATTGAATCTCAATATAAAATTTCAAAGAATTATTATGAGTTCAATCTCTACGAAATTCACAATTGGGAAAAGAAAAAACATCTCAACCAAACGATGAATTGAATGTCTTGGTGTCTCTTCTCCCTCAATTCATATTCCCTCAAACCCACAATTTCCCTAAATTTTTTTCCTAGTGCCATCTTATATACTTACCAAGCAAAAGGGCAGTGATTGCTCCAAATAATGAAGTCATATTCTCAAGTTCCCCTGAAAATATTTCTGAAGCACTACAGATAAATTCTCAAGCTTCCCTAGATCCTTTTTCCTCTGAATCACTCATGGAACTGGATAAAAATCTCTTATTTCCTTGAATAACCCATATTTTTGAAACTTTCCTTCCTGAAATCGTTGAATTTTCCAGAAAGAGCCCTCCATATCCTGTGTCAATTTTCCCTGAATTATCAAAGCAACTCATTTCTATGGTGGCTCGATTATTGGGGTACTACATAGATCAGTGGGTTGATGAAGAAATTTTAGGATTATTATCATTTTCTATAGCTGGACAGAAGCCCTCATTATGTTTTAATTACAGCTAGTTTTTGTCCGATGTTATGCATGAACAATTCATAAAGTTTAATGTTGAAGGATTTTTTAAATATCAGTCAGTGTTAGTATACTTAATGTTATATCAACAAGAAGAAATTTTTATGTTTCAATTAAAGAATATGGATGAGTATGGTAACGATTTGTAATTTATCTATTATATTTCATTGATTAGGAGGAATTCAGAAGAAACACTTTCACAAATTTTGTATATCAATTCCATCATACCTCCTTATGTTTATGATCCAATGATATTTTACCAAGAATATCTCCAGAGATCAATAAAGCCCTGCATCTTTCAGAACAATCTAAGGTGGGAGATTGGTTTTTATACCGAATTTATACAGAGATTAGAATTTATGGAATTGATCTCCCTGCTTATAGATTACCATGTTTTGTACCAGTTAGGATTTTTGCTTTAGAATATGATAGGAAAATGCTCAATATGGATTAAATACATTTCGTGTCTAACAAAAAGAAAGCACAGTGAAAATTAAAGGCACAAATAGGCCCTTACATCATAAACACTAGAGGAGATACAAAGGATGTAGAAGCGGTCCTAAGACAAATTAATTTCAAGCCTAGTTTTAAATGGTATTATGAACCTTTGGTAATAATATATAAGTTGAGAATTGAGCATAAAAGTAGCCCATATTCCCATACACCAAGGCCAGATATAGAACAATATGCCAACTAGGAAGAATGGACAGAAGGAACATTGCAATAAGAAGAAGAACATTTGGTAAGCCAATATTCACTACAAACTCCTATTTTTAAGGATAAGGAGGCCAATAGACCAAGGGAAAGAATGTCTCCCACAAAATCAGAGATACAAGCTATTAATTTTTTTTAGTTTTCAAAAGAAGAAAGAAAAATATACCAACTTCCACTCAAACTGGAAGCAAGGAAAATCCTCAGCAATAATCAAGGAAATTCTATTTTGGTTTTAACAGGTGATCTTACTACTACTCCTCGTTATGTAGGAGAGATTGTGAATATCCTATTTCATATACTCCTCAATTTCAAAAATAGAAAATCATTTTTGCAAGGTATAGATAGATTAAGTTGAAGAATGAATATCTGAAAGCTTCAACTTATACATAATTCTAGATGTAAACTGCCACAACTTAACACATATTTCTATTTGTATTTGGTGTAGAAAAGGGGCGATTCCAAATTTCCTTTTTAGAACCTAAAGTTTCATCTCCCAAGAGTGTCGAAGATTACAAAGAATTTATATTTTCAGTTGATACTAACAAGTTCATGCAATCAATCAAATAGATTTGCATAAAAAAGCAGGTGAACTTATTTATTCAACTTTAACCAATTCTACCATGACTGCTTCAAAATCGTAGGTTTCATTGAATAACATGTATTCTTCAACTAAAAATTGAAAATATGTCTTCTATGGCTAAAGACATCGGAATAATAACTTTAGAAGAATTGGTTATTAAACTAGGATATGATCCTAGTGATGTCAAGGAAGTTGAGGAGGTACTTAAAAGTAAGAATGCAGACATTCAAGCCCTCAGAAAGAAACTTAAACTCCCAACTACAGAATGCCCTCAAACTCAAGATCTTACTAGTTTGGATGTGGAAAAAGAGAATTTGTTTACATTAGTAGTGGAACAAAATGCTCAAATACACAAAATGGAGAGATAAATGGAAACTCTACTAAAATAACATGAAAGATGGGAAGTAGGTGGAGCATCATCAACAATAGGAACTTCAGCACAACCTACAATACCAGAGGCTGATTCTTCAGATAAACTAATTCAATCCTTGGGAAAGTTTTCATAGACAAATAAGGAAGTTGAAAAAATATCAGAAACCCTCACCAAAATGGATGAAAATAAGATAAAATCGGATAATGCTTATTTAACCAAAGTACAAAAAAAATTCAAACTCATGCATCACATTCAAAAATATGAAGATTAGTCGACCATCATTCAAATTTTGGTAAAATAAAAACTTAGTATTTCACATAGTATTAATTCAAATATCACAGACTTATGGCCTTTCATTCAGATCTTTTTTTAGCAAGAGGAATTGGTGCAAAGAGTCAAAACAGTAGTAGAGCACACTAAAGTAGATATTGAGTACAAACTGCAAGAAGCGCATAATATTATCAGAATGTGAAATTATAAAACTAAATAAGAGCTTGAAGATCTTAATATACAAGACAAAGCTACAACACTAATGGAAGTCAAAAGAGTTTGACTAAGAGGAATTTAATGGTGCAGTTGGAGAATAGAAATAAAGAGTTGGAAATGAAGGTTAAAATATTCAACAAGAAATTTTCCTTGTTTACAGGAAAAAAATCTTTCCACTCTCACAAACTCTAATGCCAAATTGATTCCATTATAAAACCATTATGCGAAAGTACTGAACATAGTTTTTGATGCATCAAGGTTTTCCAAGGCCAAATGATTTATTAGTGAATAATATTTTCTAGATGATCTAAAGTTTGACTTTAATATTCAACATGAAATTAATCATTTTTTTGTAAATAATCCCACTTTCCAAACTTATACTAAAGTAGATGAAATATTCAGAAACATGGTGAATTTTTCTATCCCAAGTGAAGAAAGATGGGACACATTAATTCAGTTAATATAATAATAATAAAATATAAATGCTACATTTTGGGCACAAAGACATATGTCACCAACTGGAAAAATGGCACAATTAGCAACATATTCCCTTCGACGTTTCAACAAACATAGGAATTCTTCCAAGACTTCTATTTTCAAATTCTTCTTAAGAAAATTATGTAAATTTGTTAAAATGTAATCTTTTAATGAATCCTCTTTTAGAATCCATGATTAGTTTAGAATAAAATATATAAGTGCATTGTAATGGGACTTAATAAGGGTTGAACCCTTGTGATAAACTAGTAAGAAAAATTGTAATCTTCTGAAGTTTTATGAGATTAAAAGAAGGATTTTGGATTTATCTTGATACATCTTGTGTTCATGTGAATACTTTTTTGTTAATTTTTGTTTTTGTTTTGTTTATTTATGCATATATTTGATATTAATGAGAAATATGGGTAAGATCAGATTGAATATCAATCTATCTGAAAACCCCTATGAAGTTATCATCAATTATAGAGATTGGTTAATTAGAACTATTTGTTTTAATTAACTCCTCTACATATTTAAATTATCACTTCTTTTTAAGATTCAAATATCTTTTGATTGGCTGTAAAATTATTTTACACGCATCACTCTATATGGTTAGTAAATAATTTTGTTTGAAGATTTGATCAATCATATATTTTCTTAAGTTCAACCTTACACATCACTTATCAGCTGAACAAAATTTAAAGGTGAAGATTCAGCCCTTCTAATAAATCATAATTAATTAATAGTCTGCACCTATTTAGCAGTTTAAAGAATTGGTCGTCCAAAAACCCAAAAAAAAAAGAAATTTGGATTCTCTGACACAATTCCTTAACCTAGAATTGTCTACAAAGGTACAACAATACCTATAACCTTTCTTCTGCCACTTAGGCTATCTATTCTCCCATAAGATAGCTTGTGTCCTCAGGAGGTGATTGCCTCAATCCAACAACCAATATCATGGTTGAGTATAGTGCCATATTCAAATAATTTTGAAGGTCATGGAATTCAACATCTAATAGTTCTCTTGGATTCATAGCTACTTGTGTTGTATTTGAATGGAATCTATAGAGTTTGTGATCCAAAAATCCTTTGTATACTATTGCAGGTGAAATTTCTTGAATGATATTTTCAGTTTATTACTTGCATTTATGTTTAGAGAAGTTTACATTATCTACTTGATGTGTTATATATTTAAATGTTCTATTGGAATTTGTATTATGGATCAAAATCAAACCATGCATTTACATATCATGTCAAGGAAATGATTCATCATTGTGAATATAAGTAAAGGTGAAAAGTGTGGGTCTAATTTATTTGCATAAATTAGGATGTTAAATTATATGTAAGGGAGTGGGTAAACTTTTTAGATGTCATGTACTATATGTGCAATATTAGATACAATGTTACACGAAGCAAATAGAAAATTGATTAAGATAATTATTCATAGGAAAGTTAGAACTATGCTACTAAGGTTAACTTGTAGGAAATTTAGCAATTAGGATCTAAAAATAATAATAATAAAATAAAGAAAGCATGAAATAAAACTACAATTTAACAATCTAAACTACATAAAGAAACTAATCTTACCAATATATACTACTGAAGCTTAAATGGAAAAATATCAGGTTGGGAGGTGCAATATTCCTTTCAATGGTGAAAATGGAAGGCCCACACAATGGTGCTTCATTCACTCTCATAGGTTATTGGTTAGATAAGAAATTCTAGCGCACTTGAAAGTAAAATCTAGGTACAAAACTCAGTTGATTGATCAAGTATTCACTAGTGTCTTATAGGTAGAAAAACATGTTGTAGTATTTTTGGCCTACTCCCCCAAGTGTTTCAACAACTTACAATAGTATTCTAATTACTCAATATTTACTCTCATCATAATCAAGTTTAATTTCAAGTCTTAAAATGAAATAAAATCTTCATAAATGAAAGCAATGCTTGATGCAATTTTAACTTCATTGACTATACATGTATTAGCTTATTTTCTAGTAAATAGACTCTCTTAATCTTT
This sequence comes from Pinus albicaulis, assembly GCA_034641835.2. Classification (NCBI taxonomy): domain Eukaryota; kingdom Viridiplantae; phylum Streptophyta; class Pinopsida; order Pinales; family Pinaceae; genus Pinus; species Pinus albicaulis. Next base: position 656,138,215 of record CM076582.1, on the reverse strand, counting down.
TACCTAGTATTTGAATAAACTTGTTTCTCAAATGTAGTGACTAAAGAGCTTTCATTTGTTCATGAAAAAAAATTAAAATATGATAACAATGAAGTAACCAATCTTCTAATTCAAATAAGGAATTATGAATAATTGTAAACAAAAAATCACTATGATTAGTGTATGAACAAGATAATTGAAATAAAATGAAAACATATGTTTTTTTGTGTATGAAAGTTTGAACATGAAATAAAGAAAACACATAAATATATATCAACATCCACAGCTATGCACGATAAAGAAAAGAGTGTACATTCTCAAAGAATGGGGGCCCTCAAATGCCTTAGCTTGCACTCTTGAGACTAAAAACTAATAAAACTAAAAGGAACTACATGTATTAATGAAAGTGAATCTTGAAATACCCCCAATTGGGATGATCATTGATCGAGGAAGCCAAGAGAAGACGACCGCCAGGTGGAGGCTTCCGTTAATCCAAAATTAATGAACCATGCAGCAACAATAGTTACCAAGATCATGGCAGCATGCAGAGGATAGCAGTTTTATGACGCATTTGGTAAGACAGCCTGTGCTGTCAGGACCGAAAGGAAACATCACGGTGAGGGCAGGGTATATGCATTGTATGTTTGTTTATGAACTACATCATTCAACTATGGTTACAATTTTGAAGAGGCGCAGGAGGACGGAGGCGACCATACCCTACACCAGATGTGTCTCATTGCTGGGGTATGTATTTATCCATCTTCTGTCTATGCTCGTCGCCGAATTCTGGGCTATGTATCGCATTAGGATAGTTTCATTTTGTTATTTTAAACAAGGGGATGAATGGTCTCCCTTTGTTCCTTTAAACCCAGTAGAACCATGCTTCAGGGACCCATGTCATCTTCAGCGTAAACCTCTTGTGTTGGTTAAGAACAAGTCCAGGCCTTTCCTAGTTAGTAATTCAGGTGTTGGGTGGGTTGCATTTCCAATTTCGATTCGGAATGGGATGACTACCTGTTTCCCCTGTTGGATTATTCTGTCTACAACCTATTTTGTTAATGTTATGCAACTCTAGTTTGTTTGTTTCTATCCTACTGTCACCTGTAGCCGGTGGAAGGACATACATGTCCTCTGCGGCCCTGGTTATAATCTGTGGAAGTTACACTCTCACATTTGGTTGGATTGTATTATGACTCGTTGTCGCCTGCTTTCAATTCGGACTCATAACCTCTAGCTACCCTTGTCTGCTTGCTGGTTATCCTCTTATAACAAGACTCTCTGTTATTCCTGGGCCCTCTGTTTTTTTGGGTTTGGGATCACAGTTTTCTCTTTGCTCATTTTGGTGGGATAAACATGTCTTATACAATCAAAGGAAATCATATTGACCCAAATGGTAATATTGCTGACAAAGTTCAAACTTTAATCGTTATCTATTTCTTGTATTTGCTCATTCTTAAGCTAGAGCTCACTTATATAAGTCAGTTCACCACCATGGTTAAGAGGCAAAGACGAAATACCATAACCCTTAATTCTGAGAAAGGAAAGCATAAGAAGTTACAGCCTGAAGATAAACACAGGAAGAGAGGGAGAAAGACAAGACAAGAGGTTTTAACAAACCTCTCAGAAAATTACTCCATTGGCAATTCCTCATAGGTCAGATAGGAAATTTGAGGTTGGGAACGAGAAATTCAAACCGATGAGGAAGATAACGAAGCAGAAGAAGAAATTATGGACTTCATTACAGATCCAAGCAATACTCGTGGTCGCTTATCATTGTTTCATCAATTAGTTATACTTACTGGATTTTCAAATGCCTATTGGATAAGGCTATGCAGAGTTTTCACCCTCACCAAGAGAAGAAAGAACCAAAAATAGTGGATTTTCTACAAGATATTGACAATCAGCTGAAGCACATCAAAGTCACACAGTACCAGGCCACTTATCGTATCAGTGGACTTGATGATCGTATTGGCAGAATTGAGAAACAAATCTAACAGATGCAACAAGTGGATATGCCAGGATCCACAGCAAAGGATCCGGCACCAACTGAATCCTCATATGGATAGCAGTCTTGACATGTTTATAATATGCATTTTTGTTTTCTGCAAGGACATATATCACTCAATAGATCTGTAGATAATAGGGTAAATAGTCAGTTAGCTAATGAAGCAAATGGTAGAATGAAACTGTTCCAATTTTGGATGGCTTTTAATGCTCTAAGGTGGCCAACAGACCTGGTTTCCTCCGGGCAGGTTGAGGCCACAGACTGACTATTATTTTTTGTCACCTTCTTTCAAAACATAAATAGAAAATAGCAAGGCACTACTAAATTGACAAAAAAATAAAGTGAATCTTGAAATAGAACGTTAGTGAAGAAATTTCCAGGATTTAAATATCACAATAGAAATCGCAAAGTCTGAAATCTAAAGATGTCTTTCCAACATCACTAGCTTCCCACGTATACATAAGAAAACAAAACCATCTAATACTAATCCTCTTCTTAGCCAATTATTGTTATTATGAGCATTATTTTGGATGGGATTTTACCTCCACAGTTTCCAAAATGAAGGGAAAATCATGATCTCTATTATTTTGGCATATTTTCTCCTCAAATATGCAATTTTTTCAACTAATCGGCCAAATGGACCTTGCATTGACAAGAGCTATGTGTGGGTTTTCTTGTCAAAATAGTGGGAAACTCACCATCTAGGGAACATGTGTAGAAAAACCCATGTCCCCAATTTCTCCCATCTCACTTACAAATAGTTCAATAAACGAGGAATTATGAAAACATATAATTTCATGCAAAAATATAATAAAAGTGAATTGTGATGCATAAAATTTGTTAAATTTCGAAAATAAAAAATAAATGGTAAAATACTTTTGGAAATGCTTTATTGGTCAAAATAAAAGTAAAAATTCCTAAAAGTTTTTTTTAGGATAAAATACTGTTTTTTTATATGGAATATTTTCACCAAAATTTAGGACTGACAGAAAGTATATATATATATATATATATATATATATATATATATATATATATATATATATATATATATATATATATATATAAAATACCATAAGTACAAAATGTGGAACATGGATTAGAAAATTGGGCATCATTTCCCTTGATAATACATATGTATAAGTCGAGTCATTAAAAAATGGATCTAATCATATGTAGGCCTCGGACCTTGTCTCAACATGGGCCTCATCGTAGTGAACTATGTGATTCATCACCTAGCAAAAAAGTCACACCTAGGGCCATCGTAATCCAACCACCTAATGTTGGGTGCACTTAAGAATATCCTTGAGATATTACATATGTACCAAGTGGATTAAACCCTTGAGGTTCCTCTATACCAACTACAAGACCCTTTTGTCCTCTCATCTACCTTCTATGACTATGTCATCGATACTCCTCTAGTTGTATTAGTCGCACATTTGTGTCATTAGAGAATTTTTTCAGTCATGCTTCACATCAAAAACATGTGTTTACCTCTTGCATTTTTATATCGTACAAAAATAAAAATTAAGCATCTTCAAAATTTAAAAAAAAATCACTTACAAATGGCACCCCATGTAACATTTGGAGGTAGTGATAGCTCATCAAATCCTTAAACCTAAGCCAACGTATGAGTAATAATTGATTCCTATGATTTGGTGGTACCACCAATCAAAGTAATCATTATATGTGTTAGTCACACACTTGTGTCCTAGTTTATGCATAAGATATGCACATAAATAAAAGAAGAAGGTGCATAATATTATTTCATATTTGAAGTCTTCTATATCCCTATATTGTATTCTTTTAGATGGTCTTTCATATTGTTTAAGAGCCCCATATACCAGCTAAATACGATAGGATGCAAGAACTCCCCAATAGTGCATTTGTGGGTGTGAGGTTGAGTGAAGCACTATGGAACAAGATATTGTAACTATAATAATAAGTATTATCTTTAGTCTTATGTATTAAATGATATTTTTCATAACTTTGGAGCTCATTTTTTGAGTTCCCACAAAGCAACATGTGTTGATATATTCTTGGATTTTCAATGTGCCTCCACCATGTCATATTCCATTAGGTTTACTATTTTATTTCAATAGGATAAATCTGTAATGAAATGTATATCTTCCACCTCAAAATTGAGTACTTAATCATCCATAATTAAAGATTTTTGCTATGGTTCCAAATATCCTATCAACATTTATTATAACTGTTTTTGTGCTCGAATATTGAGAATGATGAAAAAATTTAGAAACCAACAATATCAGAGGGAACTAATGGGATTTAGATATTCCATGATGTGTTTAGCAAGATCCTACTTTATTTCATAGAAAATTATATCAATCTAAAATAATTAAAATTTGTTTTGCAAGGTAAAATCCTACTCAACAAGTTTTTGGGGACACTTCGTATTTTATTTGAGAAAATGGGTGAGCATTTACACCTATTCTAGTTTTATATACTCACGTACAATGTGAAGGAAAGGCACAATTAGGCCTTTCATTCATGAAGCCACCCCCGATTCAATCAATTTGGTAGGAAAAAACAAATGAAATGGATATAATTGAAGAGGAAGGGATGAGGAGACAGTTGATATAATTAAATTAAATTTTGATGGTATAAAATTTTATAATGTTTTCTTAAATTTAATGGTGTTTTTGGTATAAAAATAAAGGTTGAGTGAAAATGACAACAATTTGGTAAAATTTGAAATTTTCACCTATATAATTAAATTTTGGCCCACTTGTGTTTAGTTTGAATTGCCTATTTATCATTTATATGAGATATTTTATTAGGTATAATGCTTAAATTTTTCATTTTATATTTATTTTCATTATTATAAATGTAATATAAGTTCTATACCATTTTTCCCTTTTTCATCAAATTGATGCGCACTAATCTATTCTAATAAGTAAGGAGCTCGAAATTGGAATATAGGTTAGGCTCACCATGTTCCATTATGAATTATTGGTTTTCTATCCCATTTTTTCATAGGATTAAACAGATTGAGTCACTAATACAGATTCTTCTTTCCTTTTAAAAAGTGTCACAAATCATGTGGTATAGCCTACTACTCATGGATGTCTTAGTCAGAGCACTATTTTCCATTTTGGCACCCATGCTAAACTTTATTTCATAGGATCGAAATCCCTCTTAGCATTACCATGAATTCCTCTGATTATACTTCTAGCCATTTCCCATGGTAATCCCATTTTTTATGTTTCTAGTTACACTTCTACGTTGCATATCATTTCTTGAAATTTTGATCCTAATGCCTACTTTAGGTTTCCATTTATTGCTCATTGTTATTGAATTATATTTATGCAATGGCCATTGTGTCTATATCCTTTATAATTTGGAACCTTGTATCCTTGGAGGAAACATTCAAATGAGTGTCCATAAACTACATGTCCTTGTTTCATATGACATAAGTATGTTCCATGTGATTAGAACTGGTTTTCTTGTTTCATGATACTCATTTCCTCGACTATATTCTAGCATTATTTTATTGTATTTTAGGATTTAATACCATAGAGAAGACAAAAAATAAAATATAAATAAAATAAGAGAGAGAGAGAGAGAGAGAGAGGAAATAATAATGAACTTTGTTTTGTTGGTATTTATCTTGAGTTATGTCACCCTTGAACAAAGCACCATGTTTTTAGTCATCTGCTGAACAAGTTGGAATTTAGTATGGCCTAGCGATACTAAACCTTGATTTTTTAGCTCATGACTCTACCTATCATTGTGGGAAGTCTATAGATGTCTCAAAGATCATATACTTATATCATTGTTCCACTTTAGTCAAATATTTCCCAACTCGTCATGTCAAGTTGATGTGGAAGGGAAACCCATGCTTTCCATTTCTTAGTTTTTGATGATCATCCATGTTGTACTTTCAAGTTGTCAAGGTGTTCTCTATATCATCGTTATCTCTATTATTTACTCATGCCAATGTGTAAGGTATACATTGTCTTATAATTAGCGAGACACCTATTATTGATATGACACATTCCTTTAATATTTTGACCTACATTAGCACCCTAGGCCTATTTACATAATTGGTAGGTAACCTTGCACTTAATATATTACATTTTATAAACAATCACTGATTGAGTGGTTACCATATATTCAATGTCGAGATATTATGTTCATGCATTAGGATTCACATTTTACTTTCAATTCCATTTTCATCATTAGTGAAAGTGCCTCACCTATATCAATAAATTTAATTATCAATCACTACTAAGAGGATGTCTTCCATGTGCTATTTCATTTGGTTCATGTGAGAGACATAATTGGTGGCATGTTCTTATAGCATGCATTTGAGCCCTTTAAATCACTTTCCTTGTGTCTACTCATTCTGGGTGATGGGGGATGCCTCAATTCCCTCCTTGCAATGGATATATTTTGATAATCTCCAACAAATTGTTTCAAGGAATAACATTCAAAGAAATTATAATATTTTTGAGAGTTGGAAAAATAATACCCTACCTGACCCCTGTGTTTTACATGTATGCATGTGGATATTGAGGTTGGGGTGTATTTGGAAGTATCTACATGATTATTCCATTGAGATGAGTTATGACATATTAAGGCTAGAGCGCCTATGTAAATAATGTACAATGACATTTAGGATGGTGATCCAAAGTAATATTATGTGGCATGCATGCCCTGTAAAGGTGTTAAACATACTATGGGGCAAGTGTGCTTGGATTTATATGCCTATAAAGGCTACAAGGCTTAGAGACTATATTTGTAAGTATATTGTAATTAAAAATGATTAATAATAAAATAAGACTGACTGTGGAGCCCACTCAATGGAAAGAGTATGGGGGCACAACCCTAGAGGAAAAGGAAATGGTTGGGTATTTTTGGCGACAAGTGCACCCCAGGGGCTCACATGGCTTTGGGAAACTGCCACATGGAAAGTTAGGGACATGAATTTTAAATGATATTTATTTTCCTATAAATGCATTAATTTTTATGGATTTGGTTAATTATTTGGTTATGGATGTGTGTCATGGAAAATTTTTGGGGCTAATATTCGCAGGTGGGCTAATTTTCCATGATTTTTCCTAAAAAAATATTCACCAATTTCCATTTTTTCTAAAAATGATCCTCCCAAATTTATTAAAATAAATTTATTTTACCTTTAAAATCACAAATATTATTTAGAGAATATATATAAAATCATTATAAATTCGAATAATTTTATAAATATATCAATAAAAAATTTATAGTTTGCATATTAGGGACTAGTGAGATGCGCCAATGTTTTTAAATTTGAAGATAATTTTCCATCCTTAAAATTTTTCCTGATGTGTGTGGATTATTTAGTTATTCATTCAATCAGTTATTGAGTGGATGAATTATTCTGGGTTGGTAATTTTGTTATGGATTCATTTTATTATTTATACTTGAAGACTGATGAGCCAATGAGTCCTGAGGAGTGGACTATGGAACTAGTTGGTGGTGCAGTTATTTAGTTAATCATACCCAAGAAAATGCATTATGTTTATGTGAGCCTTGGTGGCTTTGAGGGTTTTTTGGCCCTTAATATGGTAGGTGCCAAGGAGTTCTAGTTGGGAATTCATTTTAGAGAGAGTTGGAGAGTCCTAGTTTGGGATCTGGCACTAACTGAGGGGTTATGTTCGGTTTTGGGCTATTTTAAATTAGACACTAGATAGTAGTAGATCCCCTAGATTTGTAGCCTAATACCATTATATCCAACCATAATATGCCCTAGAAGGTGGGCACCACCAAGGGACTCATGCCATGCCACTTAGGTGTTTGTTAGGGTTGGTGCCTTGGCTTGAGTTTGTTGTTTATCAAACAATTCTTGCTTGTAAAGTTGTTTTATCAACTTGGGGGTCACCTGTGGCTGGGATTATGAGCGACATAGTCTATGACTGGGAGTAATGTGGAGATCCCATATCCTGTCATACGTTTTATTCAGATAAGTACTCATTTTTCCATGATATATGTTGTGTGTATTTTTACATGTGTTTTCATGTTCTAATAGAAAACCCTAAAATGGGTAATTGTGGTATATATGTGCCACGCCTTATATTATGGGATATGTGATTATTAATCCTATTTAGGGTTTTGTATAATTATATGTATTGTTTCCACTTTTTTTTCTTATGTATGGTTGTATATGGTTATGTATAGGTATACCAACATGTGTCATGTTTAATTATTGTTCTTATGTTAAAACCCTAGTATCAAGGTTCTAGATAATTAGATGTTAATGAACTTTTATTTTTGCTACGCTATTTATTTATGTTTGATATGTGATGAGTAATACATATATGGTTGTTAGAAAATTATATATATTACAGAGCAATGAAACACATAAAATATGTGGAAAACACAAGCACACAAAACACATAAAATCAGAGAGACACAAATATACGTGGTTCACCCAGTTTGGGCTACGTCTACCTCGAACAGCTATTCCTTCCTTTCTATTATCCAGCAAAATGAAGAGACACAACCTACAGTAGATCCGTTGTAATATCCTCTGTTCTCTCTCACAGTCTCCCTATTTGTTTCTCGCTCCGAGAATACACATAAAAATACACAGCCGCAATACAATACCCTCATACAAGTGAGGGGGTTCCTTCTAGGGAAAAAAACCCTAAAATAAACATAACTTCTACCGTCAGATCATCTGCCTAATAAACAACCCAGATTGACTAGAAATTACTATACTTTTACAAGGTAATTTTACATTTGTTTTTAGCTTCAGGGGCGCTGCCCCCGAAACCCCCCACCAAGGGGGGGGGGGGGGGTGTCCATAAAGTTGCAGCCACCCCCCCTGGACCCCCTAGGTAGCATTTAATTATGGGTGGCATTGCCACTACATTAAGGTGCATGGGTCCAATGCTGTGATACAAAATAAATAAGATAATCAGGCTCCACACTCAACAATGGTGTGAAGTGTGGAATTTAAAAATAATTATAATTTCTAAGAACAAATAAAATTTATGGTAGACTTGTGTATGTATATATTCTTTTGTAGTTAATTTAATTATATTCATGCAATATTGGTTGAGTGGTGTTTCCCGTCTGAAATATGGGGACATTATAGAAAAAATCACCCATCAGCAAGAGGAAAGTTACCTAGTCATAGGTCCTAGTTAGACTTTATATTATTTGGACTAACAACTTCCAACTGATATGTTGGATTATTCAACCACAAAATGGTAACAAGAAACAAGTTCTTCTTATAAAGAGATATTTGATCTAATCTATTAAAATTAAACAAAGTACTTTACTTAGTTTTATAATAATTATAAGACAATTCTATCTTATTCATCCCATCAGGGGCATAGATAAGATGAATTAGATATGATAAATAATGAAAAATTACTAATTTTATTGAAGGAATTCAGAAAATCAATAACTATTAAACCAATATGTATATATCATTTAAAATTTAAGAATTATTTTGATCACAAAACATACATTCACATATAAAATATGTAACCATGTGATAAATGCAAATATGTCATGAAAATTAATTTCACATGAAAATGAATACAAAATGAATTTACATGCATCTTCATTTGTGTAAAAATGGACAATAATGAAATTGCATAAACCTGTAGAAATGCATATGCAAGAAAATTCTTTTTTGTGTCCTTTTTCATGTGAAATTTCTTTCCATGATATATTTAAATTTATTAGTTTATTAGATATTGGATATAAGAATTTATGTTTTGTGATCATAATTATTTTTGTTTGTGAACAATATATACATATTGGTTTAACAGGTATTGAGTTTGTGAATTCCAATAAACTTAATAATTTATCATTTTGTCTCATAGAATTAAGTAATTTTGTTTATTTTTAATATATTAGATTAAAACTTTATTTATAACAATAATTTTTTTTCTTGTTACTATCTATTGAATAACCAAGCCCGCGTATCAATTAGAAGATGTTATTCGAAACAAGGGAAGGTATAATTGGTGCCTACAATCATCTAAATATCCCCTTGTGGATATAAAAAAAATTCTGACTATAAAAAATTTGGTGATAGAAGGAGGGCTAGTATGAATGGTAGGTATAATAGTGTGTACTATAGATTCCACACAATCATCTCTCTTCTTAAAACCTCCTCCATTTGTTTAGGAAATCAAAATAAAACTTCACATCCCACATTCAAACTATTTGTAATTCATCTACACATTTGGTAAATCCTAAGCTTTTAGAATCCCAAATTGATCTTTTTCCATCAATATGAATTGAACCTATTAGTTCAATCCTAAGATTGGAATTTTTTAATCCTACACATGCTCAATTACAATTATCTATAGTGCTTAATAGAAATCAAAGAAAATTACTTCGATATTTACATATTCAATTTATTATTCCTAATGAGATAAGACAAACCAATAAGTAGAGTCAAAGTGATATTTTTTTGTTTCAGAACAACCCCTTGGTTTTGGTTTCAGAAGTTGAGTTAGAATCAGAAAAACTTGATACTCAAAGAATTGCATTTGGAAGTGGTATTGGTAAACCTCCTTCTCCTCCATAGTCTCCTATTTTGTGCCCATTATGAATTGAATGAATGTACAACATGAGGATGTTGTGTGTATATCTATTACTATTTGGGTGATCCAGGTGGATTAAACAAGTACAAGTACAAGTGGCTTAAGTACAATGGCTCAAAAATAAAAGTGTTCAAAATTCTCTCAAAATAGGTTTAGGTTGTAGATCTCGCCATTATGATTCCAACAACGGAGACGACAATCAATTTCGAGTCCGTATGAGGAAGTTAGGGGCAGTCAAATTTTGCAGGTTGACTTGGTGATGTGGCACCTTAAGGAGGCAACAAATTTATTGGAACCTGGCCACCGCATTCTAGGCGAAATTGTGGGATGATTAAAAGTACTCCTTCAGTAAAAAATTCGAAGGTTTTGAAAGAACGATATTGTTTTAAGTATTAAGAAAAAAAAGTTGAATAAAAATAAGGGTTGCAGGCCACCAATCCCGCCACCCCATACAAATCCAAATTTAATGATATGGTTGGGGGCGATGGTCAAATCCGCCACCCCGCAGTCCCCACTTAAACGGCTGCAACGTGTATTGTATATTGGGTGGGGGTGTAGCCACACTACTCAACCCTTGTGGTACTCCAACCACCATATATCGGTGTCGGCAAAGGACGTGTGGTGGGCCGCCCAATGTAGCTCCAGCCCCCCCTAAATAAATTTTAATCTATCGAAAAAACAATTGCGCGATTTTTATAAAGGAAAGTTCCATCCTTTCTTTTGGAGGGGGCGGGGTTTGACCACCCAACCCCCTCGCTCATATTTTGGATCTAAACCAACTTTCCATCCAAACTCCTTGGTTTATCTGCCCAACACTTCATTATTTAAGCTTTCACTTCAGATGTGTGCCCAAGACAAACAAGCGTGGGCATGTAAAACGAGGCAGTGTAACCTTGAGCATTGTGTAGGAGTGGGTGAAACCATGATCTGAGCCATTTTTCTAGAGGGTCCAGTTTTTCACTTTGTCATATTGGGGCAAGTTTTATATGGATTCTACACTACTCAAAAACACAAATCCAACGGTGCTGCCCATTTCGTCATCAGAGGTCAGCAATTTTTGGCCAATTTCAAATTGGGCAGGTATAAGGGTGTAATTCCTCATTTTTTACTTGTACTTTTATTTTTTCCATTTAATGAAAGTAGGACCTCCCCACTATTTGAGCATGACCCAGAGACGTAGTCCCTCCTGGAGGAACTCCAATATCAACTCTGTGTTCTCGTGCATGATGTTAATTTCTTCTCTCTTTTTCTACTTATGCCTTTAAAGTTTCTTATTTAAAGCTACAATTTTCACATGTTAATTCTTTTATACATCTCAAGAAAAATATTTTGGATCAAGTGGTATCAGAGCAGGTGTTTGTAGATGTGAATTATGTTCTTGTATGCTAACAAGAAAAATTATATGAAAAGGCAAAGGGATGCTAAAGGCTTTTGACCCCGTAGCAGGACATGAACATCAGATAAGGAACATGAGTGAAGAGGAAGGAAATGAAGCGGATATAAATTTCCAAAAAACCTTCTATATAATGGTAGATCGAGTAGAGAAGCTATTCTCTAGACTTGAGAAGTTAGAGAAATCAGGATAGCATGCTTCAAAAGGGCAAGGTTCAGCGCATGAAGATGGTGGAGGAAATCCACCTCCTTTAGCAAATGAGAGTCCTTCCTCCTCTTCTAACCATCATAATAAAAATTATGGAAATGCATCTAACAAACCTTTCTTTAAGTTAGATGTTAAGTTTGATCTACCAGTATATAATGGTGAAAGTAATGTAGAGAAACTTAAAAATTGTATTAGGCAGCTTGAAATATACTCTAAGATTCAACGGATTGTGGAGGACAAGGCAAAATCTAGTTGGCTTCTCTCCGATTGAGTGGCAAAACTCTCATCTAGTGGGAGAGAAAACTTTAAGGCAGAGGTAATTTGGGTAACTTACTTTCCTCATGGTCAAATTTCATTATTGCACTTAAAGATCAATTATATCCCATGGGTTATAATAAAAAGGCCTTAATGGAGTGGCAGTACTTAAGGCAAGGTAAAGGACAAAATGTGCAAATATTTACCGAGGAATTTAGAAAACAAGCACTAAGTTTGGGCATTTCATTAGATTCTCATGAATTTGTAATGAAGTACATTGGGTCATTACATAGTTACATAAGACATTCATTATTGTTGTTTGAGCCTCCTACCATCGAGGAGGCTAGTGTGAGGGCCATGCACATAGAAATAAGGGGGGCACATGAACAAAGTGACTAGCCAAGGAAGACTGACGCAACCAGAAGAAGGGGAGCAAAGTCGTCTTGCACACATTGTGAAAAAGAGGGACACGATGAAAAAAATTGTTGGGAGCTGCACCTTGAGTTGAGACCTGAGAGAAATGACAAAAAAGGGAAGTAGAAAACCGCCACCACCATACAACAAAACAAAGATTCTGAAGGTTCTGGATCCGAGGAAGATGAAAAAGTCGCAGCTGCAGGATTTGCACGAGGTTGACCAATTGACCTGGGGTCTGATTCAGGCGATGAAATGAAGCTTGTAGCCTTTGGGATCACAACATAAGGACCCATAGATTTGGGTTCCAATTCAGGCAATGAAACAAAAATATCAATAGATAATGTACCAAGGGAAAAAATGACACTTACTGCGGCAAAGTTCCAAGAACTTGAAAATATTAACCGAGGCATCCAAGTAGAAAATTCTGAGCTAAGAAGGCTCCTACATGAATCAAGGGAAGAAAAAAAAAGGTTACTACGCCACTTACAAGCTAAGTATGAGGCCTTGGTAAAATTGCGACATAACCAACCCGAGGTAAAAATCAACCCTTCAATTTCATGTATTTTTCATGATGATAAATTCACTTCTTTTGAAAAGCATACTATAGGGATTGGGTCCAAATTTGTAAAGAATATGGGGTATCAAGGAAAGGGCCTTGACATCAATGGCCAAGGCATCATAAAACCCATCAAATTTGAGGAATTTTCGCGTCATGCAGGGCTCGGATACAACAGGAAGGAAGTGGGAGAAAGCTCCAAAACAGCCAGTGACCCACCAAAAACTAATGATGAGAGCACCTCCTTAGACCTCAGTGATAGTGATGGATTCATGGGCACTTCTCGGAGGCAGATTGGGAGGAGGCGTTCAAGGTATGGAGGAGGAAGTGATAGCAACCTAAAGCTGCAAAACCCACATTCTCTCCTTATGATGCATATAAAAATTCAAGGTTCATTTCTCAATCAACATAATTCCCAAATTGGGCAAACTCTAATGCAGAAGCTTTGCTTGTTTTCAAAACCTATGGTTCAAATCATAACCAAAACCCACTTTATGGAAAGTTGAATCAATATATCAATTTTGGATTAAAACCCAAATGTATAAACTTTGGCCAGCACATACATTAGTTTAAAAACCCTTTATATACCTTTGAAGCGAAAGTGTAATCTCGTTTAATCACAATTTTGGACTTTGGTTAAAACCAGTGTACCAATTAAATACCATATGAAATTTCGGCCACATCAACTAACATTTCATACCATTCAAAAGTCTAACCCCATTTAACATTTAAACCCAAAATATTAACATAATATTTGGTTCGGGTCCCACAGTAATTCAACTTACCTTCCACCATTCATCAAATCCGACACTTGTTAATTCATTGCACTCCAACTCAATTTTTTCTACCGTCGATCCACACCTCCATTAATCACCATGCAGCTTCGAGCATGAATGACTATGTGAACACCATCCGATCAATTGATCGGAGGATCCAATGGATTTCGCATTCGTTCAATGTTTGGAGTTTATCACACAAAACTCATGTGAAACAAATGGTTTTGGAATTCTTCCCATGCAACGTGTCACACATTTAGCACTATCGTGTTCAAACAAGGAAATACCACTTACCATTTGGAGCTTATGCGAAAACCATTTATGGTTTTCGAAAACCGCTTCACGGTTCCAATTTCATAGTTTTGCCATATTGTTGCTCATGGTTCCGCTTCAATTCTTCAATACGGGATCTCCGCCCTTAACTATCCATTGATTCCATTCCACTGTGTTTCAATTCAACATTTCGAACAGGCCAAGGTTCCATCTAATCTCCAAACCCCTCTCTGCATTCATTCCACACATGGTTTGAATTCTATTGTTCAATTTTTGTGGGTTTATAATCATCTTTTTAAATACAATAAACCCTCAAATTGACTTTAAAACTCAATCTCGCTGCACTGTATACTCACAACAGAACGCCTAATTTCTTCTTTTAATGCTTCATATGAAATCAACTCATTTCGAAATACATCCAAACCAGTTTATGTCTAAATTTAGACACCCAAGTAAATTATATAATGGAATCGATCCATTCTATGATCGATTCACACAATTTCCTAATCTCAATTAAGCGCACAAAGTCATACACTTAGTCAATCCTATGACCAATGTAAAATTGATAGAATTCCCTTGATTTTATCAATTTCACCTACACACCATATAATTCAGAATTGAAACATGAACTCAGAAATGAGTTCTCTATATTAACACACAGTAATTACATAGGAAACTCTTCCTCTCTGGCCTAATATTCAATCAGTGGCCATTTTTCCTACAACCCGTAGGCTTTCAATTCAAACCATGTTTCTCAATCCTACCTTATCTACTCATCTACTGTTTTTTTATGCCATTGAGGCTTACATTTTATACAAAAGGTTTTGAAACTATTTTTGGTTTCAGTTCCTCCATCTTCTCAACAAAATCCCAAATATCCTCTAACTCCTAAAATCACTACTTATCTGTAACGATCCTCTTTCATCCACAAAATAATGAAACCAGCTCTAATTTAGGATTTACCATTAATTCCTAAAGCTCTCAATCTCTATGCACTCCTAATTATCTCATATTCTCCAACATTCTCCAACATTTACAAAATTCCTCACAATACTTAAATAATTTTAATTAAAATCACTCAAATCATTATATAAGAAACCAAGTCCCTTGAAACACAAAATCCTTAAGTCTAATAAAATACAGGGAATTTTCTTGAGCCTAATGCCCCTGCATCAGACTCCCAAGGTCAAAAATAATCGTGATCTCCTAGTCATGTGCTTTTAATATTTGCCTCCTGGATCCCATACTCTATTTTGCTACTGTCCATAAGCTGCATTATTCTTCTGTTGTATTTCTCCAAGCTTCCATACTTTATTCTGCATCTTGCCACTAGCTATGCTTTCATTGTCTGCTCTTGTCTTCTCCTTGTTGTAATTTCTTTTCTTTCTTGTTGCCGTCTTTTTATGAGACACTTTCATCATCAATCTTCTTATGCTTTCAATTTCTATATCTAGTTTATCTTCTGTCTGGAAATTACTTTGCCTTTTATTGTTGCTTTCAGTTTTTGTTGCTTTTATTGTTGCATATGTTGCTTTTGCTGATGTAGATGTTGCTGCAGATGATGCTACATATGTTTCCTCCTCCCAAACATTCTGAATATCTCTAAATATATCTCTGCAACATTCTTCTTCTGCTCACTATCTGCAAATTCACTTTTAAAAAATGAATTATCATTTGATTCCCTAACTGTAGTAACATACTCACTCATTCTTCTTTGTATACTAGCAAGCATAATTAATTTTGACAAACTAGTTTATGCTCCTATTTCTTTCACAACTTCAGACATTTCCACTCCAGTGTCTGCAATTCCTTTCTCTTGTTCAAATGTTTCCAGGAAACATTTCAGCCATTCTTTTTGTACTTGTTTCACATCATCAATATGCTACAATTCAATTTTGGCATAACCTTCTTCTTCTTCTTTGACAATATTCAGTAATTGTCCATCACCTCCTTGACTGATTCTGGCAATAAATTCAAATTATTCAAACACTGTATCTTCATCCTTTATCAGAATAGAATTCTGATTCTCCATCACTGTGGAAATTCTAAAAGTCTGTCCCACAGTCTTCTCTTGGCTAATCAGACAAGCCAATTCCTCCCTGTCATCAATAGTAACAAGTTTCTTCATATGAAACATGACTGTCTCACCTTCCTTGGAATTTATAAGTTCCTTCTTATGCAGTAGTTCATATTCATTCAAGACAAATCCAAGAGATGGATTTTCTTCTGCAACACCTGTAAACATAGTCAAATTATCAATTTCAAAATTACAAGACCCAATGGTCTCATTTGATGATCCAGTCACCAAATCTTCTTTTTCCAGTTCCAAGTCTCTTCCAAGACTCAGAAAATCTTCACTATTTTTCTTCCCAGCTTCTAAATTCAACTCCATTGTGTTAATCACTAGGATAAAATGATGATCCTCCACTATGTTTTCAGCTAACATAGTTTCCCTTTCATTAAATTCTATGACATTTTCCATTTATTTTCCTTCTTTGTCTGCATAATTAACACATGAATTATCAGTATTAAAAATACAAGGTTTCAATGTATCTTCCTCTTCTAACAACATATTAGTATGTTGTTTTGAGTTTTCTTCTAGCTTCTTTGTTAGCACATCAGTATGCTGATTTAAATCCTCCATGAGATTTTCATCTAGTCTCTCTTTCATTTCATCTGTTTCATGAATGTTTCCCTGCTCTAGCTCACAACAATGAACTTATTTCTATACAATTTTACTTTTTTGAACTCTTACATCCTTATCCTCTGTTTCCCGATTGTCATTCATGACAATTTCTCTGTCTTTCACCTTCAACAATCTATCCTGAGTATAGATCCTCTGCTTTTCCAACTCTCTTCTTTGAAGATTTGACTTTATATATAACTCAACAATTTTAATTGGAGTAGAACTTAGAAAATTTACACAATTTTCCATACCTTCACTTGTTGTTGACCAATCATCAGATAGCCTTTCTTCTTCTTCTTCAATATTCTACTGAATATTTCCATGAGACCCCTCTGTCTTCATTTCTTCCTGAGATCTTCCTATCTCATCATCCTTCTGAACAGAATTCAGATTCAACTTCTTCTCCTTAACAAACTCTAAAGCTTATTCATCATCCTGTGATGTACCTGCAATCATATACAATTCATTAGTTTTAAAAACACAAGACTTTTAAGTCTCGTTTGCTTCTTCAAGCATTTCTCCTTGAACAAATTTGCATGTGGAATCCTCAATTTCCATCTTTGACTCAAAAAATATGAGTTCTTCTTTCCATAAGGAAATCTCCTTCTGCCTCCACTTCATTTGTAATGGTTGTCAAATTACCTTCTTTCCCTTCAGTGGAAAGATCCATCCTCCTCTCCGGTTTAACTCTTCTTGTAGCCATTCCTTTAGTACTTCCATTTGTACTTTCATCACTGCAATTTCTCTTTCTCTTTTATTCATATTACCTCTGTGGCATTCTTTAGAACCTCTTCTATGATCCTCCATGATCATCTTCTTCATGAGCTTCTCACTCACTATGAGTTGCACTAAACCTCAGCAATAAAAATTCCTCCTTGTTACAACTTACCTCACTAATCCTCTCTCTGGACTTGGTATTTTTGCAAGCACTGATTCACTATCTCTGGAACCTCTTAAGCACTCTCTTCTGCTCTCTCTAGGCTTATATCCTCAACTCACCTTCTCTTGAGAACACTTCAGCTGCTCTCCCTATCTAGCCTTTAGCTGGAATATTAGGTTCACTACCATCATCATCAAAAACTTTGTCTTCATCTTATCTGCAACCAAAATTCTGCAATTACAATTTTTAAACCAGATTAAAATATCTCACCTGAAAGATCTTTGCATGATCTTGTTCTCTCCATTCATTTCTACTTTGATTGGACTGTCTTCATTTATCCCTGCAAATTCCTGTTCACTTTAAGTCTATGTATCTTCTGCTTATCAGATTTAATATCTAATCTCCAACTCTGTGTATTCTGATTTAATTAAAAATAAAATCTTTAACTTTCAAAAGAGCTCTTCCAGCTCTGATACCACTTGATAGTAGCCTAAAGCTGAAAAACCCACATTATTTCCTTATGATGCATATAAAAATGCAAGGTTCATTTCTCAATCAACATAATTCCCAAATTGGGAAAACTCTAATGCGGAAGCTTTGCTTCTTTTCAAAACCTATTGTTCAAATCATAAACAAAACCCACTTTATGGAAAATTGAATCAATATATCAATTTTGGATTAAAACCCAAATGTATAAACTTCGGCCAGCACATACATTAGTTTAAAATCCCTTTATATACCTTTGAAGTGGAAGTGTAATCTCGTTTAATCACAATTTTGGACTTTGGTTAAAACCAACGTACCAATCAAAAAACATATGAACTTTCGGCCACATCAACTAACATTTCATACCATTCAAAATTCTAGCCCCATTTAACATTTAAACCCCAAATATTAACATAATATTTGGTTCGAGTCCCATATCAATTCAACTTACCTTCCACCATTCATCAAATCCAACACTTGTTAATTCATCGCGCTCCAACTCAATGTTTTCTACCATCGATCCACACCTCCATTAATCACCACGCAGCTTCGAGTGCGAATGACTATGTGAACATTGTCTGATGAATTGATTGAAGGATCCAACAGATGTCGCATTTGTTAAACCTTCGGAGTTTATCACACCAAACTCACGCGTAACAAATGGTTTTGGAATTCTGCCCATACAACGTGTCACACGTTTAGCACTATCACGTTGAAACAGGGAAATACCACTTACCATCCAGAGCTTATGAAAAAACCATTTATGGTTTTTGATTACCGCTTCACAGTTCCAATTTCACAGTTTTTCCATACTGTTGCTCACGGTTCTGCTTCAATTCTTCAATATGGGATCTTCACCCTTAACTATCCATCGATTCCATTACACTATGTTTCAATTCAACATTTTGAACAGGCCAGGGTTCCATCTAATCTCCAAACCCCTCTCTGCATTCATTCCACACATGGTTTGGGTTATTGCCTAAATCTACCTCAGGCTGAAAGAAGGCAGAGTTCAGGGTAGCACCAAACCACGCTCAGTCTGGTAGCTAGCCCTACCAGATCAGGAGAGGGCTCTCTCTGAGTCAATCTCAACAAAGATAATCAATAGGCTTGATATGAATTCAAATAAAGGCTAATTTTAGGCTAGGCATATAAGTAAAGGAGTTTGATTTTTATTTTGGGGGTTTTGTTGGAAACACAAGGAAAGGCAGTTTTGGGTTCGGGGATGAGGCCTAGTTTTTTCAGAGTTCTGAATGGGGCAAGGAAGGAAATTGTTTTTATGCTTTGGATTGAATGAATGGATATTTCAGATGGGTGAGGAGCTAGAGAGGGAAAGATTCTTTCAAGAATCCTCTTCAAACAGATGAAAACATGGAAAATTAAACAAAACTGAAGGCAGAGCAAAACAATCTAATGAATTCCATCTTTATCACTCATTTGTTTAATTTAAGAAGAAAGGAGAAGGGAAATGATACAAATAAAATCAATGAACTTACAATCACATAGAGAAACACACCATCAAAACACAGAGCCACATGGATCCCAAAGAGTGCTGCAAACCCTGGTCTATTCCTTTGCCAAAATTGCAGAGATGAAATGTACAATGAGGTGCCAAGCAATCCCAAATGTCTAACCTTGAAAATGACTGAAGAACTACATGATATAGACATGCCTAACCAATTCCCATGCCTCTAGGGGTCGATCTAATCATTCTAGGAGCTCTTTCAACCATATCTAAACTAAGAACTGGAAAATAGGCATTGAAACAACTTGCCTCTATATGATAGGAAACTGATTCATTCACTTACATTTCACTTTTTGGTGAATGAATCTACTAATATGAGTAAAAATGTGCCAAAATTACATCAAATTCATGAAATTACATCAAGTTACATCAAGAGTTACATGAAAAATTCAAACTAGCCAAAACTAGGCGAAAATGTGAGCTGCTGAGTAAAAAATAGGCCAAATTTCCCAATGCACCGCGCCTGAAATCTCTATGCGTAGCACAAATTTGAGGCTTATTCCGAGGGCCTTCCCGAAGTCAAAATTGAGTGCAAGATAGATCGTTGGAAATCCCTACCTATCTACTTTCCAACCCAAGTGGAATTTCTGAATTTGGTTTCCATTTTCCCCTCCAAAAATCAAATCTAGCAACACTGCTTCCTGTGTGTGCAAAAAGTGGCAGAAAGGCCATTTTTGAGGTGTTTTTGACCCTTTAGGCAACCCAGAACTTGTCAAAATTCTTAGGGAATGGGTAGGAATGCATAAATTTTGATGAAAAATCTAGAAATGCAAATTTTTCCTCCAAAGGAGCTGCCAATTATAAGCGCGCGCTAAGTGGCGCTACGCATCGGGTGGAAAAATCTGTGTTTAGGCCAAAAAATTCAAAATTGACAAACCGTTTCCCAAATTTCTTGAAATTTGGGCTGAATGTCCACCATTAAGCGCTATACTGGGCCAAAGAAGCTTTGGCCAAAATTTGGATTCTATCATGCCTTTTGCGACGTTCTAGTGCCCTCCTTAGCCTTGCCTTCAGGATCTTGATCCTCGCTTTGCAAACATGATTTTGTGCCCAATAATGGTTCTTCATGTGCCTAAGCATGTTATTTTCCTTATTTTCCTTCTCCAACAGCTTCTCAAGATGAATATTGACCCTCTCAAGCCAAGTCTCTCTATTAGCCTCAATCTCCTGCTCAATGGGTGTCATCTCTATTTGGCTTCTTTGGGCAGCTTGCCAGTGTTCACGGATGTTTTGCAACTCCATGATTGTTTGTTGATCCTCCAACTATTTGTTTCACTACTCCAAGTAGTTTATGATCCATTGGGATCTTTTAAACTTGACGTTCAATGTGTCAATCTCCGCCCTCTACTCCTGAATAGTCTCTCTCAACTTTGAGCTTGGAGAGCTCAAATTCTCATCAATCAATATGAAATCAGTATCATGGCCTCTTGAAGGGCCCTCATTCTACATGGGCCTCTTACTTATGTCCTGTACCTGTACTTGTACTTCTGATGACGGCAACGAGATCCCTTTCACCCCAGTTGGAGATAGTACTCGTTGGGCTGCTGCAAATAATACTCTGGTGCCTCTCTGATAAGTAACAAACACTTGCACACTGATAAGTTTTGTCTTGTGACCTTCAGGCTGATGTGAAGGTTCACTTGGCTCATGAACAACCTCTAAAGGAACCTAAGGTGTTGTGAAGAAATCACGGGAAATGAAATCCTCCCATGAAATGCCCTGCAATCCAAGCTGATGTACGACCACGATCTTGATGAGTGCATAGTGATAAATATTGTTGTACTACTGCTCGAGAGTTTTCTTCTGCACAAGAGTGGTTATTCTCTCGATATTCTGGCACATGAAATAATGGATTTTCATCATCCTCACTCTGGTGAAATGCATCAATAACCTGATGTGGTACTCATAGAGATGTGAGAACCGACCCTCACAACTGAAATATCTGATAATGAGTTTCATCAAAGGTGCATAGGATTCCTTCAGGAACCAGAATGGGAATACCCTGTTGAGCTGCCTCACAAAGCTATGCTTGATGTATGGTTCATAATGCACTCTGCCCACCTGCTGTCTTTTTTTCCACTGTTCACCCACATTCGGTATTCCGGTTGCTTGAGAGATGGTTTCCGATGTCACAGTGAAATTTACACCAGCAAGAGTTACCTGACCATCATGTAAATGAAATACAAACAAACGAGCCAACTCCTAATGATGATGAATCCTAGCAATCATTTCACAATACTGATAGCATGAATGCTCTCGAAAACATGCCATGGCAAGTGGGCAAGCCTGCAATTGAGTCAATGAGGTGGGCTCTTCTCTCACATGTTTGCCACCTTTACGAGGCCTTCTAGGTGCATGTAGTTCAGTGGTAGAATCACTATCTCTGTCATAGGATGTATCAGTGTTTGTCTCCATGATGTCCATGCAAGGTATATGTTGGCTTGTATGACATGAAAATGAGAATTTGGTGTTTTGTTTCAATTGCCAAATACATGTCAAAGGGGTGGGACTGTAGGAGAAGTAGGGAAGTGGGAACAATGGGGTTTAATCAAGTGGAATTTACCTTTTGAAAGCTTTTGATTTGACAAAACTTAGGGACAAGGGACAGCCATTGGATTTTTGGGATTTGGGGAAATTTTGGAAATGAGAATAGGGATAATGGGAATGAGATGGTATGAGTGGCTTTAGGGATTTAAGGGAGATAGGGGAATGGACTGTAGTGATGATATTACAGTGAGGGGGGGGAACAAAAAGGTGGGGAATAGAGTATTTGGCACCATAATTAATTTTAAAACTTCAATTTCAAAACCCTAAGGAGGTACTTCAAAAAGATGATAGGGTTTATAATTTTGGCATTCAAACTCTCATATTTCAAACTCAAACCACGCCACACATGGGTTAATGGCAATTACAAAGTCTCTTAAACATACTTGGAGCAAAGGAGGCTGAATCGTTTTGATGATTGAGAGAGATAGCAAGATTTTTTGTGTTTCGGCCCTGTGTGCCGCGACAGTGGCCCAATGTGCCGCACTCTCCTTATGCGCTGCGACAGTTCAACTTTGCACGGTGTAGAGAGACCCTATGTGCCACGCTCAGTTAGTGCGCCGCGACCTCCACCTAGTGCGCCGCGACAGTGATTTTCACACATAGTCTACCCTCAAACGCTGGCTTCGTTTCCTCCACTATTTCTCTCTACTTCACTCTTGTCTTGGCTTGCAAATGGTTTATTGAAACACAAAAATATATTTTATGCCATAGACTTTGATTTTTGATTTGGAAAACCCACTTTGTAAAGTCTGAAAACTTTGGCATTTTTCACATAAACTCTGTTTTTGTTTCCTTTTTTATTTTTGAGCTGAATGATGAATCTTTTGTCTATCTTTGTAGGGATAGTTGGCATGGGGTTTTGGCAAAGGTGACCAGGGCTGCGCCTGAAGAACTTTACAACTGAAAAAACTTTGAAAATTACATTGCATTTATTACAAATGGATAAAATAGACAATTTTTCTTCAAAACAAAGTTTTGAAGAAAAATCATTATCAAGCATTATGATGATAAAAAAATTTGTGATGAAAACCTATTTCGAACCTCCCTCATGTGCCTGCTGACATTATTAGTCATTTTGAAGACTAAATTAATGAAACGCTAGACCTAATGACACTAAAAACCCTAAAATGACTCTTTGCTAACCAGGAGACCAAAAATGACTGTAAATGATTTTGATGAACAGACACGGACCAGCAGGTACATGACATGAGGGATATGAGTGATAAGACCCTACCATGAGATGATCCATGCTCCTAATGGAATGCAGCTGATTGAACTGAATGGGACACATAAAATGAAATGCAACAAGAGAAATTTGATCTCTGACGGAGGGATGAAGATACCTACTCTAACATTGGCTCCAATGGGGATGGTAGCTCCTTGGAGGTGCCAAGAACTATAGATCTCTGGGAAAGTAGGCAGTGCCTTCGTCCATTGGGCTATGGAGTTCCTAACTTCGAAAAATCATGACTCATTTTATTGACTGAAAATTTGACTCAAACTGACTCAATTTTGAAACCAAAATGATTGAAAAACATGACTTGAAAAACTCAAACCAAAGCTGAAATCAATCTTCAGAGTTATAGCCTTCACCTCAGGCCCCAAACTGAAGAAAAGATCACATCACACACTTGCAAGGAAACTGAAATAAACGGTATGTACATTGACAATGTAAATAGCAGAAAACATTTTAGAAATGATACCGCTTGAGCAGCCGACCATTGACCGACCCTCCTGGACAATCTTCCCCGTTCATCTCTTTTACAAGAAAAGCATTCTCACCCCGATATGTAGCAATTTTAAAGGGTCCTTTCTAGATATTTTCAAACTTACCATGCTTACCCTTTTCCTCATTTCTTGCATACCATTTCAGCACCACTTCTTCGAGTTGAAATTTGTCCGCTTTGGCTTTTTTTTCATATATTTTACTAATTCTCTCTTGCAGCTTGAATGTGTTTTGAAAAAATTCTTCTCTCGTCTACTGCAAATGGATCATTTGATTTATTCTTCTTTGCGTATGATCATCTTCACTGCCAGCTTCCTGTAGAAGTTTGACCACTAGAACTCTGAGAGAGGTAGGAAACACCGTGTCAACTCCATATACTAACTCAAAGGGGGACATACCAATGGATTTCTTCTGACTCACTCTGTCTGCCCAAAGTGCATTAACCAACTTCTTATGCCAACCTTTCTTGTTTATTTCCAACAACTTTTTAATGATGTTGACCAAAGATTTGTTCGAAGACTCCGCCAATCCGTTGCCTTGTGGATGATAAGCGGTTGAGTGTCCCAAAATGATGTGATAATTGTTACAAAACTCAACCATATTTTTTGATTTGAAAGTTGCTGCGTTATCAGTAATTAACTTATTCGGGCAACCAAAATGAGAAAAAATATTATTCTCAAGGAACGAAATTATTACCGAATCCGTGGCCCGCCTGGTGGGAATCGCTTCAATCCATTTCATAAAATAATCTGTCACTGTGAGGATCCACCTGTACTGAGCTGAAGAAGCGGGATGGATCTCGCCAATGAAATCCAAACCCCACTGCTGAAAAGGAACACTTACCTCAATGGGCTTAAGCGGCAAAGGCTGCAATTTCTTCCTCCCTTCAAA
The DNA here is from genome assembly GCA_034641835.2 of Pinus albicaulis. Classification (NCBI taxonomy): domain Eukaryota; kingdom Viridiplantae; phylum Streptophyta; class Pinopsida; order Pinales; family Pinaceae; genus Pinus; species Pinus albicaulis. The sequence continues at coordinate 656,113,046 of CM076582.1, read as the reverse complement.
AATTTGACATTCATGACAGCTTTTGATAGTCTTATACACATCAGCAAAAAGTGTCGGCCAATAACATCCCGCTCTCAAATTTTGTTGGCCGTTGTTTTCCAAAAGAGGTGACCCCCGCAATCTCCCTTATGAAAATCCTCCATAACCTGCTTTGCTTCTTCTTCAACCAAACAATTCAGCAAAACACCACCAAGATCTTTCCAATAGAGTGAATTATTCAAAATACAAAACTTAGCAGCCTTCAATTTCAGAGTTCTACTTTTGTTTCTAGCTATGCCAGGCGGTGGTGAAAAATTTTGAAGCACATATACAATATCTGAATACCAAGGAGAAAAAACAAAGATTTCTGATACCTGAACTGATGAAATTTTGTCATTCTCCTCGGACATAGCAACAATGAGATTAATGTACAAGGCATGTAAATTTTATTCAGCCATTAGTTTAGCCAGCCCTTGTCCTTTGATAAGCTTTGTAGGCTTTATCTCCACATCATACTCCAACAAGGTAGCAATCCATTTTCCCCGTCTCCCTTCTGGATCTGTTTGCACTAAAACATCCTTAACAGTAGCATTAGGAACATAAGCAAGAACATGATAATGCAAAATATATACCCTAAAATCTTTCAACACTTTCACTAAACCAAGAGCTTGCTTTTCAATGATGTTATACTTTAAGGCTGCATCGCTTATGATTCAGCTGAAAAAAGAAATTGGTTTTTCATGCTCATCTCTTTTCTACATCAATACTACTGCCATAGTATGCTCTGAAGAAAATGAAAACAAAATAAAATCTTGAGTATAATCTGGGCTGATAAAATCCGGAGCTGAAGAAAGAACCAATTTTACTAAATTGAAAGATTTTACAACCTCCTCGGTCCACTTCACTACATTATCTCTCTTAAGCATGTTTGTAATCCCTCTTAGATGTTCGGCAATATCAGGCACAAAGTGGCGTAAGAAATTCATCTTACCATTGAATGATTGGATCTCCTTTTTGTTTCGGGGAAGATCAATTTGTTGAATAGCTTCTACTCGAGCTGGGTCAATACAAATTCCATCCTTTGATATTATGTGACCAAGAAGCTTACCCTCATCCATGGCAAACAAACTCTTCTTCAGATTGAGTGACACACCATACTTTCTACATCGCTAAAAAACAATCTTCAAATGGTAAAGGTGCTCTTCATCAGAATTGGAAAAGACTGTCAGATCATCAAGATACACAACTAGAAAAACATCCTTCTCATTTGAAAATGCCATATCCATTGCTTGCTGAAATGTCGTACCAACATTCTTCAAACCGAAAGGCATTTTAGCATAATGGAAGGTTCCCCATGGAGTGGTGAACGTTTTTTTGTCTCTATCATCCTCATGGACCAGAATTTGGTTATACCTGGAATAACCATCGAGTAGCGACATACGAGATGCTCCAAGTACTTGCTGAAGTATGTGATCCATTTTGGGCAACGGATCATTATATTTCAAAGAAACCTTATTCATATTCCTAAAGTCAATGCACAAACAAATCTCACCTGTCTTCTTGCATATGGGCACCAAATTTGAAATCCAATCTGAAAACCTTATGGGAATGATGATACCATCCTTGTACAATCGATTGAATTCCTTCTCAATTGAGGGCAGCAACTTTGGATTTATTCTTCTCAATTTCTGCCTGAAGGGCTTTTGATTTGGCTTAATCGGAATGGTGTGCTAAGTTATGTTTGTATCATATGTCTTCAAGTCTAAATAGTCCCAAGAAAATACATTAGCAAAAGAAGACAATAAACTAACATATTTTTCTTTTACCTCCGGTGGCAATGCTTTGGACAATTTCACCATCTTTGGATTTTCAGCTGATCCAATGTTCACATCTTCAACTCCCTTTTCAGTTGGCTGCAAGGTTGGTTTTATAGCTACGTCATCTTGATCGAAGAGCTCCTCTAAAGGTATCAAACCTTTAGGAATGATATTATCCTTCAGCTGTAAAACTTCCATCTGATTTACTTGCACATCAGCCTCACCATCATCAGGCTCCATATTAATTGAAGTGTCTTTGAATTTGCATTCATTTTGTAGAAATTCATTGATCTCATCATCATTTTGGAATACTTGCCAATACCTTTGATTTTCCGGGACAGTTGGACGATGTTTCACATGAATTTCAAATTTTTTACTTGAGTTCATCGGAATCTTCAAATTACTTGCTTCCTTTGCAAGTGCCTCTGCAATACCATTCTGAATATGAGGGACACAAGTTAAAGTATAGTCTGAAAACAATTTCAAGATATCAAGAACATAATTTTGGTAAGCCCGCATTCGAGGATGCTTAGCTTGGTATTCACCTTTCACTTGCTTAATAACCAACTTGGAGTCACCATACACTGCAATCCTCTCAGCATTCAACTTTCTAAGAATTTTCAGACCAGCAATCAAAGCTTCGTATTCTACCTCATTATTTGAACAATCAAAAGCTAATTTATAAGAACAGGCCCTTACATTACTTGGTACCTTGTTTGGGGTGGAAAAAGGGCTGCGTACCCAAATGCCAATTCCAGCACCATCACTTCCTACTGCACCATCAAAATCCATGGTCCACAAACCATCTTCATCTTCTTCCAAGTGCTGAAATTTTGTTTGCTCTGTTATTTCTGCTTGTTGTCCATCAACTTTTTGTTGTTGTTGGAAGGCTGATTGCTCAGCAGAACTTTCAAGCTTTTGTTTCTCTTTCTTTATGACCTCTCTAAAATTCTCGGTGATTTCTGGAATATCTTCTACTTCAAATAATTGACTATTTACATCATTGAAACTATCTAGATACAAAACAAAAGACTCTAAATCTATATGTACATAATTGATTGGATGATTTACCGGTTTCTCTTTGCTGGTGATCATATACTTCATCTTTTGCTCCCGATATAATCTTCTCATCTGACCAAACACAGGAACGGTAGCATAGGAGAAATCAAGCTGCAATGTTCCCTTCAGTTTCGCTCCCCAAGATCTGGAAACAAGAATGCCAAATCTAGGAGGAATATCCGCCACAACCACATCCATCAAAACATTCTTAGTTGGAATATGATCTAAGCTAACCACCAAATCTTTGATAAGCCCAATGCATCTTACTATGCTAGAATCGAAAGAATAAAGATCATGATACTTCCTAGTGATTTCCAATCCCAATTTCTCCATGATTTCTCTCGGCATGAGATTATGAGATGCTCCAGAATCAAACATGGCATTATGTAACACAAAATCATGCAATCTAAGGCTGATATAAAAATGAGGCACGTCACTATATGGAGGCTCACCATCCAATGTTGGTCCAAATATCAACTTAAGTTTATCATCTTCCACATTCACCATATCAGACATTGGATCTAAATTCAGAATTTTAGACACCTGGCCCTTATAACTGCTATTCTTCATCAATTCAATCAAAGGAATGGAAACTTTTAACTTATCAATTTCACTCTCTAAGTTAAAAACTGAAGTTTTTTCTACCTCTTTGACTGGAACATCCTTCTTTTTAACTATCTCCCTCGATACAACTGGCTGATTGGATCTTTCATTTGCTGATGGGGATTTGCTAGTAGTGGGATCAACTATCTCTTTTCCCTTATTTTGTGCAGTGGGTGAATCATTATTTGGTGCTGAAACTTCCTTTCTCTTTTGAATTGGATTGATAGGCACATCTTTGTTTCTAAGTGAATATTGACGCTATTGGGCAGACAAAGCATTCATATAACCTCTCTGATATTCATCCGACTCTTATTCAAGAGCTGTCTCATTTTCCAAAATGAAATTCTCGTCTTTTTGTACAGCTGATCTTTCGACATACTCCTCGTCTTTAGTGATAAAATTTGGCAAATAATCAGGTGTAAAGAAGTGGTTCTCTTCTCCTATTACATTATCTTCATCATATGATTCCGGACCAACAAAATTCTGTTGTAAAGGTGTCTTTACCTGCTGTTGTACTGCTAGTTCTTGTGCTCGCTGCTCTCATTGTTTGATCCTGAATTGTGGTTGTTGTTGGCCATGGAAGTTAGGATTTCTAATCTACGGTTTAGGCTTATTAAGTGTCAATATTTCAATCAGCTTTTCCACCTTGCGGAGTACTTGATCTAAAGTAGAAGCCTCTTCCTTTATTACTACTTTCTTTTCAGCTTTCAATCTATCTCTCTTGTCATTCAAATTAGCTTCAACACTCACTGCAATTTTCTGCATGTCCTCCAAAGTGGCCGGATCTCTTTCTCTTAATTGATAGGCCATGTCTGGATCAAAACCATCTGGAAACTTAAGCAAATCCGACCTCCTAGATGGCCTTAAATCATCAGGAATTGCATTGTAAACTGCATTGAATCTAATACAATAATCTTGGACAGACTCACCAACATTCTGCTTGATCTTGGTATATTCAAAAGTGATCTGAAGAGGATATGTCTTTACTTCCCATCAATCCAAGAATTGCCTCTGAAGCTCAGCCAATGTAGCAATACTCCTAGGCTGCAAACCTCTGAACCATTTTCTCACTTCTCCTCCAAAAGTTTGCACAAATAATCTCATGGTCACATTTTCTGCATCAATTTCATGAAGGTCAAAGAAATCTGCCATTCTATCCACATGTTGCTGAGCAGGAACACTTTGAGGAGTACCATCAAAAAATTGAATCTTGCTTTGATAATCAGTGGGCATGTCATCCAAGTTTTGAGGCAACACAAGGGGTGCAAAATTGGGCAGCCATTGCTCTTGGTGGATTTACGATCGGATTTGGAAATATAGGAGGAGTCAGAACAGTTGATGTATGAGGTGTGGATGGAGGCGAAACTACTGCATATTGTTGATCAGAAATAGATGGTTTCATGAGAATGGTAGGAATGAAAGGATGTTAGGTATGAACTTGTGAATCGGAAGTAACTGTTGATGGCCTAAGAGTTTCAGATGCAGATTTTATAAACTCAGGAATATTTGTTGCCACAATGGAATTTTGAATATTCAAGATGTAACTTTCAATGGATCTATTAGCTTGTTCAATTTCAAGATATTTGATAAACTCTGGATTTATGACAGTAGAACCAATAGCACTTTCAAACTTAGTCTCAAACAACGACAACTCAAATTGTTCATCAAATTCAAGATCTTCAAGGTATTCAAACACAACAGGACATGAATGAGATTTAAACAGAGGAATCACAGGACTTTCTCGACGAAGGATTCTTGAAATCAGATTGGGATTTCCATACATTGGAGGTGGATCGGGATCCAGATTTGCTCTATTATGTCTTCTGGAAGCCAGTGTGTTGAATTATTTTCAAAAATCAAAGGGACAAAACCAACTTGTTCAACCTATAAAATTCTAAACTCATCATCCAAAGTCTAGAACGATCTGATGTACTGGGGGAAATTTAGAAGCCAAGTGTCATGTTTACAAACTAGACCGGAGATTGACTGAAGCAGATTTTATCTACTTTCGCTAATGCAAAGTAAGAGCGTTTCGAAGGCTACCTGACATAACTTCAGGCTCCGTCTCTAGCTTATAAAAAAAATAACACTAACAAGAAAACCATTTTGTTCCCAAGTATGGTCGCCATTATGTTATTGCCTAAATCTACCTCAGGTTGAAAGAAGGCAGAGTTCAGGGTAACATCAAACCACGCTCAGTCTGGTAGCTAGCCCTACCAGATCAGGAGAGGGCTCTCTCCGGGTCAATCTCAGCAAATATAATCAATAGGCTTGAGATGAATTGAAATAAAGGCTAATTTTAGGCTAGGTATATAAGTAAAGGAGTTTGATTTTGATTTTGGGGGATTTTTTGGAAACAAAGGGAAAGGCAGTTTTGGGTTCGAGGATGAGGCCTATTTTTTACAGAGTTCTAAATGGGGCAAGGAAGGAAATTGTTTTGATGCTTTGGATTTAATGAATGGATAGTTTAGACCAGTGAGGAGCTGAAGAGGGCAAGAGGCTTTCAAGAATCCTCTACAAACAGATGAAAACATGGAAAATTAAACAAAACTGAAGGCAGAGCAAAGCAATCTAATGAATTCCACCTTTATCACTCATTTGTTTAATTTAAGAAGAAAGGAGAAGGGAAATGATACACATAAACATAAATGAACTTACAATCACATAGAGAAACACACCATCAAAACACAGAGCCACATGGATCCCAAAGAGTGCTGCAAACCCTGGTCTATTCCTTTGCCAAAATTGCAGAGATGAAATGTACAATGAGGTGTCAACCAATCCCAAATGTCCAACCCTAAAAATGACTGAAGAACTACATGATATAGACATGCCTAACTCATTCCCATGCCTCTAGGGGTAAAGCTCACCATTATAAGAGTTGTTTCAACCATATCTAAACTAAGAACTGGAAAATAGGCAATGAAACAACTTGCCTCTATATGATAGGAAACTGATTCATTCACTTACATTTCACTTTTTGGTGAATGAATCTACTAAGATGAGTAAAAATGTGCAAAAATTACATCAATTTCATGAAATTACATCAGGTTACATCAAGATTTACATGAAAAAGTCAAACTACCCAAAACTAGGCGAAAATCTGAGCTGCTGAGTAAAAAATAGGCCAAATTTCCCAATGCGCCGCGCCTGAAATCTCTATGCGTAGCACAACTTTGAGGCTGATTTAGAGGGCCTTCCCGAAGTCAAAATTGAGTTTAGGATAGCTCGTTGGAAATCCCTACCTGTCTAATTTCCAACCCAAGTGGAATTTTTGAATTGGGTTTCCATTTTCCCCTCCAAAAGTCAAATCTCCCAACACTTCTTCCTGTGTGTGCAAATAGTGGCAGAAAGGCCATTTTTGAGGTGTTTTTGACCCTTTAGGCAACCCAAAACTTGTAAAAATTCTTAGGTAATGGGTAGGAATGCATAAATTTTGATGAAAAATCCATAAATGCAAAGTTTTCCTCCAAAGGAGCTGCCAATTATAAGCACGCGCCAAGTGGCGCTACGCGTCGGGCGGAAAAATCTGTGTTTAGGCCAAAAAATTCAAAATTGACAAAAAATTTCCCAAACTTCTTGAAATTTGGGCTGAATTTCCACCATCAAGTGCTATGCTAGGCCAAATAAGCTTCGGCCAAAATTTGGAGTCTATCATGCCTTTTGCGACGTTTTAGTGCCCTCATTAGCTTTCCCTTCAGGATCTTGATCCTCGCTTTGCAAACATGATTTCGCGCCCAATAATGGTTCTTCATGTGCCTGAGCATTTTATTTTCCTTATTTTCCTTCTCCAACAGCTTCTAAAGATGAATATTGACCCTCTCAAGCCAAGTCTCTCTATCAGTCTCAATCTCCCGCTCAATGGGTGTCATCTCTATTTGGCTTCTTTGGACAGCTTTCCGGTTTTCACGGATGTTTTTCAAATCCATGATTGTTTGTTGATCCTCCAACTGTTTTTTTCGCTGCTCCAAGTATTTTATGATCCATTGGGCTCTTTGCAACTTGACTGTCAATGTGTCAATCTCCGCCCTCTGCTCCTGAATAGTCTCTCTCAACTTTGAGCTTGGAGAGCTCAAATTATCATCAATCAACATGAAATCACTATCCTGGCCTCCTGAAGGGCCCTATTCCTGCATGGGCCTCTTACCTTTGTCCTGTACCTGTACCTATACTACTGATGATGGAAACGAGACCCTTTCCACCCCAGGTGGAGATAGTACTCGTTGGGCTGCTACAAATAATACTCTGGTGCCTCTCTGATAAGTAACAAACACTGGAACACTGATAGGTTCTGTCTCGCGACCTTTAGGCTGATGTGAAGGTTCACCTGGCTCATGACCAACCTCCGGAGGAACCTGAGGTGCTGTGAAGAAATCAAGAGAAATGAAATCCTCCCATGAAATGCCCTACAATCCAAGCTGATGTACAACCATGATCTTGATGAGTGCATAGTGATAAATACTGTTGTACTACTGCTCGGGAGTTTTCTTCTGCACAAGAGTGGTCATTCTCTCGATATTCTAGCACATGAAATAAGGGATTTTCATCATCCTCACTCTAGTTAAATGCATCAATAACCTGATGTGGTAGGCATAGAGACGTGAGAACCGGCCCTCACAACCGAAATATCTGATAATGAGTTTCATCAGAGGTGCGTAGGATTCCTTCAGGAACCAAAATGGGAACACCCTGCTGAGTTGCCTCACAAAGCTAGGCTTGATGTATGGTTCATAATTCACTATGTCCACCTGTTGTATTTTTTTCTACTGTTCACCCACATTCGGTATTCTGATTTCTTGAGAGATGGTTTCCGGTGTCACAGTGAAATTTACACAAGCAAGAGTTACCTGACCATCATGTAAATGAAATACAAAAAAACGAGCCAACTCCTGATGATGATGAATCCTAGCAATCATTTCACAATATTGATAGCATGAATGCTCTCGAAAACATGCCATGGCAAGTGGGCAAGCCTGCAATTGAGTCAATGAGGTGGGCTCTTCTCTCACATGTTTGCCACCTTTACGAGGCCTTCTAGGTGCATGTAGCTCAGTGGTAGAATCATTATCTCTGTCATAGGATGTATCAGTGTCTGTCTCCATGATGTCCATGCAAGGTATATGTTGGCTTGTATGAGATGAAAATGAGAATTTGGTGTTTTGTTTCAATTTCCAAATATATGTCAAAGGGGAGAGACTGTAGGAGAACTAGGGCAGTGGGAACAATGGGGTTTAATTAAGTGGAATTTACCTTTTGAAAGCTTTTGATTTGACAAAACTTAGGGACAAGGGACAGCCACTAGATTTTTGGGATTTGGGGAAATTTTGCAAATGAGAATAGGGATAATGGGAATGAGATGGTATGAGTGGCTTTAGGGATTTAAGGGAGATAGGGGAATGGACTGTAGTGATGATATTACAGTGAGGGGGAGGAACAAAAAGGTGGGGAATAGAGTATTTGGCACCACAATTAATTTTAAAACTTCAATTTCAAAACCCTAAGGAGGTACTTCAATAAGATGATAGGGTTTATAATTTTGGCATTTAAACTCTCATATTTCAAACTCAAACCATGCCACACATGGGTTAATGGAAATTACAAAGTCTCATAAACTTACTTGGAGCAAAGGAAGCTGAATCGTTTTGATGATTGAGAGAGATAGCAAGAATTTTTGGGTTTCGGTCCTGTGCACTGTGATAGTGGCCTAGTGCATCGCACTCTCCTTATGTGCCACGAAAGTTCAAATTTTCACGGTGTAGAGCGGCCCTATGCGCTGAGCTCGGTCAGTGCGCCGCGACCTCCATCCAGTGCGTCGCGACATTGAATTTCACACACAGTCTACCCTCAAACGCTGGCTTATTTTCCTCCACTATTTCTCTTGACTTCACTCTTGTCTTGGCTTGCAAATGGTTTACTGAAACACAAAAAAATATTTTATGCCATAGAATTTGATTTTTGATTTGGAAAACCCACTTTGTAAAGTCTGAAAACTTTGGCACTTTTCACATAAACTCTGTTTTTGTTTCCTTTTTGATTTTTGATCTGAATGATGAATCTTTTGTCTGTCTTTGCAGGGATAGTTGGCATGGGTTTTTGGAAAAGGTGATCAGGGCTATGCCTGAAGAAATTTACAACTGAAAAAACTTTGAAAATTACATTGCATTTATTACAAATGGATAAAATAGACAAATTTTCTTCAAAATAGAGTTTTGAAGAAAAATCATTATCAAGCATTATGATGATAAAAAATTTTTGCGATGAAAACCTATTTCGAACCTCCCTCATGTGCCTGCTGACATTATTAGTCATTTTTAAGACTAAATTAATGAAACCCTAGGCCTAAGGAGACTAAAAACCCTAAAATTACTCTTTGCTAACCGGGAGACCAAAAATGACTGTAAATGATTTTGATGAATAGACATGGACCAGCAGGTACATGACATGAGGGATATGAGTGACAAGACCCTACTGTCAGATGATCCATGCTCCTAATGGAATGCAACTGACTGAACTGAATGAGACACCTAAAATGAAATGCAAAAAGAGAAATTTGATCTCTGACGGAGGGATGAAGATACTGACTCTAATAGTTTGAATTCTATTGTTCAATTTCCGTGGGTTTATAATTATCTTTATAAATACAATAAACCCTCAAATCGACTTTAAAACCTGATTTCGCTACACTGTATACTCACAACAGAATGCCAAATTTCTTCTTTCAATGCTTCATATGAAATCAACTCATTTCGAAATACATCCAAACCAGTTTATGTCTAAATTTAGACACCCAAGTAAATTCTTTAATGGAATCGATCCATTTTGTGATCAATTCACACAATTTCGTAATCTCAATTAAACATGCAGTGTCATACACTTAGTCAATCCTATGACCAATGTAAAATTGACAGAATTCCCTTGATTTTATCAATTTCACCTGCACACCATATAATTCATAATTGAAACATGAACTCAAAAATGAGTTCTCTGTATTAACACACAGTAATTACATAGGAAACTCTTCCTCTTTGGTCTGATATTCAACCAGTGGCATTTTTTCCTACAACCTGTAGGCTTGCAATTCAAACCATGTTTCTCAATCCTACCTTATCTACTCATCTACTGTTTTTTTATGCCTTTGAGGCTTACATTTTATAAAAAAGGTTCAAAAAATATTTTTGGTTTTAATTCCTCCATCTTCTCAAAAAAATCCCAAATATCCTCTAACTCCTAAAATCACTACTTATCCCTAAGGATCCTCTTTCATCCACAAAATAATGAAACCAACTCTAATTTAGGATTTACCATTAATTCCTAAATCTTTCAATCTCTATGCACTCCTAATTCTCTCATGTTCTCCAACATTCAATAACATTTACAAAATTCCTCACAATATTTAATTAATTTTCATTAAAATCACTCAAATCATTACATAAGAGACCAACTCCCTTGAAAACACAAAATCCCTAAGTCTAATAAAATACAAGGAATTTTCTTGAGCCTAATGCCCCTGCATCGGGAAGAATCATCACAACTGGAATGAACCCCAAAAACCTACATGTCAAACACGCTAGGATCAAAGAACACCCATACAGAGCCCGATCCCTGAAGATGTTCCATTGGCAGATCCTCCATAGGGGGATGAACCATTTACCTTATTAATTAAAATATGGTTCTTTTATGGGTATTAGTGTGTTGGATACATTTGTAAATCATACATTGTAAATAAATGTAAACATGATGGTGTGTTTCCCAACACTTCAAAACACAACGACGATTTTTTGGCCTTTCTTTATGAGTAGTTAAGATAGTTATTGTTGGTATTTATTTTATGTAATCCTTGGCCAATGAGTGGGTGCTATAAAATCTTGGCAAGGAGGGGTGTTTGAGTCATGTGTGGTGTGCATGATTGCAAATGCTATACCAGTTTCACATACAGATAATTGAAAGTGTGATTTGGAAAGGACACACACAATGCATTGAGAGTGTTAATGTTTTTTGAGTCCAAAAGCTCTTTAGTGGGGAGGAATGATATAGATGGATTAAATAGGTACAAGTACAAGTGGATTAAGTACAAAGGCTAAAAAATAAAAGTGTTATAAAGTCTCTCAAGCCAGTTTCAAGTTGTAGATCTCGTCATTCTGATTCTACCAACACAGACAACACTCAATTCTGAGTTAGTATGAAGAAGTTAGGAGCAATCAAAGTTTACAGGTTGACTTGGTGATGTGGTAGCTTAAGGAGGAAACAAATTTACTGGAACCTGGCCACCGGATTCTGGGAGAAATTGTGGGATGATTAAAAGCACTCCTTCAGTCAAAAATCCAAAGGTTTTGAAACAACCATATTGTTTTAAGTATTAAGAAAACAAAAAAATAATAAAAATAAGGGTGGTGAGCCACCAACCCCGCCACCTCGTAAAAATCCAAATTTAATCATATGGTTTGGGGTGGATGGTCAACCCTACCACCCCACGGTCCCCACTTAAATGGCCACAATGTATACTGTATATTGCGCGGGGGTGTAACCACATCACCCGACCCCTGTGGCACTCCAACCACCGTATATTCGTGATGGCGGAGGATGTGGGGTGGGCTGCCCGATGCAGGCTGCCCGATGCGGGCTTGGCTCCCTGCAAAATAAATTTGAATTTGTCCAAAAAAAAGTTGCGCGGTTTTTTAGAAAGGAAAGTTTCGTCCTTTTTTTTGGAGGGGGCATGGTTTGACCACGCGACCCCCTCCCTCATATTTGGGATCTAAACCAACTTTCCAACCGAACTCCTTGGTTTATCTACCCAACACTTCATTATTTAAGCCCTCACTTCAAATTTTCTCCTAGGAAAGACATGAGTGGGCATGAAAAATGAGGCAGTGGAACCTTGAGAAGTGTGTAGGAGGGGGAAAAACCATGATCTGAGCCATTTTTCCAGAGGGGCCATATTTTCACTTTGTCATATTGGGGCAAGTTTTATATGGATTCTTCGCTACTCGATGCCATGAATCCAATGGTGCTGCCCATTCCATAATTAGAGGTCTAAAATTTTTGGCCAATTTCAGATTGGGTAGGTATAAGGGTGTAATTCCTCATTTTGTACTAGTACTTTCATTTTTTCCATGTAATGAAAGCATGGCCTCCCCACTATTTGAGCAAGGCTCGGAGACGTAGTCCCTCTTGGACGAACTTCACTATCAACTCTATGTTCTCGTGCATGATGTTAATTTCTTCTCTCTTTTTCCTCTTGTGCCTTTAAATTTTCTTGTTTAAAGCTACAATTTTCACATGTTAATTTATACATCTCAAGCAAAAGATTTTGGATCATTGGGATAATTTTGAAACAACTTTTCCTAAAACATTTTGTGAGGATAAATCCCCAACAACGTTATTGTTGGAATTATCTAATATTAATATGAATGAAAAGGAAAAAAATCAAGGATCTCAATAAAATTGTGGTAACTCTAATTAATGAAATATCAATATATTTTAAGCTTGCACTCAATGTAATCATTGAAATTTATACTACTGCTCTTCCATATTCCATTTCCATTTTCATTAAAATAGATGGTAAAACTTCTTTGACTGATACATCTTAAGAAACATTGAATGTTGAAAATAAATGCTTAACATAGTAGCTAAATCAATAGGGGAACAAAAAGAATCTTCTCCACTTATAAAAAAACAAATTAAGACCAAAATAACAAAATAAAATAGAGATAAAGAAGCTATTGACATTGATAGTTTTTAAAGGATAAATGAAAAACTCTTAAATGATATTGTTCTAGTGTATTTTTCATGAGGGCGTACGAAATACACTTCTTTAGCAAGCTGGCTGCTACCTGCACAAGGTCACAGAGAAAAATGATTTTCTACTATTAGTGGAACAAATTCAACACAATGTAAACTAAGTTTGAGGTAAAAATAATCATACAACACTTAGAAAAAACATAACACAAGATAAAAAATACAAAAGCTCAATGGAGAAAACAACCTAATAACAAAAGTGGAGAATTATCCCTTTATTAGGTGCTAGTGGTAAAAAAGATACAATTATAAACAATTAAAGAGGGTCCTTTGAGATATGGAGCTAAAATACCCAAAACAAGGAGGTCTCCTTCCCTCGAGTTCCTACAAGTCTCTCTTCCCTCTCTCAAAGGATGGTAGGTCAAGATCAAGTGGTGAACCTCTCTCTCTTGGACTGAGAAGTTGGTTGGACAACATATGGATCCTTCTAATCCCTCTATTGTTGGACTATGAAAGTTGGTTTTCTATTAAGAAATTTAGCCAGCATAACAATGTGTCTCTCATTATTCTTCCAAAGGCTGGCTTATATAGACATTTTTTGAATTCCTCCCACTTCTCTTGGCACAAGATGGATAGTGAAACAAGAGTGGAGGAGGGATTCCTTTGTGGGTTGGATTTACTCCTCAAGGTGGCTCAATTCTGACTCTCCTTGACAGTTCTGGGTGGAAAATCATCTTAACCACACATGCCAAGTGGTCCTGGATGGTGAAATTTCGCCATCTTCAAGACCATGTAGCTATCGAAGGAACATGCGTGCTATATGAAAAATTCCTTTGATGCAGGGGCAATGTCATTTAATTGCCCTCTGAACCTTGGGAAAAAATTAAATTTTAGTCTGCTCCAATGTATTCCTTATCTTCAAATATTCATCTATACCTTATGCTTGACATTTTTAATGTCTTTTTCCTGTACAATTTTCTAGTGTTAACAGGTGCCCCCTAATGTATGAGGTCTAAGAAAAAATGTATAGCTGAAATACAATATGATTTATTTTCTGTGTGATCCTTTTGAGAGAGAAGGAGAGAGGGTAAATTGCTTTGGAACTGAGCTAGGATACCCCTTGTCTTAAGTAAAAAGAAACCATGCTCTGTAGGAAACTTGCAAGAGATAAAATAAGCAATATTTCTACAAGGCGAGCATGTCCCATGCTCATGATGTTTGACTAGTTAAGCTAATCTGACAGATAGTGGTTTTGTTCATGTCACATTTTTGGTAGTGACATGATGTTGCTTGATGACGATGGTTTTTTACGCACCCACATGCACAATCTTGGTATGGCTCATTTAGATAAGGTTCTCATTGTATTCATGGGTTTTTGACCATTGGGAACCTTCTCGTGTAACCATTGTTGAAAGAGATGCCTACCGATTCATGGGTTTCGACAAATTCTAACAGAGTGCAACGGTAATGAAGTACGATACCATCTTGGACATGAAAAATTATGTTTATTTCAAATTTCAAGAGGATCAATGGCATCAATTAGCAATGATGATTCCCATCATGCCATCTGAGGATGCCCCTATTGAGGTGCAAATTCATCTAGGGTAATTCCTCCATTTTGGAAAGTAGTTTTTGAAGTTGAAAAAACGAAGAATCAACCAATAAAAATGAGTACTAATGCAAGGGACAAGGGTTTTTGATGTAGCGGGGCTTATTGTGATGGGTTAAATAGGCACGGTGATGAGAAATGGCTATAACTAGTGATGATAGTTAAGTGGCCCGAGGTCGGAGCTGTAAATGTGAGTGGTGGAAGTCATAAAAATTTATTATGAGGAAATTGTTTGGGTCGGTAGGAAATCCAGTGTGGGTGTATGTTTTACTATCATTGACATCATTGGGTGTGGTAAAGAATGCACAGATCCAACCAAGAGTTATTTGGGACTACTGCAAGGTAAGAAATGTAAATGGATGGGTGGGAGTCCTCTCCTGAAAAAACCTTTGTACACTTGCCAAAACAATATGAAAGTAGTTTGGATGTACAAGAACGGAGATAGGTGCCACATAAACATGGATGATCCTATACAATGAAGTCATGGGCATGTTTTTTGGAGGGTTGCAGGCCCATTTGTTAGTCTCAGTGAGAGGGTGATGATGCATATGAAACGTCATAGATGGGCTATGCTCATGGGGGTGTGATAGGCCTATTGTGAAACATGGTGATGTATTTTTGTTGCTCCACTTGTAGAGAATGGTGGCCCAGGAACGAGGTTTTGACATGCAATGAGTAAAACTTGACTTGATGTTTGATGATGGATGTACAAACATGAAGTGGTTCCCAGTCCGGAGTTTATGGCCATGGCTCCAGATATTGACGTATGATTTACGAGGGATGGATGTCATGGAAGGTGAGGATCTACAAACCTTCAAGGGTGCTTATCATGTGCAAGGTGGGGTGATGATAAACATGGTCAACTCAATGAAACCTATGGTTTATTCCTTTTAATAAATGATGTTAGGATATGAAAATATTTTTTAGGGAGGCCTATCATGCTAAGGGTAGAATGATACCTAATATTATACTTTTTTTGTCTAGGGTATATGGTGACTTGGCGTGTGTTGGTGAGGTAAATCCCCTCTACGAACAGAGGCGATCTCGCTAGCCCTACAGTGGGTCTAGCCACAAATGAAACATGCTATGACATCAATTCCTAGCTAATAATGGACAAAGACTCGGCAGATCACCTACCTTAGGTCCTGCGCTATTGTGTCGTCTGAAAGAATCGCTGCCTCCCTCTCTTGATTCGGCAGATCACGACCCACTCGTTCTCATGCCCGGATACCTGCACATACAAAAGAAATGAAGATGATACACAACATACTATTTTGCATTCCTAACTATCAGTCAGTCAAAGAAGACTAAATCACATGCATTACATAAAAATAACACAGATATGGAAACAATATCATAGTCGAGTATATTGATTTAAAGAAGGAAGAGTACAATCGGCGCTTCAACGTTGTGATCTCCTCCAGCAAGGTTCCAGCGGAGCACATCTCACAAGCTCGTCGGGAATTCAGACGGGGCTCTCTCTATAGGATCCTCCTTGGTTTGACCTTCTCTATAATGATTACTCAGCTATAATGTCTCTCCGAGCTCAGCTTCTTGGCTATATGTTCAGCTACTATTTCAGCTAGCTGATGTAAAGGGAGAAGGCTTGTTTATATAGAGGGAGAAGGAGAAATTAGGATCCCTATAATCGTGAGGAAGTCCTATCCTCTTATAATTTTCCATCAACCATTTACTAAAGGTAGAGATACGTGGTTTATCGAATTTAACCACTTGCAATGAGTCATTCCCGAGGTGGTTAAGGGAAACTTCCGCCTCCAATTTGTTAAAAAACATTCCAAAATAGGTTGGCGTGGGTACAACATAAAGACAGCACCAGCTGGTGTGACCTCTAGTGTATATTTTCCCCATTGGCATGAGGGATGAACTGGCTACCTGTGCCAATGCCAAAACATGGGTTTTTGGGTGCTTTCTGAGGAAATGTTCAACAGGAGAAATCATATCCTTATGTAGAAGGATGAAAAGAAAGTATTTTCAGGGTATGACAATGCTCACAGGTCATGGGAAAGGCCCTCCAATATGCGGGGCGAGGGATTGCAGGGACGGTGAAAAATTACTATGTAACAGATGCCCCCTAAAGCATGAGGTCCAAGAGAGAGGAATGGGTGAAATGATTTATGAGAACGCGTTCAATCGAAACACTGTCGTCGGAAAACCTACAAGTATGAATACAACTGATATATCTGATATATGACATGTGGTATGGGCACAGCCATCCATAATAGAGTACATAAATAATGAGATCCGAGGTACGGACACAGCCATCCAACAATAGGGATCAATAAATAGACTCAGGTATGGTCACAGCCATCCAATCAAAGGAGTCATAATGAGTCATAATAATCCACAAAGAACCCACAACTTGGATTTCATCAGAAAAAACCCAGGGTCTTGCACTCCATCTCGACCTGAACATAGTACAAACTCGAGCATGTGAATATGTGAGCTGAAGTCAAACATGTAAGAACATCATCTGATTACCAACCAATGATGAAATCTGTTAACAAATGTGAGATAAACCACCAATAATGACAATGGTTCTCAAGGTACAAAAAGGTACAATCCACGACATGTGAAAAGTGATCTGACGTCGCAATGACGTTACTCGAGTTCCTCCTTCCTAGGCATCGTAAAATGTATTAGGTTGGATTTGTTCGGAGGAAAAACTTATATTGCAAGCACATGATATCCCCTTCAAGCTTGTCTTCAAAAATAATTGGGGTACTCTCCAGAAATGGCAGGGGAAAATGGAACCAAGATTGTAGTCATGTTGGCAGTATGTCACTCTTGAACATGGCACTTGTCTGCATTCATGTCGGGTTGGGAACATCTCATCTTGTTGTCTATTTTCCTCCATGGGTTTGGGTAATATTTTTGACCTGTCATCTGCTCTTCGCCACGTCACCATGACCTCAGATCCCTTGATGTCAAATACTACCAAATCCAGTGTCATGACGCCGATATGTTCAAGAGAAGTTTGCCTCTGCAATTTTCAACCTCCCTCTGATTCTCTGTTAGTCTTGATTCACAAACATCATATACCTTTGTCTCATGTCGATGATGTGGTAAACATTATGGCCCACCTTCGATCAAGGTCCCACCTTCAAAGAAAAGTTCCTGGTACTGCGGGAGGCACCATTGGCAAAACTGACATAAGGGGAAATAGACATTTGCATAGCAAACAAGCCCCAAATGAGCAGAAAAAACCTCACAAAGCACATCACTCCAAAGCATGCACACAAAATGAAAACAATCACCTATGTACACATATCACGCGTGAATAATTCATGCATAATATTTTTTAGATACAATCCATTCTGGGTTGCGATAAAGGACACCCTTCATAGTCAATAAGATCATAAGCCCCATTTTGCAACACTTGTTTAACGATGTAGGGCCCATGCCACATGGGTTGGAATTTTCCTACCCCTAGCTTATCATGAGCTTGGTCGTATAGAAGAACGAGATCGCATTCAATGAAAGAACGAGGAGAAACTGATTGGTCAAAATGGGCTTTGACTGACTTCTTTTATGCTTCGATGACCAAGGTAGCTAAGCAATGAGTTTCGTCCAATATCTCTAAATAGAGGAGACGTTCTTCTTCAGGCAAAGTATCAGACAATAATTCCATATCTAACTTAAGTGAAGGGATTTCGCATTCAATCGGAAGTGTGGCTTCCAGAACATATACCAATTGAAATGGGGTAAACTCGATTGTGTTTTTTATCGATGTTCGGTAAGCCCATAGAGCTGAGAACAACATGATATGCCAGTTTGATTCTTGGATCCCGATTGTTTGTTGAAGCATGGTGACAAGGACCTTGTTTACAGCTTCAACTTGGCCATTAGCTTGAGGATAGTAAGGCATTGAGCTGTCATGATGCAGACCCAACTTAGGTGTCAACTCTGCCATCATATAATCCCAAAAATGGGAACCATGATCAGTGACGATGGCTTGAGGGACACCGAACCGAGCAATAATGTGATTGAATATGAACTGTGCCACTGCCTTACCATCGTAGAGAGTGTAGGCATTTCTTCGTCCCATTTCATAAAGTAATCGATGGAAACGATAATATAGCCATTCCCCCCAGTAGAACGAGGGTTACACGTCATAAAATCTAAGCCCCATTTGGCAAAAGGGCCAATGGTAATGATAGGATGTAGTGGAATAGGCGGTGCACGCATATTGCGTTGGTAAATATGGCATGTGTGGCATTTACGTACTGCAACAACGCAATCTTTAAAAATAGACGGCAATAAGTAGCCATCACGAAGGATCTTTTGTGCAGTGGTATGGCCATAAATGTGACAACCACAGGCACCACTGTGGTAGTCATTTAAAACCTTCTCCTCTTCCTTGATGGTCATACATTGACGGAGTATAGAATCGACTCCAACGCGATAAAGGGTATCTCCAACGATACGATAAGGTTGTGATCAATGCCGAATGTGAAGTTAGGCATATTTTGTTAGCTCAGACCTAAAATTAGATGTTTGGAGGTACACGATGATATCACCGTACCACAGGTCGAGGGTGCTGATTAGGAAGAGAGTTTCATCCGGTATATGATCTTCAGAGGAAGAAGGAGCAGAGTCGGCAGGGAGAGAACAGATCAAATCAACGAACACAAGTGGTTTCTTCGATTTGGCCGTAGTGAACTCCAAATCAAACTCTTGGAGGATGACAATCCACTTCGAGTATTTTCCCCCCAGGAACTGTCATGACATAATATAATTCATGGGGTTACAGTCAGAAATCACAGTCACCGTGCATAAAAGAATGTAATGACGAAAACATTGGACGGCCTAGGTTGCAGCCAATGCTAACTTCTCGACATGTGCGTAACGTGTTTCAGTGTCAGGAAGGTTCCGAGATAGGTAGTAAATGACGTGTTCGTTACCGTCATCATCATCTTGGACCAATACCATGGCGATCATACTGAAGGCAGTAGCTAGGTAGAGGGTGAAATCACAATGGTAATTTAGAGGACGCAATAGGGGAGCATTGACAAGAAACGTCTTAATTCTATCAAAAGACTACTCAGAAATCTCATCCCAACAGAAAGGGACGTCCTGCTTTAGAATTCATGTAAATCCTTTGGCTACTTCTGTGTAGTTCAAGATGAAATGATGTAGGAAATTAGCTTTCCCTTGGAGACTCTGAAGTTCATGTAATGAGGACGGGGAGGGGAGATTGACAATAGCCTCAACCTTAACAGGGTCAAGGTGAATTCCATCTTTAGATACGATAAACCCTAATAGTCTACCAGAGTTGACGCAAAAGATGCATTTATGCGGGTTGAGCCTAATATTGTAGCGTCTAGAACGAAGAAATATTTGACGAAGATGTTCTGGGTGGTCTTTCCGCGCAGCTGAATGAGCTGGAAGGCCATCCAAGTATGGTTGGACAATATGCCGAATATCATGAAAAGCATAGGACATCGCACGCTAGAATGCAGCCCCAACATTATTCAAGCCGAACAGGAGTTTCTTATATGCGAAATTTCCCCATGGGAAAATAAAAGAAGTCTTGTGTTGATCTGACGAGAGAATGTTAATCTGGTTATAGCCAGAGAAACCGTCCATAAGGGAGAAAATTTCAATTCCCACACAATCTTCAATGATCTGATTGATAAACAGGGTGGAATAATTATCCTTAGGACAGGCCCGATTGATATCACGATAATTAACACAAACACGAATGTCGCCCTGTTTCTTATCCACAGGAACTATATTAGAAACTCATTCAGTCAGGGGAATCAGATAAATGAAACCTGCTTTAAGAATTTTCTTGACTTCAGCTTTGATAGCGGTGGCTTTTCGAGGATGCACGGGACGAAGAGGCTGGCGAACCGACTTCGCACCTGGGTAGGTGGGAATCTCGTGCACCATAATACTAGGGTTGATTCCAGGAATTTCATCGTAAGAGCACGCAAAAACATCGTAGAATTCGCGAAAGAGACTAGTGTACACTTTGACTTCCTCAGAAGAGAAAGTAACTCCCACATGGATGTTCTCCACAATCCTCGGTTTAATGGAGATTTCAATAGGCATAGTTTGAGTAATGTTCCGCAAGTTACCTTCCGCAAAGACTTGATGAGTCAAAATGGGCGTCTAAAGCGACGGTGAAGGAACTTGGGATGTGAAGCGCTCAAGACAGTTAGACATGGCCCCGAGGCAAGGCATAAACGAGGAACGATGATGGCCATCGCTCCACGGTAGATCCTTGAGAGACATTGTTTCCATGATAGCCTCGTCGGATGGAAACACTTATTTCAGAGGATCGGGAAAATCCGCATTTCCGAGCTAAGGGGATTAAGAATACACATCGAGATACATGCTCAAAGGAGTAGCTTCAGGAGGGGGAGAACCAGATGGAGCTGTTAGTTCACAATATTTAATCTCGATGGGACTAAGCGACATCGAATCTCCAAATGAATCAACCTGTTCAAGAGAAGGGATGATCCAAGGGTCATCATACTGAGAGACCATATTGACTTGAACAGTATTTGGTGGTGGAAAGGGAAAAATACCCATGAGAGTAGGATCTTTAAAAAGACCCGGCCCTATGCTGTCAGGGGAATTAGGAATCTGATCCACATATGGCACGTTGTTCTCGAAAGACAAGGTAAAGAATGACAACTAATCAACAGTAATAATTTTTCCCTCCTGTGGAAACTTTAGAAGTCGAAAGAGGGTGGACGAAATGCACAACATAGCGTGAGTCCAACTGTGATTGATTAGAATATTGTAGTTTATTTTGGCATCAACGACTTCTACTTCAACGTTGACTATATTTCCTTGCAATTTGATTAGTAAGCTAGCGAGAAAACCCAAGGGTTTTGATTCCCTTCCATCGAATGCCTCAAGGGCATTGGGTGACGAATTAAGGGCTGGAGAGCCAATAGCCTTCCAGCAAGCAGATGACATGACGCAGGTAGATGCACCTTCGTCCACTATGGCTCTATGGATTTTGAGACCGTTGATATCGACCTGCATAACAAGCGCAATCTAGTGCAGAAGTCGGGGGATGAAATTCTCTAGATCGAAGGAGAGAAGGCTAGAATCAGTAGGATCGATCCTGTCGATCGCGGATAACAATGCTTTCCATTGAGACAGACAACTCTAGAGAACTTCTAACACGGACATCACGAAAGGCACTTGCGCCAAATCCTCAACAATACTGTAATGCTGAGCAGCATGGGCGTTAGGATTATAAGAAGATTTCCAGAGAACACCTTTGGAAGGTGGCCATATAATGGGTTCAACACTAGGCTTCTCAATTTCAAGGGGACCAGAGGTAGGTGGGGGAGGAGGACCATCAACAACCTCCTTCCTGACTGCCTAGCATGATCTGGCATAATCCTTCGACCGAGTAGCGATGGAAACGGGTGTAGAACCGTTCATCATGAAAACTTGAGAGCCAAACGGGGCAGATGGTGCCGATTGATCGACCATCTGGGTTTTCTGAGATGGGAAAGGTTCTTTAAGTACCGTCGGAGTTCCCTTAGCACATTTTAGTAGTTGACTAACCTCAGATCGTCGAGGAAAATCCTTAGTGTAGTGATCCTCTTCACAAATGAGACAGGGATATTTCGGCTTTCTCTGTGAACCATCATCAGCACGAGGTTTAGAAGATTTTGGTTTTGGGACATCGGATTTAGCCTTGCCTTTGCCCTTATTTTTCCCTTTGGAAGTCTTCTCCGCAGGATTGGCCTAAACGGCGTTGACCTCCATGGTTTTACCAGAATCTGGGGTAGCTTGAGGAGTAGAATTATTGGAAGAATTTGATTTCTGCTTCCCATTAGAAGACTTACGTGAAATCCGAGACACGGAACCAATAACGACGTCGACTGATAGAGTAGCCAGTGCTTTAGAGGTCCCATGACATGGAGCCTCAGTCAAGATGTCGTACAAAATTCCTGATTGAGAGTACACTAAATCAAGGTACCGGGCACGAGCGATGGCTTGTTCCTTGGTTACACATGCCCCCATTACAATGTCTTTCACAATATGCTTGACAAAAGAGGCAGTGAACCAATGAGTAATAAGTTGATCAAGAAACTCAAACTTGATCAAACAACAACGCCGTCTCCATTCATGAAGATCGTCCAAGATATGGGTAGCTCGATCGTGTTTCAAGGATGTGAGGAGATGCATCCCGGCTTCATAATGAACCGACAACTAGAAATGAGTCAGGAATGCCATAGCAAGAGTATTGAAATCTTGAAAGATGCCACGCGGTAGTTCGATATACCACTTAGCAGTAGCTCCGGTAAGAGTGCACTGGAAGAGACGAAGTTGAACAGAGTCGTCCACCCAAGAATTGGAAGAACACCATAAATGGTATGTCATGACGTGAGCTTGGGGGTCTTCTCTAGACTTGCCCTCAAACTTGGGACAATCACTAGGAACCTTTTTCGGGACTGGAGGCCAATATGGATTATGAAGAATGGGATCATTTGTCAATTTGGACACATCCGGTAGTTCCAATGTAGCAAGGAAAGGTAATTGAGGTTTGAACGACATGGCAGGTCCTCGGTAAGGAACCGTACCCATACTCCACCCTGGTTGAGTATAAATTTGCCCCCATTGGTTCTGTCCCAGAGGATTCTGACCATAAGGGGTATAAGCCGGATAATTCGTTTGATATGGAGGCTGAGAACCAAGATATGGGGGTTGATAACTGGGATACTAATTCTGAGTATATGAGGGTCTTGATTGAGCAGCATAAGGATTCTGCTGTGGAGTATAAGTATAGCCTGGAAGTTGAGGGTAGTAAGCAGAACCTTGAGGCATGTTGTAGACTAGTCGATATTGACCTTGAGTAAAATAACCGCCTTGGGGTCGAACAGGCTGCTGATAAGTGGGGCCCTGACGATCCAGATACGTCAGGCGCAACAGTTGATTTGGCTGTGGCATAGAGTAGAGCGGTGGCTGAGTAGGGTGAATAGGATGTGCAGGTTGGCCTGGCTGGGCAGGTTGACCTATCTGATGAGGGCCACCAGGTTGCCTCGGTTGGGCAGGTTGGATTGATGGCTGAGGGCCATCGGGTTGCCCTGGTTGTGCGAGTTGGCCTGATGGCTGCGGTGGGCCAGGTTGTGCCTGATAAAGTGGTTGACCTGGGGCAGGACCATAAGAAGGCCCTGGCTATGCAACATTTGGATTAATCAGAAGATAGGGCTATCGAGGTTACACCAAAGGTTGAGATGGATGAATCTGCCCCCCAAGACCGTATGAAGGTCCAGGTTGATATACCGGCTACCTAGCTGGTCCTTGAGGTTTCCCTAGTTAGATCACAGGATGAGCTAGCAAAGGTTGACCTTGAGGATTGTAAGGCTGCCCTTGCGAGCTATAAAATAATCCTTGCTATACTGAAGGTTATCCCTGTAAGGGTTGCCCTTGTGGGTCGTACGCATACCCTTGCTGAACCAAAGGTTGTCCCTGAAAGGGTTGTCCTTGTTGGTCAAGAGCATACCCCTGCTGAACCGAAGGTTGTCCCTCAAAGGGTTGTCCTTGTTGCTTAGAGGGATGCATAACGCTAGAAAGAAAATGATAAGCATCAGGAGCAGGAAAGTAGATAGGGTTTCCCTGCTCGTCATGCTGAAACGAAAGTGCATAAATTGCGGTGTCGTCCGCTCCATAATGAGAAAAATAAGACCTATAAGGATCTTGAGGGGATTGATAAGTCTAGAAGTTCTACTGCTAAAAAGCTAGCCGATACTCCTCAAACGAAATGCCGTCAGGGATTGCCAAGAAAATCGAAGTTTCTACCGTAGTTGAAACTCCTGATGACTGTGCAGTGACAACTGGTGGCGAAGCAGCCACATAGACAGTGGGCCTAGCAGGAACATACATGAAAAAAGGTGTCGATGATGAGACAGGTTTGTTGGCGACATCCCTAAGGAAGGAACAATCAAACCCCTTGATGGAATTGATGTTTCCATGAGGCAATACCGGCCATAATCTGACCCAAAGACCTATACCCGGCTGGAAGCGACACCGAAGGTGAAGATTGAGTAGGTTTTGTTTGGATGTCTTCTAGGAAGAGTTGGTATTTTTCATCAAAAATTGGAATGCCCTCACTACCATTAGGACTAGATGAATCCATTTCTGAATCCATCGTAAGATCTTGCAAAAGAGTACGGGGGCTAGGAGGTATGATAGAAACCAAAAATGGTGATCCCGATGTAAGAGGGGGAAAATGTTCCCCAACCCCAAATCCAAACCAAGCTTTGGAAAGAGGCCAATGGAACTCAACCGGTTCCCCAAAGGGATACGCAAACAATATTATAGGTTGTTGAAGCTCAGCAGACCCCGAGATATGTGAAGTTTCGGATGAATCGTCCAAGAAAGGACTACTAGTAGACGAAACTGATGGTTCCGCCACTATGACTATAGCACACCAGAAAAGGAAAAAATATCGAAAATGAAGACACTTGGATCAAAGCCAAGGAAAAAAAAACGCAGGCCAAGTAATTAATATTTAAAGGGCGTGTAATCGTAGGTAGTTTATTTTACCACATTGAAACAAAAGTTTTTTGTTTCATATTTTAAGAGTCAAGAAACAGTCAAAGATGACTCTAGTCTCTTTCAATTTTAAGTGAGCGCGAAAGGACAAGTGCTTGATGATGTTTTCACGTTTATGGAGTCAGTAAAGATTGAAAATGACTACTCAGGTAGTCTAGGTAAAAGGGTGTACCAGGTTCTCGTGAACTGCCATATACACCTTGGTTATAAAATGAAAGAAGAATCAACCAAGGAATTGACGTATGTGCTAGTAGTCTCCCCGAATGTTGTGTTTGGTGTATCATGGTTACAAGGTGGTAGACTCGCTTCCTATGGATAAAAGGATTGCAACCTATAGGGGTGTCCGTTTATATACTCGATGGTACGGGGAGCACAAGTCTGTACTAGCGTTGTCTAAAGCCAGATGGAGAGCGACAACTACTAGTTTTTAAGATGCCAGAACACGTCTCTAACTTAGACAACTAAGTGTTTCGTTAAGTTTAAATGTTGCCTTAGGTTAATTGAATAAATTTTAAGTTGATCTTGTATTTATGTTTCAATTCCAAGGTCCTACCGAATGTTGGATCTCACAAATCCCTGAATGCAAGCTACATGCCATAACATACCATTTCGTTCAATGAAGAGCTATCTACAAGAAGGTTAAAAGTTTCAAGCGATAGCAAACAATGAAAAAACACAGAAGTATTCACTACAGAAACTGATACAAATTAATGAGAACGAAAAATATTTCCTAGAATGCTGAGTGCTAGTTATGCGAACGATTTCTAAATTCTACAATGCAAACCAAAAAAATGCAAGAACAAAGTATATTTTTGATTTTTTCAATGTAATAGAGAAAATAGTGCACTAAATAACATGAAAAACGAATCTTCACATTAGTTCGAGAATGCCAATGCAAGATTTGAAACAAAGCAACTCAAGCAACTCAAAAGAAAACAAGAAAAGAACTCAAACCAATGTCACAATCTCTCAAATCGAAGAAAGATGTCAAAATGGACCCATACAAGCAATGTGAGCTACGCTTGAAGTGATAGGAAGAAAAACTGAATGAAAGAGGCAAGACTCACTCAAGACTCATTTCACCAAAAGCAACCACTCAAAATGGATCCAGGGAGCTAAATGCAATGAAGCAAATAATGAAGGTGGCCTTGAAACAAGAGACTTGAACTCCAACGGGAGGCGCAGCATACCAAAGCACTAGAAATCCCTAAAGCCAAGATGTTGAAAGAAATGGACAAACAACTAAAGGGAGAATGCTGATCACAATAAAAAATAAACCTAAAGGACTCAAAAAAAATGAAGAAAACACCCAGAGACACCAAGATGGACCAAAAATCCCAAAAAAGGAAAACCCTAGCACCTACAGGAATTGGCGCGATTTTCTGGCTGTAATCCATGCCAGACAGGGGATGGTGTGGGTGATAAACTGGAAACTTACGCCAGTGGGTGCGACTGTCAGGCTGGAAACCGCACCAATCAAGCCAACTATAAATTTGTGAAACAGAGGTCAAAATTGATTCTCTGGCACTGAACAAAGGCCTAAGACTCAGCAAAAACAATCCAGAAAGGCAAGCTAAGCAAACAAAGACCAAGAAGAAGATCTAATAGACAAAAGACAAAATCGCATTGATCCCCAATGGAGTCGCCAATTTTTTGGTGAGGTAAATCCCCTCTGCGGACATAGGCGATCCCACTAGCCCTAGAGTGGGTGTAGCCACAAAAAAAACATGCTATGACATCAATTCCTAGCTAAGAATGGAAAAATACTCGGCAGATCACCTACCTTATGTCCTGCGCTATTGTGTCATCCGGAAGAATAGATACCTCCCGCTCCTGATTCGGTAGATCATGACCCACTCGTTCTCATGCCCGGATACCTGCACAAACACAAGAAACGAAGATGATACACAAGATACTATTTTGCATTCCTAACTATCAGTCAGTTGAAGAAGACTAAATCACATGCATTACATAAACATAACATAGCGATGGAAACAATATCATAGTCGAGTATATTGATTTAAAGAAGGAAGAGTACAACCGACACTTCGACGTTACGATCTCCTCTAGCAGGGTTTCAGCGGAGCACATCTCACAAGCTCGTTGGGAATTCAAATGGGGCTCTCTCTGCAGGATCCTCCTTGGTTTGACCTTCTCTATAATGATTACTCAGCTATAATGTCTCTTCGAGCTCAAATTCTTGGCTATATTGTTAGATATTGGCTATATTTCAGCTATTGTTTCAGCTAGCTGATGTAAAGGGAGAAGGCTTGTTTATATAGATGGAGAAGGATAAATTAGGATCACTATAATTGTGGGGGAGTATTATACTCTTAGAATTTTCCATCAACCATTTCCTAAAGGTAGATATCCGTGGTTTATCGAATTTAACCACTTGCAATGAGTCATTCTTGAGGTGGTTAAAGGAAACTTCCACCCCCAATTTGTTAAAAAACATTCCAAAACAGGTTGGCGCGGGTACAACAGAAGGACAGAGGGCCAACTGACGTGACCTCTATTGTATATTTTCCCCATTGGCACAAGGGATGAACTGGCTACCCGTGCCAATGCCAAAACATGGGTTTTTGGGTGCTTTCTGAGGAAATTTCAATAGGAGAAATCATATCCTTGTGTAGAAGGATGCAAATAAAGTATTTGCAAGGTATGAAACTACTCACAGGTCACAGGAAAGGCCCTCCAATATGCGGAGCGAGGGATTGCAGGGACGGTGACAAATTATTGTGTAATAGTGTGTCTGCAATACCTACAACCAATACCCCAAGTAAAAGCATATTTTTACAAAAATATATTTGAAATAGCTTGAATTTATAAGTGAAAAGAGGGGGA
Organism: Pinus albicaulis; assembly: GCA_034641835.2. Lineage (NCBI taxonomy): Eukaryota > Viridiplantae > Streptophyta > Pinopsida > Pinales > Pinaceae > Pinus > Pinus albicaulis. Next base: position 656,084,846 of record CM076582.1, on the reverse strand, counting down.
CATACCTAAACTAAATTATGGTAGGAATTTTTCCTGAAAATGAATTGTTTTGAAATGCAGATCTATGGGGCCTGGTTTGAACATGATGAAGTGATGAACATTGTGTTTCTTGTGGTTTTTTTATTAGGTACTATGAGCCCCATTTATGATCTGTTGAAAAATGAAAATGGGGCGATATATAGGGTTCATTTTAAATCATTTGTGTCTTTTGAGGGTCTGAGGTCAAATCAGAGCTACCTTGCCGAGCTTCTCTTTCCATCGCGGTTAGCTTGAGTACCCCAGATTCACGATGTTGGTGTTAGGTAGGACCTTAAACATCCTACTTTTTATTCATGTCATTTTCACGAGAGGGTGGTATGTACAAATGTGAAATTGTATGGATTTTATGCCCATTTTTGGGTAGGACCGCGTAGGGTATCAAGGATGGCCTGTGTGGTCCTCGCATAAAGGGTGATTTTTGCGTGAGGCCCTCACATTTGGGGAATATTATGTGCAATGAGACATGTGCCTGTATCAATTATAAGAACACAGTTAGCGCACATAGGTTTTTACAGGTGCGGGGAGGCCCAGGTTTTGAAAAAATTTAATCATTTTTTGATCAAAATATGATTTTTGGTGTTTTTCCTGATGGCATGATGTTGTGGTAAGAGAGGGAATGACCTAATATCCACGTGCCAATGGCCCAAGACCCCCATGCTCAGGAAACCACAACTTGGTATTGTTTACTTAAGTTCTTAGAGAACAACATACTAAGGTGCCAGGATGGGTTCTTGCACTACCTGGTCCGATGTTGGAACAAGAGACAATGTGTTATGGTCCTGCACCATATATATGTCATGATCCATCCAGAGACAAACTCTTATTGTGTGACAGGTGTCTTGCCTAAGTGGGATGCACTGCCTTATCCACTCCCCCTGGGAGAGTGAACATCCATTGCTAGGGCAAGGAGTAGAGACCCTATGGTCCTAACCTGATCACCTGAGATTGTATTCGTGTGAGTTATATCATAGAATTGACAGAGAGGGTTGCTTTGGTGATGATAGTTCACCTATATGGGTCTATGGTGACCCATTGAGTGTTGGGTATGTATATTGCGGTTTCGTGTGGGCTTCAGGAAGGTCACTTTCTCGCTACATCTACCAGGGCATGGTCGCACAACTAACCAAGGACCAGAGGGGTGCCATTAAGACCTTTTTTATGAAAGCATCCTATGTAGCATTATGTATGAGAGGGTTTTGATGCTGCAACCCTTTGTGAAAGTTCCCCTAGGTCCTTTGAGGGAGCCTCAGATGCATCGATGGGCACCTGTGATGCCTCATAATGTTGGGGGAGAGGCAAGCCATTACTGGGATCTGAAAGTCGAGGCGTGGTTCAAGTCAAACCTGCTGGTGTTCCTTCAGTTCTCGTATTCAGGGATGGATTTCTAGGGGTACCCAGACATTGGTCTGCCTCTTGGCTATGCATGAGGTCCAGCAAGTATGACTTTTGTTGTTTTCTCTCTTTTCAAGATTGTTATTGTATATATATATACGTCTTTGATGGTGATATTGATTCTGGTTTTTGGTTTCACTTATAGATGTGGGTTCAGAAGGGCATGTTACTGCTCATTTGGTAGGCCACCAGTCGAGGAGGGGGAACTAGCTTGGGGTAGGTCAGGCCCAGATTGGGGTGCAGCTTGGTGCAGGGGGTCCCTCAGGCGAGTGTAGCATTTTTTTAGCTTCCAGTGGAAATTTTACTATCCTTGCACGTGCTGAGTCGACCAACGCATCGGTGAAGACGATCAGGGAGTTGTTTATTGCTGCTAATATTTGAATTTTGGAAGTAGAGGCTCTAGTTGAGGAGGTTGATGCTCGTGCTATGGATATAACGTATTCATGGAGTCAGTTGGAGAGGTTAAATTAAGGTTTTGACAACCTGGATGACATATGGTTGGAGATGGTGATGTCTTGGGAGAGGGCGCATTGCCCGACTTTGTGCAGAGAAAAACTTGTTGTCGTGGTTGTTGCTCCTATGCTACCACCAAGTGGTCACGTGGGTCTGGAGGACCCACCAGGTGGGGCTCAACCCTAATATTTTGTATGGTTAGGGAAAACAACCATTATGAGGATGATTCCCTGCATTGATGACATGTATATTTTTATTGACGTGATGGTCAGTTACCTATTTTGTATACTAGGATAGATATTTTTTGATGTATATATGCGAGATGATTTTTTTTGGTGGCTCTTATGATGTGTCTATGGTTTTTTATTTTATTTTATGTTTTTATATGTTTTCGATGGATGTTATTTACCTATGATGGAGGTTATGCTTATGATTTTGTTTTTCATGGATGATGGTTTAGACGAGATTCATTCTAGTCGAGGATATGGTTAGCTATGTGATCGCCTACCTAATTTTGATCTCTTGGTATGTGTGTAAATGTAATGTGATCAAATTGATGACTTAAATGACATGCATGTGAGTATTTCCTAAATAGGTGCGAATATCATACTTGAAAATATTGGTTTAACTGTGATACCACTAACTAGGAGTCAAGAAATACATGTATATGGTTAATGTGTTGGTTGGAGGCATCACTCAATAGCCCAATGACTACATCATATTCTACTTGATTATTTGTAGTTGATCCGATACATACTCTGTTGGTGAGGAATGGTGACAGGCTAGGAGAGTATATGGCCTAGGAAGTTGCTGCTAGATTTTGTGACCATCAAGAGGCTCCATCAGCAAATCCAAAATAGTGTATGGGAGGATTGTCTTAGAACAAGTCCATGATGATTGTGATCATCATAAAAATTTATGTTACAATTATTTTATCTCTAGGGCTGATACTTCCCTCCCTACGGGTGGAATTTCCTGAGGTAGAGCCCATTGATGGGGTTAGCTAGGCATGTACCGTCAGGCTCAGTGATCTGATCACAGGTCGAGTACTACTCTAAACATCATGTACGGTATGAAGATATTTTAATTGACTATGTCTTATACAGGTTTAAATTAGAATGTTAGTCCATTGATTATAGTGCATAAACACATAAACATAAATAAATGAGCTTAACATATCAAGAAGCAGAAACACGTAAGTAAGAGAGAGACAACTAATTGGTAACATATTTCACCCCTCCATCTCTCTGGGGCTACATCTCCAGATATACTTCAATTGGAATGTAGATCTTCTATATTCCTTCTTCAAAGTAATATTTCTTACATTCAAGCTCTATGGCTGATCATTAGCCAAGCACTATTGCTCTCAATGTCTAAGTATTCTCTCATTTCTTCTGCCCCCTTTCTCATGGTTTACGTAAGGAATATACATAGTTTTGCCTCACACAGTCTCCAACAAAGAGAATTAATTACAAGACCTACAATTGTAGGGACTAATTACAAGGAAGGAAAAAAACATCCATGAAATAAGGATCTCCAACTATCTCAGGCTCATAATTGGGAAAAGTCTTAAAACCACCAAAAGACTCTTCTCTTAACCCTTTATTCTCTCAACCTACAATTGAGAAAAAATAAATAATTGGTGTGAGGTGGTTTCTCACATAAAAGCCAATTTCCTAATTACATTAAATGAATAATATGTGAGACAAATTCTCTCACAAATATTAGTCATTTATATCAATAATGCATGGGTTTAATAAAGGCTCATAAAATGCATAAGTAAATACATGAGCATAATTTCACCCCCTTAAGAACTTTGTCACCAACTTCAAATCAACATGGCGCAAATCTCTTTTCATGTACGAAGGTCCTTTTGGATCACACCTCCCTAGAAAGGAAATTTTGGTCTCCAAAAGTATCAACTTTAATCCATCATCAACTATATGAAAATGTATCTGATAGGAACATTACCACATGAATTTTTCACCAAAAGTAATTTCGAATCGGAACACAATGCCAACATCTGAAACTATTGCAGCGCAAATGCATGAAAACGGCACATCCCTTCAAGACTCCTTCACTTTTGTCCTTCAGAATCAGAAAGAAAATGCCAACATCTGGCTAAAATTCATCATGCATATCATGATGCATTGAAGACACTTCTACAAGAGGATAAGGAGGAAAAATATCGGTTTCAACTTCAATTGCAAGCCACGACAGAGACATTGGAAGAATTGGACTGCGACAACCAAAGTCTTCAAACATAGCATGTTGCGTTGAAAACACTCCTATTGGAAGAGAAGGAGGAAGAGCAGCGAGTTTAGCTTTAATTGCAAGCCACAACAGAGGCATTGGAAGAATTGAAGCGCAACAATGAAAGTCATCAAGTAGATCATGATGCATTGAAGACACTCCTACAATAAGAGAAGGATGAGAAGTAGCGATTGCAGCTTCAGCTACAAGCCGCGACAGACGCCTTGGAGGAAGTGAAGCGCAACAAAGGCTTAGAGAATACCTCTTCACCTATTTCAAAATCGAAAATTGAGGTAAACAGTGTTGATTTCTTGTCAATTTCATATTCACATGATATCATTTATGTTGGAAGTGTGGAGATACCCATACGATAACTGGCATGAGACTCCTCACCAAGATGGGTTACAAAGGAGCAGGACTTGGCATTTGAGGCCAAGGAATAACGTAACCATTGGAGTTTGTGTAGATACCTCACTATGTAGGTTTGGGATACACTGAAGGAGGATGTTTGAAGGACATCAAAGGTAAACAGATATTGTTGAACTCACCAGGGAAGAGGATTGATGGGAACACTTCACCATCATTCCATGGAAGTGCATGTTGCAGTGAAAGAGTTGAGGCAAGCTCTCATCACCATGATCGCACCAGAGACCACTAGGGAAGGTATAACAAGACTCACTATTCCAGAGTGTATTTTTATTATAATAATGTTGATAATCATGGTCGTAAATTTTGGCATCAAAAAACTTGTCATTTTTGTGGTTTACATAACCATGTGTTTGGTGAGTCTTGGAGAAGAATGGAAGCACAAAGGAGGATGAGGCGTGGAAAGCCTTCTCCACAGCAGAAAAATAAACTGGTTAAGCAGGTCTGGAGGAAGAAAACCTTTTTTAGGAAGTGCAACCAAAGTGGTCATCAAATATCCACGTGTTCAAGGATCCATCCAGAGCAGCACCTTGAGGAAGAAGTGTTGGTGCATAAACTAGTCGAAAGAGATGATCGACAAGTGAATCTCCCACAGGGCAATGTCCTATTCACGTTACTAAAGAGGGGTTTTTCTAGATTTTTTTTCTAGATGAGTTAGCTTGTCATGGCCTTATTTTTGTAAATCATGTGTTGCATTTCTTTATGTAAAAGTGATGATGTGTTTTCCAATTCTTATTTAGCAACCATGATAATTTGGCTTGTTTGGTAAATCATGTGATGCATTTATTTTATGTAAAAATGATGATGTGTTTACCATCACTTAGAAATGTGACAATGAATTTTTTGGTCTTGCAATGATAGCTAGGGTCTGATTTCCATTTGATGTAAACTTGACCACTGAGTGTTATAAACTCATGGAAAGTATGGAAATGTTTGGGTCAGTTGGTCGTATTTGAGCATGTAATTTGCAAGAGATTGTACTACAGGTTTTTAGAAGATGCAAGTGTCGGCTCATTGCTTAAGGCTCTGAAGAATAAAGGTGAAGGAGATGGAAGGGTGACCTTTTTTAGGACATTTGTGGTGCAGATTATTGTGTACTGACAACAAATTCATGTTTGATGCCAAGGGAATATTTTGATCCCAAGGAGGTAGAAAATTTCAGAATGTATTAAACGTTATATGAATTTTAACCAGAATTTCGTAGGGAGTTCGATGGTGCACCCAGATTTTCCTTTTGAGCAGCGATTTTTTAGATTCCGTGTGGAGGGAAATCTTCAAGAATCTTGAGGGAATCTTTCAGATTCCTTGGAGGCCACAATTCACCGGTGTCAGAATGAGGTCAGCCTTATACTCATTCTTCTCAAAATTTTACAAGGATCTCAATGATGAGATCAGATTCTTGTTTTGAGTTGCAGATTTCTAAATTCCCTATGGAGAAACATCTTTGAGGAATCTAGGGGGAATCTAAAAGATTCTCAAAGGCCCATATTTTCACTTTGTCAGAATTCAACAAATTGACAGTCGATCCTACACCTCTCGGCAACATGAATTCAACAGTGCATTCAGATTTTCCATATGATCATTACGTTTGTCGGCCACTTTTCATAGTGGAATTGCAGGTGTCAGCATTCAATGTGTTAACAATCATTTTTAGGACATTTGACACCATGAAATTGATGGTACAGCCAGATCCAACAGTTTATCATGCTCTTCTTCAAATAGCTCCAGCATGTGAGGTATATGCAGTGTGATCATGTACTTCTTTGTCTCTTTGCTATGAGATGCATTTTGCTGTATAGATCCCTGTTGATGTTTGATGAGGGATCTCGTTTTGTTCTTGATGCGAGATGTAATTTCTATCATGGATTTGTTATGTTGTTTGAGATCCCTTGTTTTCCATGTTGGTAGGATACTCATTGTCACATGTATGATTGATTGAGATCCCTTTTTTTCCATGCTAGCAGGATACTCATAGTCATTATGTGTGAGTTATTTTCATACCGATAGGAGTCCTTTTTGTGAAATATATTTCCTATAGTGGAACATATCGTGGAGAGGTCCAACCACTCTTGCATGATGGAATTTTCCTTGTACAATAGAGAAAACACCATCCATGTACATCATCACTCTTTCCAACACTTAATGCAACGGCCTACACCATCTTGACACCGAGGCCTGAAGAGATAGCTCCTGTATGAACTCCGTTATCAATCTCTTATGTTTCTAATTATTCTTATGTTCCTCTTCTTTATAGCATGCAGATATGTTATTTTATGTTCCTTCATGCTTTAATGAAATTCTAACACATCAGCTGAAGTAAAAGGTCTTGGTTAAAAAGGTATCATGAATTTACCTTGATCACTTAGAAAAAATGTATTCTCCTTTGAGGAGACAGTGTTTAACGATGTAAGGACCCTTCCATAATGTTTTGAACTTCCCGGGTCCTAAGGATTCTTTTTCAACATCATAACAGAGGACTTTCTCCCCCTCATAAAATGAGTGAAGGGTGATGTTGCAGTCGAATGATGCTTTTACTCTTTTATTATGAGCCTCATTATGTTGGAGAGTCTCTCGTCGATGAGCTCTAATTATATGAACCGTTGTTCTAAAGGTTGAGTATCAGTGATGAGTTTCATAGCTACATCTAAGTTGGGGATTTCACGTTTAATGGGAAGCATGACCTCCACTCTGTATACCAATATAAAATATGTGAACCCTGTTGAGGATTTTACCATTGTGTGATATGCCCATAAGGCTGAAAAATAACATATGGTGCCATTTAGTTTTATGGTTGTTTACCATATATTGTAACATCATTTTGAGGACTTTGTTAACAACTTCTACCTGGCTATTGGACCGGGGGTAGTATGGTGATGTAAACTCATTCCTGAGCCCTAGATGATGGGATAGCTCCTGGAATATTTCATTCTCTAAATTCTTTCCACGGTCAGAGACTAACTCCTTAGGCACATTAAATCGTGCAATGACATGGTTGAAGAGAAGCTGAGTTGTGGATTTTTTCGTGTTTTCATGTGTGGGCATGGCTTCTGCCCATTTGGTGAAATAGGCGATGACTACTATGGTGTATTTCTGGTTTCCAAACAAAATAGGGTTGCAATTCATAAAGTAGATGCCCCATTTGAAAAAGGGACCTACTACAATGACCGGGTGCAGAGGAGAAGGAGGTGCTCTTACCTTTTGGGTGAAGCATTGGCATTGCTCGCACCTTTTGATTGCTTGAATGCAATCGTGGAATAGGGTGGGCCAAAAATAACTAGCCCGCAATACTTTTTAGGTGATGGCCATCCCTAAGAGGTGGCCACTACAAGCCCCACTATGGAAGACATTTAGGGCTTACTCAGCCTGGTCATGTGTGAGGAATCAATGTAAAATAGTGTCAACACCTCTTCCATAATGGACGTCCCCCATGAGAAGGTATGAGGGGGCTTGATGGCATATGCGCCTTTGGTCATCATGGGTGGGCTACAGATTGAACTTTTGGGTTTGGAAAAATAGAAGGATGTCACTGTACCAAGGGCCCTTGATCGTCACTAAGAACAAATGTTCATCTGGTAGTGAGTCATTAACTCTAGATCCTTGAATTGTACTTGGAATATTAGTGATGAATCTGGCTAGGATTAATGATTTCTTGCTCTTGGGGGAGATGAACTGTAGGTCGAACTCCTACAATATAACTATCCATCAAGCATACTTATGGTTCATCATATAGTGGGTTAGTAGATATCGCATGGGTTTCATAGTTGCTATGACTGTTGTAGTCCTTAGGATGATGTAATGTCAAAGCTTTTTTACTGTGTGTAGTAGGGCTAGGGCAATTGTTTCTTTTGTCTCGTACCTTAAAGCAAGGTCAGCTAGTTTCTTACCTATGTAATAAATTATGTGCTCTTTATTATCTGGTTTTTCATGGAATAACACCCCAGCTATGGCTGTGTCTGATGCAGATAGATATAAGGTATAGTCTTTGTCGTAATTGGGTGGGTCGATCAAGGGGGTTGAAGACAAGGTGTCCTTCAATGCCTCAAATTAATTATGAGCCTAATAATCCCATTTGAACAAAATTTATTGAAGGAGTAGGCGTAGTAAGCCTTGCTCGCAAGTGGCATAATCAGGGGAAAAACATCGTAAGAAGTTCGCTTTCCCCTGTAGGATTTGAATTTTCTTAAAAGTTTTGGGTGATGGTTGTTGAGTCTCAAATCTGCATCTTTTCCATACACTTTTCTATACCTTTTTCACTCACCTAAACCTCCCAAATTGTCAATATCATGTGCAAAAGAGCATCTAACATGGTTTTTAATTATATTTTTGTGTTTGCTATTTGATCTAGATTTTGTTCATTCAGCTGCGGAATCTAGCCACTTTCCGCAGCTGCTGCAACTTTCCGCAGCTATTTTGTGAAACTCTATGCTACAGGTGTCTACAAGGAAAACGAGCCACATGGGCAGGTCAGGAATGACGTGGACATGGTTCGTTTCCTATTGGTTCAAGCAAACTCATCCAAAGAAGCCGCGGTCAAAGGCGTCCACATGGAAGTCCCATGGAGTCTCATGTCGGCAGGACTCTGTTTTGTGTCACATGAAGATTCATACGGCCGTTTCTAAGCCTGCGGAGGATAAATAGACATCTGTACAGGGCTCCTTAGTCGAATTCAAGCATCCACCTCTCGTAGATTTACTTTCCAACACGGCCATGATCCTAGATTCGTGGACGAAGTGGTCTACGTGCTCTCCACCAGCATGAACTTTAGGAGACAGTTATATTTCTTTTGTTATATATAATGCGTTTGCATACGCATATAGAGTTAGTCGATGTTAGTCTTTGTTATCTTTTATTAGTCTGCTTTGTAGTGTGATTACGCTGCACTTGTGCCGTAACATTACCATTCTGTAATGATTGCTTTTTAATATAAGAAGACTTTGTTTTCCAACTTAATTCGTATTTGAGGACCGTTGCCAAGGCTGGTGTAGAGGGCCCCTGCTCAGCTAAGGTTTTGTGCATTAGTGTATAATTTTCATTTCGTTTCTTTAGAAATCATTGTGTCATAATCCATTCATATGTTCATATATTGCATTTGTTTCATTTCTGTTTATACACTTCCATAATTTCCATTTCATTTCTGTCTTTCATGCTTTATGATTGTTAATCATTGATCAGTGTTCTTGTTTCAGGTTATAGATAGGCAGCCCGGGCATTTTCATAGCTTTTTGACTAATGACATGGAACTAACATTGTTCTGCTGCTAATTTGCTTTTCATAGCTTTTGTTTAATTTCAGTATTGCTTATCTGCTTCAGTAGTTAAATTTAGATATACTAAGTTGCTCATAGCATCTTCAGTTGCCTCCGAAAGCCACAGCTGGACTGATGGTGAGGGATTGTATTATGAAATGTGTAGTTTAGTATTAGTTTCTTTTCTGCAAATTTAGATATACTAATCTGCTCATAGCATCTTCAGTTGCCTCCGAAAGCCACAGCTGGACTGATGGTGAGGGATTGTATTATGAAATGTGTAGTTTAGTATTAGTTTCTTTTATGCAAATTTAGATATATTAAGCTGCTCATAGCATCTTCAGTTGCCTCCGAAAGCCACAGCTGGACTGATGGTGAGGGATTGTATTATGAAATGTGTAGTTTAGTATTAGTTTCTTTTCTGCAAATTTAGATATATTAAGTTGTGCATAACATCTTCAGTTGCCTTCGAAAGCCAGAGCTGGACTGATGGTGAGGGATTGAATCATGAATGTATGGTTTGATATTAGTTTTCTTTCTGCAAGTTAGATATCAGCTACTCAAGTTATTTATGATTACTTCCGAAAATCATAGCTGGACTAATGATGAAGGATCAGAAGATAAATTGACGTAATCTGATTTAGATTTATTTTGTTGCAATTTTGAATTTCCTTAAGCATAGTTTCTTTTATGTTTAGTCAGCAGCAAGAATAGTTTGGTTTTCATGCTCACTAGTTCACTGTTTTGATTAATTAGATTAGCAGCACCTTTTCATTTTAGCAGCACATTTTCATCTCCTTTCAAGTCTTGTCATTGTGAATTTCAAATTTCTTTTTAAGATTTCAAGTTGGTAAATCATTATAGGGGATATCATTTCCTTGAACAAACATAACCAAACTTGTTTTCATCTTAGAATTTCCATTTCACCTTAGAAAACCAAAAACGACAAAAAGTTAAGAAATAGGTTATCTTGCACATATAGTGCGCCGCACTTCATCAGCTTACGAATCCCGGATTGACAAATTAAATGCAGAAATTTAGGATACACTAAATTGACCAAACATTTTGGCGCCGTTGCCGGGGAAGTGTAACTAGGTAGCCAATTTCTTAAAAAAAAAAACACAAAATCATAAAAGAAGGGAAAACTTGATAACTTCTTGAAGTATGCTCTCCTCTTGCACCTAGTGTGATCTGGAGGATCAGAAAAGAGAGTTATTGGTTCAGTAATTTCTTAAGTATGCTATCTTCTTGCACCTAGTGTGACCTGGAAGATCAGAAAGAGAATTATTAGCCCAAATTTTTAAAAAATAAAAAAAAATGACATGCATAGAGCAAGAGATTCTAGGGGAAGGTTTATAGCTAAAGCCAAGAGTTCGATTTTCACAACTCCATCTTCTTCAAGGCATAGACTAGATTCACCACCATCTACCCCTAGCCTTAAGATTTTTGGAAGTCAAGGAACAACTGAATTAGAGGATTCTCCTATACCACCTACTCAATCCCATTTAGAAAACAAAGAGACTTTCTCTCATTCTCCCTTGGTAGAAAAACTAGAGGACTTTAAGGACTCTAAAGAAACTATCATGGCGGAGGAAGTAATATATGGAGGTAGAGGTAGAGGTAGAAGAGGAGGAAACAATGGAGACAACAATGGTGAAGGAAATAATGGTAGAAATAGGGAAGGAGACAATTTGTTTGGATTCCCTATAGTTGATGAGGAAACTCATGCAACAATGAAAAATATCTCACCATATGTTCTCCCTAACTTTTATGGATTGCGAAGTGAGGATCCTGAAACATTTCTGTTTGAGTTTGAAGTTGTATGCCGAACTTATGACTATATGGAAGACTCTAAAAAACTCAAACTGTTTCCTTCAACATTGAAGGGAGCTGCTTTGAAATGGTTCATGGGATTAGCCACTCAATCTATTAGGACTTGGAATGATATGAAACAAACATTTTTGGATAGGTACTTGGACTATTGTATGCCCACCAATCACAAGGATGAGGTATTCAAAATGATGCAAAAAGAAGATGAAAATTTGGAAGACTTACTTGAAAGATTTCAATATAACTTGAAAAGAGAAAATATGAGCAACTTAGACGATGAAACCTTGAAAGCCCTCATATTAAAATCCATTAGAGATGAATGGATAGATATTTTAAACATGATGGGGAAAGGAGACATTTATCAACTTCCACTTCGTGATATAACAGAACTATGTGTCCATCTCTCAAGGGGAAAATCTAAAACAGGAAAAGGGCCTAGGGATCCTTCTCTTATTAGGGTTAACAAATCTGCAACTGGATCAGTAAGTAGGGCAGAGATTGGTAACATGCTTGATGAGTTTAAAACTGATATTCTAGGGAGCCTTAGTGAACAACTAGACACCCTTAAAATCCAAAACAAGCAGAAAGCAGAAACAGATGCTTTAGCCATCTTTTGTCCAAAATGTAGAAAGAAACATGCTTTAAGGGAATGTCCCTTGGATGCAAAAGTTGTAGAAACATGTATGATTTGCTCAGAAAATCATGAAATCAAGGATTTTCCTTCAATCCCTGGACTCAAAGCTGTTTTTCAAGAAGATCCAAATTCAATAGAATCTCTCTGTTTTGTCGCAAGGAGACCTTGGCGGGGACAACAATCTCAAGGGTTTAATAACCCTATGAATCTTCAAACCCCACCAAATTGGACTCCTTGGCAACAACCTTGGCCCCAACATCAAAATTCATATCAACCATGGGTACAAGGGATGCAAAATCCTTATGGGAGATTTGCTCAATTTTATCAATATCCTCCATCTTTTCAAAATCAACAAGCTCCACAACTTCCAAACCCAAATCCACAACTTTCATTTCCATTTCCACAACAACAACCGTCTCAACAAAATCCAAATCCTCAACTCATGCTTCCATACCAACAAAAGACAAATCAACTTCCAGCTCAGCCATTGCCAAATCCTAACAATAAGAATCCTCAGACTACTTACATGGTAGAAGGACAACAATTTCCTACCTATATGATTGTTCCTCTCAACGATGTACAACTCAGATCTGGTAGAGTTTTAAAAAAATCTTCTATAAATATTCAAGAGCAAGATACCTCTGAGGAGGACTCTCTTCAAGTTAATAAGGGTTCTGAGGAAGAATCTCTTCAAAATCCAAGCATGCAAAAAGAAAAAGAAAAGTTAACACCCACAACTCCTATAGTTGAGCAACCAACATCTTTATCTACACCTCCTTTTCCTGAAAGACTACAAATTGACAAGTGGGTGGAAAAACAAATCTTGTTGCCTAACTATGACTTTCTAGATGAATTGAAGAATGTTTTTATCAAGATTCCCTTGCTACAAGCCATTCGAGAAATTCCTATTCTAGCAAAAACCATAAAGGAGTTGAGTTTCAAAAGACCAGGAAGGAAACTAAAAGACACAAGAAGAATCCACCTGGTAGGAAAGATTGCGGATATTATGATGGGAAAAATTACCATGCAGAAGTATGTAGATCCAGGAAGTCCAATTGTCAAGACACATATAAATGGGATAGAAATTCCAAACACATTGATTGACTTAGGGGCTGCTATCAACATTATGAGTAGACAGACTATGGAGCAGTTAAAACTTCCTAATCTTCTCTTTACACCTACTTTACTGCAACTTGCAGATCGATCAGTTATTAAACCAGATGGTGTATTAGAAGATATTCCAGTCTCCTTAGATTCTTGGGAATATCCAGTAGACTTTATGATTTTGACTCCCAAGAGTAATCTAGGAGGGCACCCACTTATCTTAGGAAGACCTTGGCTAGCCACGGCTGATGCTTTTATTAGTTGTAGATCTGGGGATATGTACATTTCTAATGGTAATTCGACAAAGAAATTCAATTTGTATCCTCCAGCAAAAGCAATCACAGAAGTAGGAGACAATGAATGGGTTGATGATGAGGACATTATACAACCTGTCTTTACCATTTCGGAAATCAGTGAGGATAGTCAAATTCTGAACACATTAGAAAATTTTGAGACATCTTGAGAATATGACCCCGCACAATTTCAGTTGGAATCTGAAATAGAATATTTATCATCAAGACAAATGTCTCTTTACTCTATGGAAGAGTTTGGTAGTTCTACTATTGAGATTTTTCCAGGAAAAACATTGAATATCAACAAACATTTGGAAAAGTCACAACAAGAAGAACTAACAAAAATCTTGCAAAAACATTCCTCTTTGCATTTGCATGAATTATCTTGACATGAAAGGTATTTGATCCTAAGACTTGCATGTTATGATGCATAGTGTTGGATTTGATAGCAACCAGATTTGAATGAAGATGAAGACATCATTGTTGACATGTGTTGTGCTTGATGACAAACCACACGATGAAGTTATTCTTGACTTGATGGACTTGGTAAATAATGTTTATTTAGCACTATGATGATGAGTGTTGTCCACTGAATGACAACTTACTTGATGAAGTTGTGCTTGATAGAATATGTTCTTAATGAAGGAAATCTGATGAATCTACAGTGTGAACAGAAGGCTATGAAGAAAGGATTTCAGAATGTACTCAAAGTATGATGAAAAAGAGTATGTCTCTTGGTATACACGGATTGGCCTAGGGGAAGTCGCGTATGCACGCGGAAAAGAACGTGCCAAGTCGCGTATGGGCTAAAGCGCTCAAAAAGTGAAAAACCAAGGGTAACCACCATGATATTGACCCATTGTATTGGGTAATGATCCGCCTAATTGACCCCGTCCAGGTAGTTTTTGGCTTATGGTATTGTTTTGGTCCATGGTATTGAAAAAGGGGGCTCATGGTATTGAAAAAGGATAAACCTATATAAGGAGAAGAAATTCATTGTGCAAATGAAGGGGGGCAAGATGTCTGAGCTTGAATGAATACTTCTCTCTGAGGTATATCTGAATGGAAAGGGTTACACTTGAATGATAAATCTGAATGTATGATGCACCAATGATGGAGAAGGGGATCTAGATCTGAATTTCTCTTGTATTTGCTAGATCTGATTATGGAAGGCTTAGATCTGTGATGAGGCGAGCATCTAGGCGAACATCTGTCTGAAGCAAAAGGGTAGATCTGAATTGAATATCTGATCTGATGAAGTATGCTGCTCTGTAATGATTGAAGATCTATACGCTACTTCGCCTCGGAGGAAGCGCGTATATACGCGGCTTCAGCGAAGAGAAAGCGTGTATGCGCAATAAAATATACACTGAGGTATACGCTGGTTTGTGTGGACGGAAGCGCGTATATACGCGACATCAATGAAGTGAAAGCACGTATGCAAACTAGGGTTTGCTGAAGCAAAGGGTATGAAATATCTGATCTGTTCTGCTGTGTTTCTGCTATCTGATCTGTGTTGCTAAGTATCTGTTGGTGATGTATTTTTGTGCTTAAAAGTTTGGAAAGGGTCCAGTCTGGAAATATGATGAAATGTGGCCTGCAAGTGGTGTTCTATTGAAGTTGTTGGATCCAGTGTGAAAATTGATGAAACGTGGTCCAAGGTGGTGCTGAAGGTTGTAGCCTTCGGTCAGGGGGTTGTAGCTCCCTTCCAGGTGAGGCTGGTAAACGAGATCAGGGGGTCGTAGCTCCCTTCCAGGAGAGGCTGGTAAACGAGTCAGGGGGTTGGAGCTCCCTTCCGGGAGAGGCTGGTAAACGAGCGCAGGTGGGTGCCTGCGTGCTGGTCAAGTCTGCGCCAGCACATATGTTGTAAGATGTTTTCTCTATAATAAAATATTGAAGGGTGAGCAACTGCAGCGGTGGTTTTCTCCCGATTTGGGTTTCCACCTAAAAATCCTGGTGTTCATGTGTGATGCTTTGTGTGATGGTTTATTCTGTTCTTACTGCACATGTTTACTGTTTATTGAACATCTGATGAATGAATGATAGAATAATATAAGTGAAGATTTAATGACAGATCTAGATCTCTGTGTATACGCTAGTTTCATAAAGGGGATCAGCGTATATACGCTAGTTTACTGAAGGAAAGTAGCGTATGGGTTTTAAGGAATGAAAAAGTAAAAAGTTTTGAATATGCAGTAAATACTGATTCACCCCCCCCTCTCAGTATTTTTCCCAACAATTGGTATCAGAGCGAGGTCCTTGTGCAGAAGCTTGATCGCTTGAAGGAGATCCGTCGCAATGGGAAGTCAAGAAGGAGTGATGTCTATAAAGCCACCTCTATTCAATGGAAGCAATCTGATATTCTGGAAGGTACGAACAAAAGCATATCTGCAAAGTCTTGGTGCAAATGTATGGGCAATCGTGGAAGAAGGTTATCAATACCCGGCAAGTATTCCTACTGATGCAGCAGAAAGGAAGAAGTATGAAATCAATGCCAAAGCAGTAAATGTCTTATTAGGAAGCATGTCTGAACCAGAATTTGCTAAAGTGATGCAGCTACATTCAGCAAAAGAAATATGGGACAAAATCATTCTAAACTATGAAGGAGACACAAAGGTAAAAAGTGCAAAACTCCAAACTCTTAGAATTGAATATGAAAATTTGAAGATGCATAGTGATGAAAGTGTTGCCAGTTTCTTTCTTCGTCTAGATGATATTGTAAATCGGATGAGAAATTTGGGTAAAAACATGGCTGATACTACTCTGGTAGAAAAGGTCTTAAGATCTTTTACTTCAAAATTTGACTCTAAAGTTTCAGCTATTGAAGAAAGGCAAGATCTGCAATCGCTTACTATTGTTCAATTACATGGTACTCTGACTGCTTTTGAAATGAGACAAGGAGGGCCTTCTCAAATAAGAGAAGCTGCTTTTAAGGCTTCTACAAAAGGAAAGGAAAAGGAGGTTGTCAAAGAATCCAGCTATGTATCCGATGAAGAAGAAGCAAATTTCGTGAGAAAGCTCCAACTAGGTACTGGAAGATTCAAAGGTAAGCTTCCCTTCAAATGTTTTGAGTGTGGTAAAGTTGGTCATTATGCTGCAAAATGTCCTTATAAAAGAAAATAAGTAGTAAGAAGGAATAAAAACCGATCTAGCTCTAAGAAAAGTTACTATGCTAATGAAGATAGTGATGAGTCATCTAATAGTGAGGAAGAATGTGAAGAAGATCTTAGACTTCTCATGGCATTTGAACAAAAAGAAGAAAAGGATACTTTTATGGATGCTTTAGAGGAAAACGATTTTCTTGAAGAAAATAATCAACTCAAACTATGCTTAGAAGAACAAAAGATAATCAGAGAGACCATTGAAAAGCAGCTTGAAGAAGCAAAGAAACATATTGAAAAACTAGAATGTGAAGTGGTAAGTCAAAGAAAAGAAGTTGAGAAAGAAAAAACCTTGAATCTTAGATTTTCTAAAGGATCTGAAACCTTAGATGAGATCATCAAGGTACAACGTTCTCCTCTTATAAAGACAGGTCTTGGATATACCGGAGAATCTTCTCAAAATTCAGCACCAAACTATCTAAAAGCAGTTACAGGTGGTTTACATCATTCAGTCACTCAGCAAGGGAATAAAGGATCTCTACAGGGAAAGCAGGACCATCTCAATTCAAGGTACACTAACAGGGATAGCTTTCAAAGACACTACAACCAACAGGTAAATTCAAATAGAAGATTCCATGATCGCAGAAATTTCTACTTCAATGGGCAATGTTTCACTTGTCACAATTTTGGTCATAAAGCTATTCAATGTGTTGCATATAAAACCATCATGACAAGAGAAGCAAGAAAGAAAAGGTTGGATACTGAACCAAAGAAGAATACCTATAACAATTTTTCTCCTCTTCAAAGTGTAGTTGAATGCACTTATTGTAATAACTTTGGCCATGAAGAATCTGTATGCAGGAACAAGATCCAGCCAAAAGAACATGTTCCCTCAAGCTCTAAAATATGGAAAAAGAAAGAACCACCGGTTGAAAATTGTGGGATAGCATTATTTGCGGAAGGTGAAGAAATCCAATGGTACATTGATAGTGGGTGCTCAAGACACATGACAGGTGACAAAAGCAAACTTCATACTTATAATGCTCTAGAAAAGGAAAAGAAAGTTACATTTGGAAATGATACTCCTGCTGTAATTAAAGGAAAAGGGTCAGTATTTCTAAAAGAAAAAGTGAAGGCTTAAGATGTCATGTATGTGGATGGATTAAGGCATAACCTGTTAAGTGTTAGTCAAATGTGTGATCAAGGAGCAGAAGTGGTCTTCAGTTCCAAATAATGTGTGGTTCATGATCTTGATACAGGTAAAATCATTACAAAAGGAAAAAGAAATCCAAGCAACCTGTATGTACTAAACGGCATAGATCAATGTTACTTAAGAAAGTCTTCAGAAAATTGGCTATGGCATAGAAGGCTGGGGCATCTGAGTTTCTCTCAAATCAACAAAGCAAGCAGACTTCAAGCTGTTCGTGATCTTCCCAAGGTCAATCTTCCGGAAAGTACCATATGCAAATCTTGTCAATTTGGTAAGTAGACCAGAGTACGATTTAATGCCAAAGAAGGATCATCAAGTAAGCCTCTTGAACTCATTCATACTGATATCTGTGGACCTATGCGGAAAAAGTCATTACGTGGGGAAGAATACTATATCTTATTTATTGATGACTACTCTAGAATGTGTTGGATCGGGTTCATTAAACACAAAGATCAAGCACTTGAAAAATTTCAGAGCCTCAAAGCATTGGCAGAAAATGAATTAGATCTAAAAATCAAGTGTCTTATATCTAATCGAGGAGGAGAATATTCATCAAATGAATTCTTTGATTTTTGTGAACAACATGGCATTTAAAGACAGTTCTCTATAGCAGGCACTCCACAACAAAATGGTGTAGCAGAAAGAATGAATAGAACAATTGTTCAAATGGCTAGAGCTATGCTTGCTGATTTTGATGTTCCTGACATGTTCTGGAGTGAAGCAGCACATACAGCAGTTAACATTCTCAATAAGGCTCATGTTCGGGTAAATAGTGACAAAACTCCATATGAACTCTGGTATGGAAATTATCCCACTGTGAGGCATTTTAAGGTTTTTGGAAGTAAATGCTTTATAAAAAATAATGATGAAAAGCTTGGCAAATTTGAACCTAGATCAGATGAAGGGATATTTCTTGGTTACTCATCGTCAAGCAAAGCATTCACATGTTACAATAAAAGGCTTCGAAAGGTTGTTGAATGTATTGATGAGTCTCCCGCAGCTCCTAAAGAAGAAAAACAAACAACAAAAGAAGATGATAGCGACATATGGCCTTCTACATCAGATAGCAATGATATAGACAGTGGATCCAATGAAGAACCTGAAGATGATCTATCTGAAAAAGCTCCATCCAGATATGTTCAAAAGAATCATCCTGAATCTCAAATTTTGGGTGACAAGGAATCTGGTGTACGAACAAGGAGAACTCTTGTAGGAACTTCTAATCATTTGGCACTCATATCCACAATTGAACCACACAATGTCAATGAATCTAGCAAATATGAATGTTGGAGGCAAGCCATGGATGAAGAACTTGTTCAAATTGAAAAAAATGACACTTGGGACTTGGTTCCAAGACCTCATGATAAAAATGTCATTGGAACTAAATGGATTTTCAAGAACAAGTTAAATGAGAATGGGGATGTTGTAAGAAACAAAGCTAGACTGGTTTGCAAAGGGTATACTCAACAAGAAGGTATAGACTTTGAAGAAACCTTTGCTCCTGTAGCTAGACTTGAAGCCATAAGAATGTTTCTTGCTTTTTCAAGTTATCAACAAATCAAAGTTTATCAAATGGATGTTAAATCTGCTTTTCTTAATGGTGATCTAGAAGAATAAGTATATATAGAACAACCGGAAGGATTCATTTTGGGAAATGATGCAAATCTTGTTTGTAGACTTAAAAAGGCTCTATATGGTCTCAAACAAGCTCCAAGGGCTTGGTATTATTGTCTTTACAAATATCTTCATCAACAAGGTTTTTCAAAAGGGTCTGCTGATAGTAACTTATACACAAAAATTGAAAATGATAAACTATTGATTGTGGTTGTATATGTTGATGATATCATTTTTGGGAGCAACAAAGAATCTTTGAGTCAAAAATTTTCTTCTGTCATGCAGCAAGAATTTGAAATGTCTTTACTTGGGGAACTAACATTCTTTCTTGGCTTGCAAGTGCATCAAACGGCAAATGGTATTTTCCTATCTCAAGCAAAATATCTTAAGCAAATTCTGAAGAAGTATGGCATGGAAGAATGCAAACCTGTAAGTACACCAATGATAACCGGATGCAGTCTTAGTTCTATTGATGATTCTCCCACAGTGAATCAACCAGAATACAGATCGATGATTGGAAGTCTACTTTATCTCACTGGGACCAGACCAGACATTATGCATGCAGTTGGGATTGTTGGACGATTCCAAGATAATCCAAAAGAGTCTCACCTTCAGGCTGTCAAAAGGATATTCAAATATCTACAAGGAACTCAAGATTTTGGTCTATGGTATCCAAAAGATGCTGATCTTACTCTTCATGCTTACACTGATGCAGATTGGGCTGGAAGTGTTGATGATCGGAAAAGCACTAGTGGTGGTGCATTCTATATGGGACCCCGGTTAGTATCTTGGTTCAGCAAGAACCAAAATTCTATTGCCTTATCTACAGCAGAAGCAGAATATGTGGCTGCCGCATCTTGTTGCACTCAACTCCTTTGGATGATGCAAACCTTACAAGATTTTCAAATCAAATGTACTCCTCCTGTCCCCATTAAGTGTGACAATACAAGTGCCATCCGTATTTCAAAGAATCCTGTTATGCATTCAAAGACCAAGCACATTCCCATCAAGTATCACTTCTTACGTGAACAAGTGCTTGAGCAAACAGTGAAGTTGGAGTATGCACCCTCCAAAGAACAAGTTGCTGATATCTTTACCAAACCTCTGCCCAGGGAAGCGTTCGAGTATCTAAGATAGAAGCTAGGAGTGTTCTCTGCCAGTCAAAAGAACAAATCTGCATAAATTTAGAATATGGAAGTGGATACGCGGGTTTCATGAAACACAGTCGCGTATATACGCGAGTTCCTGCACATAAAACCGCGTATGTCTGATTTCTAACAATTTTCTGCTTGGAGTCAGCTCTCTTCAGCACAGCTGCAGTGCTCTTTGGTATCTCTGATACTGTCTGGTATCTCTGGTGGTGTTCCAGTTCTCATAATTCTGTTTCTAATGTTTTGATGAAGATGCCTTGATGATTTGTTGGTGAAAGTGTTCAGGATGCACAAACTAAGGGGGAGCCTTAGTCATATGAAAAGGATGCATGGATGCACAGATTCAGGGGGAGCATTAGCTTTGCTGAGTATAATGCATTATGTTGGTTCTGTTATATGATCTCTCTTGAGGTCTTCTTGGTATTGATTATGAAAAGTCATATTTGTATTTTTGATGAAAAGGTCATGTAGAGACCCATGATGTAAATTGTAATATTCAGTCATGTAAGGACTTGTCAAATTTTGTAAACTCACTTGGTTGAGTAGCTGAGTCAAATGTGTAAACCCACTTGGTTGGGTAGTTGAAGTCTCATGTATAAATCCACTTGGATGGATAATTGATGTAAGTATGAGTCTTTGGTGATAGGAAGTTCATAGAGTCATATACTTCTTTGAAAAATATGTTTGCAGATTCAGCATGAACTCAGGGGGAGCTTGGCCACTTCAGTACATATCAGTTCTGCAGAACGCTTCTTCCACATGAGAAGAAAAGGGGAAGAGTATGTTGGTTTTTGATCCGCCCTTTGCCCTTGATGTCAAAGGGGGAGAGTGACATGGTGTTTGAATGAAGAGAAGATAATGATGTCAAAAATTTGGGAGAGTGACATATTTGAGAGAGTGACATGGTATCTATCTGCTATGGTAACCAAACACCATCGTGGTTGCCATCAAGTCCAAAGGGGGAGATTGTTGGAAATATGATGCAGAGTGTTGTCCTTGATGGCAACCCACTGAATGAAGATGAAGACATGCGACTGTTGACATGTGTTGACCTTGATGACAAACCACCTGATGAAGTTATTCTTGACTTGATGGACTTGGTAAATAATGTTTGTTAGCACTATGATGATGAGTGTTGTCCATGAATGGCAACCCACTTGATGAAGTTGTGCTTGATAGAATATGTTCTTAATGAAGGAAATCTGATGTATCTACAATGAGTACAGAAGGCAATGAAGAAAGGATTTCAGCATGTGCTAGATTCTATGATGAAAAAGAGTATGTCTCTAGGTATACATGGATTGGCCTAGTGGAAGTCGCGTATGCACGCGGAAAAGAACGTGCCAAGTCGCGTATGGGCTAAAGCGCTCAAAAAGTGCAAAACCAAGGGTAACCACCATGATATTGACCCATTGTATTGGGTAATGATCTGCCTAATTGACCCCGTCCAGGTAGTTTTGGGCTTATGGTATTGTTTTGGTCCATGGTATTGAAAAAGGGGGCTCATGGTATTGAAAAAGGATAAACCTATATAAGGAGAAGAAATTCATTGTGCAAATGAAGGGGGGCAAGATGTCTGAGCTTGAATGAATACTTATCTCTGAAATATATCTGAATGGAAAGGGTTACACTTGAATGATAAATCTGAATGTATGATGCACCAATGATGAAGAAGGGGATCTAGATCTGAATTGCTCTTGTATTTGCTAGATCTGATTATGGAAGGCTTAGATCTGTGATGAGGCGAGCATCTAGGCAAACATCTGTCTGAAGCAAAAGGGTAGATCTGAACTGAATATCTGATCTGATGAAGTATGCTGCTCTGTAATGATTGAAGATCTATACGCTACTTCGCCGCGGAGGAAGCGCGTATATACGCAGCTTCAGCGAAGAGAAAGCGCGTATGCGCAATAAAATATACACTGAGGTATACGCCGGTTTGTGTGGACGGAAGCGCGTATATACGCGAAATCAGTGAAGTAAAAGAGCGTATGCAAACTAGGGTTTCCTGAAGCAAGGGGTATGAAATATCTGAGCTGTTCTGCTGTGTTTATGCTATCTGATCTGTGTTGATATGTATCTGTTGATGATGTATGGTTGTGCTTAAAAGTATGGAAAGGGTCCAGTATGAAAATATGATGAAATGTGGCCTGCAAGTGGTGTTCTATTGAAGTTATTGGATCCAGTGTGAAAATTGATGAAACGTGGTCCAAGGTGGTGCTGAAGGTTGTAGCCTTCAGTCAGGGGGTTGTAGCTCCCTTCCAGGTGAGGCTGGTAAACGAGATCGGGGGTCGTAGCTCCCTTCCAGGAGAGGCTGGTAAACGAGTCAGGGGGTCGTAGCTCCCTTCCAGGAGAGGCTGGTAAACGAGCGCAGGTGGGTGCCTGCGTGCTGGTCAAGTCTGCGCCAGCACATATGTTGTAAGATGTTTTCTCTATAATAAAATATTGAAGGCTGAGCAACTGCAGCGGTGGGTTTCTCCCGATTTGGGTTTCCACCTAAAAATCCTGGTGTTCATGTGTGATGCTTTGTGTGATGGTTTATTCTGTTCTTACTGCACCTGTTTACTGCTTATTGAATATCTGATGAATAAATGATGGAATGGTTTAAGTGAAGATTTAATGACATATCTAAATATCTGAGTATACGCTAGTTTCATAAAGGGGATCCGCGTATATACGCTAGTTTACTGAAGGAAAGTAGCGTATGGGTTTTAAGGAATGAAAAAGTAAAAATATTTGATTATGCAGTAAATACTGATTCACCCCCCCCCTCTCAGTGTTTTTCCCAACATTGCATCCATCATATCTATATTGAGGAAAACAGTAGACCAATCAGACAACCTCAAAGAAGGATGAATCCAAATCTTAGGGAGATAGTGAAAGAAGAGCTCCAAAAATTTCTCAATGTAAACTTCATTTATCCAATTTCAGATAGCCGATGGGTTTCTCCTTTGGTTATAGTGCCTAAAAAGAATGGTAAATGGAGGGTATGAATTGATTACAGGGAATTGAACAAAGCAACTTTGAAGGATCACTTTCCTTTGCCTTTTATTGATCAGGTATTAGATACATTAGCAGGTAAAAAGTACTTTTCATTTTTGGATGGTTTTAGTGGCTATAATAAAATACAGGTAGCACTTGAAGATCAAGATAAGACCACATTTACTTGTCCATGGGGAACTTTTGCCTACCGAGTGCTTCATTTTGGGTTATGTAATGCACCAGCAACATTCCAAAGAGCAGTACTAGGAATTTTTTCTGATCTAATCCATGATTGTGTAGAGGTTTATATGGATGATTTTATAGTTTATGGTAATTCATTTGAAGAAGCATTAGAAAATTTGGAAAAATTTCTCATAAGATGTAAAGAAACAAACCTTTCATTAAGCCATGAAAAATGCTTTATGATGTTTACTGAAGGGATTGTTTTAGGACATCATATTTCAGGAGATGGGATTAAGGATGATAGATCAAAAGTTGAAGTCATTTCCAAGTTGCATATTCCAAATTGTCAAAAAGATGTTAGAAGTTTTCTAGGATTTACTGGTTACTATAGAAGATTTATAGAAAACTTCACTAAAATAGCATCTCCACTCTTCAAATTGCTTACAAAAGACTGTGAATTTAAATGGGATCTTGATTGTCAATTAGCTTTTGAAACTTTGAAAACAAGAATATCTGAAGCACCTATCTTGAGAGGACCAAATTGGAAACTCCCTTTTCATATTTCTACAGATGCTTCAGATACATCTCTAGGAGCTGTGTTGGGTCAAAAAGATTTAATACCTTATGCCATTTATTACACCAGTAAAAATTTGACTCCCACAGAGTTGAACTATACTGTGACTGAAAAAGAGTTTTTAGTTGTTGTTCATGCAATTAATAAGTTTAGACATTACATAACAGGCTATGAAACTTTTATTCATACTGACCATTTTGCAATTAGATATTTAATGAACAAACCTGTTACTAATGGCAGAGTGACAAGATGGCTCTTACTTTTGCAAGAATTCAATATTACTGTGTTGGATAGACCAGGAAAACAAAATACAGTAGCTGATTTCTTGTCTAGGATTGAGAATACTAAAGAAGATTCTCCTGTAGAGGATAAGTTTCCTGATGAATACTTGTTTGCAGTAACTATTAAGACTCCTTGGTATGCAGATATTGCTAACTATTTGGTTACGGGGAAACTACCTTCACATTTATTTCCAAGTGAAAAATGAAACATTATTCAGGAGAGTTCAAAATATTCATGGATTTATAACGAATTGTTTAAAACAGGGCCAGATCTTGTGATCATAAGATGTGTCAGGGAAGATGAAATGCCTGATATTCTTAAGGCATGTCATGATGAACCATGCGGCGGACACTTTGCAGACAAAAGGACGGCCTATAAAATCCTCTCTTTAGGATATTATTGGCCTTCCCTCTTCAAAGATACAAAACAATATGTCAAAAGGTGTGACAGCTGCCAAAGAGTAGGGAAACCTACCCTTTCAAATGAAATGCCATTGCAAACACAGGTACTCATTGAACCCTTTGAAAAGTGGGCTTTAGATTTCATTGGACCTATTAATCCACCATCCAAACAAAAGAAGTATATATTGGTTTGTACTGATTATGTTACTAAATGGGTAGAAGCCAAAGCATTAGTATCTGCTACTGAAAATTCGGTTGTTCATTTTCTTTATGAGGATATTTTTACTCGCTTTGGTGTTCCAACAGAAATTGTGACAGATCAGGGGAGCCAATTCACATCCAATTTGGTGGAGAAGTTGATGGAAGAATACAAAATCAAGCACAGAAGATCTACTCCTTACCATCCACAAGAAAATGGTCAAGTGGAGTCCAAAAACAAAGTTCTTGAAAGTATCATCACCAAAACTGTTCATCTACATAGAAGAGATTGGGCATAAAGGCTTCCAAAAGCCTTGTGGGCCTACAGAACTACATGGAGGAATACAACAGGACATTCTCCCTATGAACTTGTTTATGGGAAAGAAGTATTTCTCCCCATTGAGTTCCAAGTCAAGACCTTCAAGATAGTAGTTCAGTTGGGGATGGACTTATCAGAAGCCCAAAAGCATAGAATGGAGCAGTTGAATGAGCTAGATGAGATCAGACAAGAAGCAATTCTAAGAACTGATCTAGTTCAATATAAAAGAGCTAAATGGCATGACAAGTATATCAAAGAGAAGAAGTTTCAAGAAGGAGATTGGGCATTGGTATTTGATTCCAAGTTTAAAGATTTTCAAGGAAAATTTCAGACTCATTGGCTTGGGCCATATGAGATTGACAAGATCTTTAGCAATGGAGCTGTAAGAATCAAGACCATTGATGAATTTCAAACTCCTCTTATTGTGAATGGCCATAGATTGAAAGTTTATCATAAGCCACTCTCCAAAGAGGATTTTGTCAAAATGTTTCAAGAAAGTTCTGCAATCAGGCTGGTACAGAAGAATTCTTCTTCTCCACCAGCCTAGCTTTTGTTCTTTTCAGTTATTAAAAAAAAAAAAAAAAAAAAAAAAATGAAAAATGGTATAAGCCTGAAAACCAATCATTGATTGGCAGTCTTATACAGAAAATATAGGGTGAAAATCAGGAACACCTGACACTCTATATTTTCCAAAAAAAATCCCTCTTTCATTTCACAAGCTTTGTCACCACCCACTCCATTTCATCCCACTTCATGCCATTTCATTTCATTTCCATTTCACTTCATTCCACTTCATTTTATCCATTTCATTCCATTCCATCAATAAAAATCTTTTTCATGACCATTTCCATCTGGTCATTTGTCATTTGTTCATTTCCATTCATCCAAGTAATAGCTGTGTCAGTTTCTGCAGCTGACATCTGTTTCCGCAGCTGACTCCAGTTTCCGCAGCCAGAAGCAGATTCCGCAGCTACTACTATGTTTTCAAAAAGAATGTACAGTCAGATGTTATTTCCATAATTATGAAATAAAATGCAGGTGAGAGGATAAAAAATGAAGACATGGAGCATTCAAGACACCAATGGAGATCAATTAGTTGAAGACCAAGGGAAAAGGCAAAGATTCCAAAGGTATGAATAAAATTTATTTCAAATAGCATTGAAAAAAACACATTTTTATATAGTTCTGAACCATGAGCTCTATCCATTACGTGCAATGATTATATTGACAATTCCGTAGCCTTTCACGATCTCCATATTATCCTCTCGCATTCATTCACAAATGGTTCCATCATTAAATTCCCGATTTTCACTCATGATCCAATATTCCACCGGTGATAATGAGACGTATTTGATTTGACCAAGGACTCTTACAGCCGCATAAATTCATAACCGTTGATTGAAACGTGCTCATATTTATTGTGCAGCCACCAAAATTCAAAACGCTGCCGAATGTGTTATACTTTGTTAATCTCTCTGTCGTGTCTCTGTCGTGTTTATGAAACCCCACTCTGTTCTGTCTCACTCCATTTCGTTCATTGTGCTCATTCTCACTCTCGGATATCTACCCACAGTCTCACTCCATTCCATTTATGGTGCTCATTCCCATTTTATGATACATTCCCACAGTCATTGTGCTCGATCCTGTGCATTCAATCGTTCTATTTCCATTTGAACCCTCACGCAGGCAAAGTTGTGAAGAGCAGAAAAGGGAAATGGGTAAATTACTAAGAGCAGAGCCGGAAGGACCGAAGTTTATGGAGGGTTATCCGCAAATAAGGGAGATATTGAAGAAAGCAAAATAGCTGCGTTTTATCCAAAAATTCAGAGGTTATCACAAAGAAGTTACGAAAGCATTTGCAAGTTCATTTGATGGCTTGGAAGCGGAGATTGGAGACCTTAAGTTTGTGGTCAATGAAGCATCTATAGCAACAACCACAGAACTCCTTCAGGAGGGTGAGCGTTGGTTTAAAAATAAAAGCATCAGTGATGAAGCATGGAGGACAATCTTACGAAACCAAGGTATGGACATAACTATTTTTAAAAGAGGAATTCCTGTGCATGCATTGAAAGAAGAATGGGCTACTTTACTGCTAGTTGTTCAGAAATTCATTACATGTGAAGGTCATTTTGGGTCCATGTATATGTACCATACCAGGCTATTGATGAATTTTCTAGAAAATCAAACTCTCAATCTCCCATATTTTCTATTCAATAGCTTGAAGAAAATGGCTGTGACTGTTCAGAAACACTTAGGAGATGTAGAGCCCCATCTATATCACCACGGCCTTGTAAAAATTCTGATTGAAAAGGAGTTGAAGGAAAAGAAAGATACATGGGAACAATTTCTGGTTGGAAATTTCTTTGAGGAACCTCAGGAAATTCCTGAAGGTAGTTCAACAAGAAGGAGTAGAAGAAAAAGAATAAATGTTGAAACCCAAATTACTCCTACTCAGGAAATTCCTGCAGCTAGCACAGCAAGAAGAAGTAGGAGGAAAAGAACAATTGATGAAATCCAAAATACTCCTACTACTACTATGGAAAGAACTGATAGGGAAGAGAGACTGGTAAAAAGGAAGAAGAAGGAAATCAAGGGTAAGAAGCCAATAGCACCAAAAGAGAAAGAAACTATTGAGGCTGTACATAAAACTCCTTCTTCTGAAGAAGAAGATCATCAAGTGCTATCTGAAAGATTAGTTTATCTTCAAAAACAGTCATCTATACCCAAGAAGGCAGAGAAAGGAAAACAAAAACAAAAGGATAGTGTACCACAGCGTGTGAGGAGAAGCAGCAGACTTAAAGGAAAATTGAGGAAAACACAAATTAAGGGTCCTCATTTCATTGATTTGGGTGAGGAGACATCTGAACAGTCCCCAACTGACCATATTCCATCTCAGTCAGTTAGTGAACCTGGTTCATTTCATTCCCAATCAGACATTGAACATACTCCATCCTATTCTCAGCAAGATATTGATGTAAGCCCTCCTCAGCCAGATTTTGAAAATAACTCTCCTTCACGGCATTATGGGGACAGCCCAATAAAAATGACACCTGAAATAGACCCCAAGCAGCAGGAAGTATATTACTATATAGAATCTTTGGAAAAGGCAGCCACAGGTCCAAGTACTTCTTCCATTCAGCCTCATACATTGCAGGATGATTTGGTCCAATCACTAAAACAGGAAATTTTTGAGCTGGAGCTTTTAAATAGGCACATCAAAAATGAAAATGAAACATTGAAAGAACAAGGCAACTTGGACAAAATCATCCATGATAATACCATGCTACATTTGGGAATATGGCAGAAGAAGAATAAGAAACTGAAAAGGAAATGCCAGAAGTTGAACAGAGCACTTGTTAATATCAAATTTAGGTGCTTAATGAAGAAACCCAGAATGTTGGCAGTACCAAGGAAGAAGAGGAGAAGATTAGATGTGCTGGCTGAAGTATCAAGGCACATGAACTGAAGAAAAATTATCAAAATTTTGGTTGCATGAGGACATGCAACACCTTCACAGTGAGGGTATGTTGAGTCTCAAATCTGCATCTTTTCCATACACTTTTCTATACCTTTTTCACTCACCTAAACCTCCCAAATTGTCAATATCATGTGCAAAAGAGCATATAACATGGTTTTTAATTATATTTTTGTGTTTTCTATTTGATCTAGATTTTGTTCATTCAGCTGCGGAATCTTGCCACTTTCCGCAGCTGCTGCAACTTTCCGCGGCTATTTTGTGAAACTCTATGCTACAGGTGTCTACAAGGAAAACGAGCCACATGGGCAGGTCAGGAATGACGTGGACATGGTTCGTGTCCTATTGGTTCAAGAAAACTCATCCAAAGAAGCCGCGGTCAAAGGCATCCACATGGAAGTCAACCATGGAGTCTCATGTCGGCAGGACTCTGTTTCGTGTCACATGAAGATTCATACGGCCGTTTCTAAGCCTGCGGAGGATAAATCGACATCTGTACAGGGCTCCAGAGTCGAATTCAAGC
Source organism: Pinus albicaulis (assembly GCA_034641835.2). Lineage (NCBI taxonomy): Eukaryota > Viridiplantae > Streptophyta > Pinopsida > Pinales > Pinaceae > Pinus > Pinus albicaulis. The sequence continues at coordinate 656,055,164 of CM076582.1, read as the reverse complement.
ATCCACCTCTCGAAGATTTACTTTCCAACACGGCCATGATCCTAGATCCGTGGACGTAGTGGTCTACGTGCTCTCCACCAGCATGAACTTTAGGAGATAGTTATATTTCTTTTGTTATATATAATGCGTTTGCATACGCATATAGAGTTAGTCGATGTTAGTCTCTGTTATCTTTTATTAGTCTGCTCTGTAGTGTGATTACGCTGCACTTGTGCCGTAACATCATTATGTAATGACTGCTTTTTAATATAAGAAGACTCTGTTTTCCAACTTAATTCGTATTTGAGGACCGTTGCCAAGGCTGGTGTAGAGGGCCCCTGCTCAGCTAAGGTTTTGTGTATTAGTGTATATTTCTCATTTCGTTTCTTTAAAGCTCATTGTGTCATAATCCATTCATATGTTCATACATTGCATTTGTTTCATTTTTGTTTATACACTTCCATAATTTCCATTTCATTTTTGTCTTTCATGCTTTATGATTGTTAATCACTGATCAGTGTTCTTGTTTCAGGTTATAGATAGGCAGCCCAGGCATTTTCATAGCTTTTTGACTAATGACATGGAACTAACATTGTTCTGCTGCTAATTTTCTTTTCATAGCTTTTGTTTAATTTCAGTATTGCTTATCTGCTTCAGTAGTTAAATTTAGATATACTAAGCTGCTCATAGCATCTTCAGTTGCCTCCGAAAGCCACAGCTGGACTGATGGTGAGGGATTGTATTATGAAATGTTTAGTTTAGTATTAGTTTCTTTTCTACAAATCTAGATATATTAAGCTGCTCATAGCATCTTCAGTTGCCTCCGAAAGCCACAGCTGGACTGATGGTGAGGGATTGTATTATGAAATGTGTAGTTTAGTATTAGTTTCTTTTCTGCAAATTTAGATATATTAAGCTGCCCATAGCATCTTTAGTTGCCTCCGAAAGCCACAGCTAGACTGATGGTGAGGGATTGTATTATGAAATGTGTAGTTTAGTATTAGTTTCTTTTCTGCAAATTTAGATATATTAAGTTGTGCATAACATCTTCAGTTGCCTCAGCCACAATTTGGACGTGGTGAGGATTGAATCATGAATGTATGGTTTTGATATTAGTTTTCTTCACTCAAAAGATTAGATATCAGTGACCCTTCAAGACCATTTATGATTACTTCCGAAAATCATAAATTTGGACTAATGATGAAGGATCGAGAAGATAAATTAATGTCGATGAAGATTTATTTTACATTGTTGCAATTTTGAATTTCCTTAAGCATAGTTTATTTTATGTTTAGTATTGACAAAAATGGTTGGTTTTCATGCTCACTAGTTCCCTTTGTTGATTTATTAGATTAGCGGCTACCTTTTTATTTTATTGGCACATTTTCATTTCTTTAGTCTTGTCATTGTAAATTTCAAATTCTTTTAGATTTAAATTTATTAAATCATTATGAGGATATCATTTCCTTGAACAAACATAACCATCTTGTTTTTCATTTTAGAATTTCAATTTTACCTTCAGCTAAAAGCGACAAAAAGTTAAGAAATAGGTTATCTTGCACATATAGTGCGCCACACTTCCATCACCATCTTAATGGACAAAATTAAATGCGTAATTTAGGATACCAAATTGACCAAACAATGGTACTTATTTATTTTTGGACCTTGAGGGGTAAACTCTTATTCTTGTTGACACGTGAATCCACTAGCTTCATTAACGCAGTAATATTAAGCACTTGAGGGGCTTCCAAGCATAGGTTGTAGTAGGCACCATTGTAATACCAACCATAAACTTCTGGAGAATAGCTTCATTTCTTGGATTGTACCGTGAGGTCATCCAAGTGGGATAATATGAGATGATCCAAATCATGGAAGATATAATTCATGGGCCGTAAAAGGTGGCTCCAGTAAAATTCTTAAGACCCAATGGCACAACTTGACATGTGAATGTGCGCCTACCAGGCAGAATGTAGTTTATACTATCTATGTTGATTTAAATGATTGTGTTTTAATCTCATTTCATGAAGGACAAGGCCTCATGAATAGCACAAGAATCAATGAAGACTACGAAAGGGTAGTAGTTGTCTTTGGGAAAAGCTTGCTTAAATCTCTAAAAATTGACAAACCTCCGGATAAATTTTATTTTTTCATGATGGGCATGGTGGTTGAAAAACCCACAATGTGTAAGACCTGGGATAATCCATATAAGAAGCTGTATGAGCCCCTTGTTTGACTACCAGCTGATGGTGGTTTGACATCGCCAGGGACCGGTGATACGTCGGTGCCAAGTGTGAAATGTGGTATTCTCACATGGTGGGGCTTAGCCCCAGAATTTTAATAATCCCATGTGAAGATATCCGTACTCTTTGTAATAAGTCCGTATAAGAAACTACCTCTATCCTGGGGAGAATGATGCCCATAGCGAGATTTATCTGGGCTTTTTCCTAGTTTTCTTGAGATATTCACCTGAATAAGCATAAATATTCGACATATTCCCTTATTCAAATGACCAAAGGAGAAGTGAAACGAATACTTTTTACGGAAGTAATTATTTAGATTCAAAGGTGTAAATATTCCGGGTTTTTTGTGTTGCTATGCATAAACTTTTGGAAGAAAAAATGAGCAAGGATGCATTTCATCCCATGGAAAATCCGGTTCCATCATGGCCTTCAAAAATATCCTCATCATAATAAAGCAGGATATCTAAGGGGTGATTAGTTTTTACAAGGCCGGTGAGGAATTGCTCCAGCTTCAACAGAGATGGTCAAAAAACATGAATATGATGATGTGGTTGGGATGTCACGAATCAGATGAGGAAGTGAGCGTGTGCCTCACTGTAGTTGCCTGGTACGGGGCCAAGGTATTACTATCATTGTGAATTTGTAGCGCATTGACATGATGGAAAGATGAGAAGACAACATAAGTCATGGTTACCATGCATGATGAGATGAATCATATATGGGGTTATCTGTCGTCACTACATGGTGGAATAATTTTTGTAATGATTGTTTGTTTCGTAGCGAGAGAAAATTCATACCTCTTTGTGGTGTACCAAGGGTACAAGTGTCTTATTTTGTGGGATGCATATGTACAGGTGCCCAAATTTTCGCAACAAAGGGAGCTTTCTATAATATGATCATGGCTCGTGTTGGGGCTGTCACATGGAGTAAGTGTATCACCAAGTATATTGTATTCGTGATTTAGAACGACGAAAATACGTAGGATGGTGATAGGATACATTTAGAACAAGAGCCAATGCTATCGCTTCCTATTTTAGACTTGTGTGATTTGGCTCTCGTGGGATTTTTTATTTTAACGCTTCTCTAGCCACTTAGCCTTGGAAGGAGATGGTAATTATTGTAGAAATGAAAGAAAATTTGCAGCATAAACGTACATTTTCTGCTGATTAGAGAGATGGATATAGTAAAAGTGTTGTGACCATGCGAAGACAATCGAATTCTATTGAGTTATCGACATTTATTGAACATGTGGTCCTTTTAATTGCATAGGTAACATGAAAATGTTTGGCCGGTTTCACACTCACAGGGACAATTGGTTGTCTTGGATTTCCTAGGTTTTGGTGAAAATGGGGGAAGTCATCACGTGTACCGCCGCCTAGGTTGAAAATTCGGAAACCGAATAACATGGCTTATTGTACTAATATGTATGGCACTAATATAAGTCGAATTTGGGGGATGTAAGGAAGAATGCCGAGCGTGATGGTTGTTCGAAAATAAGACAATATTGTCACTCTTTCATCTTCTCCAATCCCTTTGGACCACCGTATTGATTTTTGGTACCATTTGATAAATGGTACCTCAAACCCTGACACCGAGTTATCATATGAACAAGTGCACAAGAAGAAGGCCAGAAAGTGATCATGATTGAGGTTGGTTGGGGATGGCAATTTCCCCCCCTTGTGAGTGTTTCTTCAAATATGAAAAGGATGGACCGTTTTCATTATCCTTGGTTTTTAACTTTCTATCGACTCGAGTTTGATATGTCCGACAATATGGGTTATGGCCCAACATAGACAATCTAATGCCAAATTAAATGAGGAATATAGGGACTAAAGGAATCAGAAAGAGCCTTATACACCAACAGAATAGTTAAATCTTCCTTTGCTGCTTCAGGAATGTTGACTAAAATAATATTTGAAACAACTCTAGAGTTACACAAAATATTGATGAAGTGATGAAATTCATCGGAGGTGCAAAGTTGATTGGAGTCGAGGATGGTTATGGGTGATAGGTGGCTGGTCTGTGGACCGTATTTCTCCTAAATATACAATATGGTCTCGTTATTTTTCATATCATTTGAGTTGTAGTGTTGTTGTGTATTTTGTGTCCTAGTCACCTAAGTCGTGTTTTCACGATGAAGTATCACATGAAATCCAACATAGACAAAAATTGGATAGATGAAGCAACGATGGCCGTGGTGGTTTTTCCAACATATGGTAATGATCCGATCATCTTGGGGGAACACTATCACCCCAAAGACAACAGCGATTGTAGTCATGGTATGGTTGATATAATTAATTCGAGGAGTATATTGTAGTTCAGTTGTGCATTCAATACCTCAATGTATACTGTAGATTGTTCTGTTGAAGGAAAATCACGAAATTTATAAAGTATTTGGGTAACAGTGGCGCCCTCGTCGTATGCTCTAAGCACGATGTCGCATGGTTTTTAATCAGGATCCCGTAATCTCGTTTATTTTATTTGGACACAAGATACATGTGAATGCTCCTTCATCCACACGCTAATAGCGGAATGGTGATATTATGAACCGAAAACCAACATTCAGAAAGTGACCAGAGAAGGAAGCTCAGGGCCTACCATGTTCAGATCAAAAACCATTAGGCGCGAATTGGAAGGGTTGATTGCACCACGTGAGAAAGTAAGGCTTTTTACGAATTGGAAATGATTGCGTAACTTCCAAATATGACATATGGAATTATGATTGTGCCAACTATCCAGCGATATCGCAGTTGCGAGCGCGCATTTATAAGATCATGTGCCTCGGGTTGGCCTCATTTATTTTTCTTTTAAACGAACAGTGTGTATTTTGGAGACAGCGACCGTGTGTCGTTCGTACCAAGCTGATGAGCCATCCCAGGTGCATCGAGTTCTATAGCTTGTTTGGCACTTCTTTTCTACCGTGTACCATGTAACTGTGTTTCTCCTCCTGTGATAATTTTGGGGTGTTTGTTGTTGCTGGGCGTTAACCACTCACAGTGGGAAAGCTTTTCTGCTACTACAAAGAAGCCTGCTAGTATTCTCTTTCGATTGCTCTGTAGTTTTTCAACTTAGTTTGCATATTGCATTAGGGGAATTTTGAGTGTCTAAAATGGGCCTCCAAGGAAGTTATAAAATAATAGGAAATAATAAAATAAGATTTGATGACATCATCAAATTTTAGAGGGAAAAGAAAACTACTTTTTCAACTTATTTTCAACTTATCTCTCAAAATATTTACTCACATTTCGAGCGTATATCATTGGAGCAAAATTTTGTATCACATTCAAGAGTTCACAACATTGATGATTTCGTTAATTAAAATTTAGAAATACATGAAAAACGTGATTGTAATAATTTTTATGTATTTCTTATTTTTCATGTAGTAGGGTCCATCGAAAGTATGCAACATGGGTACTCCTTGGATGAGGAATTAAATTTTGCATCAAACGAGTACCTCACCGGAAATTTGAGTAAAAATTGTGATATGTTGAAAATACGATGAAAAGTAGTTTTATTATTTTATTATTTTTTAATATTTTTACCCTTTTACTTAAAAATGGTGAATCATCCCCCATGGTTGACATAATCATCTTGAATCCTGTTGTCTTTAAAATATTTTTTAAAAGGTTTTTCTTAGAAATGGTTTTATTCCCACCCCTGTCGGTAACAGCTAGTTCACTTATATGTGCACAAAGTGATTTGTCCTTATACTCGGTCTCTTGTTTCCTTTGGGAGCATGGTTTGGGATCTTGCTTTGATTGTTGTTATACCCAAAGGTTAGATCATGGGGAAATGTTTATCACCGCCCCTATCCCGAGTCTCCCTTTCACTTATTCCTTGGCTTATTATTTGGACTATTGGATAGATTATTATTGCTTCCTCCTCGTCATAATATTGTCACTATTGAGCCTCGGGATGGTTGCAGGTATTGCCGAAGGTTCACTAGTGTAGACGTGTTATAAGATTTTGTATGTGAAAATGGGTATCGTGTCTTCCGTCCATGATTGACGATGATTTCGGGGAAGCCTTCTTGTAATAGAATTATGAGTCGAGTATCGCTCCATTGTAAGGGAGGATATGAGAATCCTTATTGTTGATGGTATGCCATCACCATATTCATCATATTCTCGCAGCGTACTATTTTTGATGGTATCCAAGTCGCGACACATTCTCGAGCAGAATCATAAGAGTATCTTTGGGTACCTGTTACCGCTACTTAGGTGACCTGGGTTAAGGACCTATTTTCAAACCATTTGCATTATTCTAGGCACCCGTAATTTCCATAAGTTCTACATAGTAGCCCTGAGCTGTGATACTGTAAATATATCCCCGATTGGGTGTGTAGCTGAGTTCAAGTTGTTGGACTCAAGGCATAAAGTGCCTCTCTAAAATGTGAAGTCATGTCGCCAAGCCTTTTGAAATCTCAGCCGTAGAAAGCTAAACAAGTCCAACAACACCATGTCATCACTGAAGCTATACAACCATGGGCTGTCGTTATTTATGGAGATGGTTTGACACATGGACACCAGTGCCGTTCGAAATGTCGTAGTTCCATTCCCAAATCATGATGTACGGGAGATGAAGAAGAGGAGAATGGTAGAGAGTGGCACTAAAGGTTCCAAGGAGAAGAAGAAGACTGCTTAACAAACCATTTCACCACAGCCCTATTAGGTGTAAGGAAAGATTCTGACCTTAATGGTATCATCAATGATATTATTAATGAATCAGCAGGGAAAGTCAAAGACATGATTGGTTCTTCCACTTACACCCCTTGAATTGTGTATATGCAAATGGAGCTTCATGCGCGTGGGGGTTATTAGCGATGAGAAATGGCGTCATTAGTTAACTTCATTGTTATATCTAGAAGATTAAGTGATGCAAGAGAAGATTAACTCCATTGGAATTCCATTATATATCGTGGAAAACAGTAGCCCTGATGAGCATAGGGAGGCCTTAGAAGCATACCCTATGGAGTGCTCCCGATGAATGTTTTGTGGTGATTCCCAAAGGGGTAGCGCTCCTCTACCCTCTAGGGTTGTAGGAGGGGTTGAGTCCGGTGACCGGGGTTTCACTAGTGTGGTGCTCATGACCCTTTGGGCCAAGTTCACAGATGCCCGATAAAGGATGAAATCGATAATGGTGGCAAAGATGTCTTCCTCGACACCGAAATAGTGGGAGACCTTAGCACTCCTCCTGGTCGGGGGATGTCCGGTGAAACCCCAGATGATTTTGGTCCTGTTGGGTCTTACTACAGTTTATTTGGAAGGTCAAGGATATTTTGGTTTTTTGGAGTGGAAGGAGGATTTGTATCATAGAAAACACAATCACATGTAGAAATGTTAAAAAATACATAAGAGGTAATTTATTAATTTAAATGTATGTGATCAATCACAAAAAATGAGGTTTTGTTTTGTTTTGTGTATGATAATTGCACTTCTTAAATAGACCTACTCATCCTCCACACTCTCAACGTAATAGCTCAAAGGACATTCTCCGATGGGTACTAGAGCTAATGGCCTCGAAATAATCAAGCGCCACTTAGTAGGCCGAAGAATATACTGGGGAATGGCATGAGGATAAAGTGTTGTCTCTGTGAATACCGGCAGGGAAGGACTTTGTTTATCCACTAAAGTATCGTTGTCCCATGTGTGAGCATTCGATATTTAACTTCTTGCACCCACCAATAGTACCAAGCACTATATGCGTCATGTAGCTCCCCAAAACGTGCTGCATACACTGGCTGTTTAAGACCCTTGAAATGGGTCTCCGTACGCTTTCGGCATTCGTTCATGATGGAGACATTTTGAAAGTTTTATATAAGATTAAAGCTCTTTAAAATGGAATTTTTGTGTTTTAAAATGTATTATGACCACGACGGATTATTGGATGCCTATACCCGATGGTTCTTATTGCGATCAGGAATATTTAGGTTCTATGGGGAGAATTTATGAGTTTAGTTAATGATTATTTTTAGAGAGTTTCAATTTTTCTTTACAGTATTTTTTTGTGAAGTAACTCCAAGAAGAGGATAAATGTCATCCCAACACATTGGGTGCCTTATGATATGACACTTACCAATGCTTCATGTGTGCTTTGAAGTGAAGAATCACAAGTGTTATGAGATGTGCATATCCGTTGATCCTTTACAATCCTTTTCTAATTACCCTAAGGTGTGATTGTTCCTTGAAAAAATAAAACAGATGTGTACATTATGTTTTTGTTATCTCGGTTTGCATTGTTCATATTTTACTTAGAAAGATGGAAAATTGTCTTAGGAAAGAAGCCATATGTGCATACCTGTGCTCACGTGAGGTGCAAGGTGGAAGAGATTACTTACGTGTTTAATAAAGTTAGTCCTACCCCAATTTTAATATAAAATTGAACGAACTTAATAAAAATTTTGACAAATTTAATGAAAATTATATGCATATGTCACTTACTTTCTACTAATTAATATGTTTTTGTATCTTTTATCACAAATAATTTTTTTGGAAAAATATAGGTGGATTTAAGGCCACTTTCTTTATTGTCCCTTATTTAAACTATGTGTAATTTGTGAAATAAAATACTAAAATTTAAAACTACCTAGCTAATAAGCTAATTTGAGTTTATTTACATAGCACCGAGTGTCCTAATAGTAGTGAAATGATGAGACAAAGTGATGGAAATTTATTAAGTGGGCTGCTATTCACCTTAAAAAATGGAGAAATTAGCATATTTTGCTTGTTTGTCTGTCAAGGAGCCACAAAGCCTTAGAAGAATGAAGAAAACTATTTCCTATGTTGTGAAAACGTTTTCAATAAGTGGTTGGATATGTGCTAAGAGAATGTATGGGTGGTTTGCAAGAAATCGGGAGAAGTTAGAAGACTCGACGAACAAAGCCATTAACTCAAAAGAAATAATTCAATGGAGCGTTGGTTTTGCTAGTACGAAAGTAGAAGAAGGAAGAGCATTTATTTAGGCAGCCTATTGTATACCCACATACACAAAGAAAAAAATGATTGCATACCGTTATTGGAATAGATTCAACACAATGCAAACTAAGTTTGGAGGAAAAAATAAGCATACAACACTAGAAAAAACAAAACACAAGATACAAATGCAAAATCTCAGAAGTGACAAACAACCCAATAACACAACCGAGAATTCTACCTTTATTATGTGCCGGTGGTAAAAATACACAATGTTAAAAACTTGAATAGGGCGCTTTTCTACCATAGAGCCCTAAAATGATTACAAAATATGGAGGGCTTTTCTTGAGTTCCCGGTAACATCTCTTCCTCTCTCAAAGGATGGTATATCAAGATCAAGTGGTGTGCAGAACTCTCTCTCTTGGACTAAGATGCGATGGCCAACATATGAGTCCTTCCAATACCTCTCCGCTAGACCGTGCAAGCTGATTTGTCAGAAGTGCTGTGGCTGCAGAATAATGTGTCTATCATTCTTCTTCAAAGGCTAGCTTATATAGACATTTTTTGAATTCTTGCTTTTCTGGCCCAAGATGTATAGTGACACAAGATTGGAAGAGGGACTTTGTGGGTTGTATTACCCTCAAAGAGAGGCTCAAATCTAGCCGTCCTTACGTATTGGTGGAAATTCATCTTAACCAAGTGTGCCAAGTGGTCTCGGATGGCATATTTCTCCATCTTTAGGACCGGCACGGCTATCGAAGAAATATTCACGTTGTGTGCAAAATTTTGATGCGGGTGCACGGTCATTTAATTTACTTCTCTAAACCTTGAGAAAAAAATTAAATTTTAGTTTGCTCTAATGTATTCTTCTAAAAATATTCATTTGTACCATATGCTTGACATTTTTAATGTCTTTTTGTCCGAACGTATTTTAATAGATACTGTCATAGATCTAAAGAAGAGCTCAAGTGAAGAAACATCATTTAGATTCCCATGGATGCCTCCCTAGGAGAAACACTCAACTCAAATAAACTAAAATCCTTTCATTGATGAGATACATCTAAAATAGCTACCCAAGATGAATTTTGTAGGTGACATTACTTACTGTCTAAAGAAATATGCTGCTATTTTTAAAATATGTATAAATGTTTAGCTCAACCAAAAGATAGAAGAAGAAGTTTCGCATGTAAATATGAGCATAAGAAGATGAAGAAATTCCCAGAATTGTTAATAATATAATTTCAAAATATCCTCGCAACATTTTTTAAATTTTAGGTAGACCAGGAAAGGTGGGAACACAACTCAGGATTTTATAGCCTTATAAACGAAAACTATGTAATAAAAAAATCAAATATAACACAAAATGAAACAGTTAGCATAAACAAGCATCATCATCGACATTACTAAATATAGAGAACAATTTAATAAATTTTCATGGTTTAAATATACATATTAAATACAATAAATATGAATGATGAAATTAAAGAGAAAGGGTACATACAATAAAATATACAAAACTCTTACAATATATTGAAGAAAAAAAATATAAATGGTAGAAACATAAGGTTGCAAAATAAGATGAAAATTCTCTCCATTGAGTTGATTCAAAAGAGTTGTTTAGACATCTTGAATTAATATCAATAATTATGATGATCTATGAGAATTATCCTTTCACAAATGACAATGTTTAATGAATGTAGGAGTCAAATTCAAGCAATAAAGAACCAAAACAAAACCTCAAGCCTCATTCTAACTAGTTTAGATAGAAAACTCCTGGGCATTGGTATGATGTCAGAAAGGCATCAATGATTAGCCATGATAGAGAAGAAACAACACTAAAGACTCATAAATGAACAAAATAATAAATTATACCTTTAATAGCAATATATGAACTTATTAACCATGTTCATTGCTACTCTTTAAAAGAATTATATGTTCCACCAGATCTATTAGATCAGTATTTAAATGAAAACAAGTGAATCTTTCCAAATTAAAGAAATAACTCTAAATCAGCCTACCCTGTGTGCAAAATTACTCCCTATCCTCATTATGTAAGTTGAAATATACAGGGTAAAGGGTTGTTGAAATTATTCCCAAAAATCATTCTCCTTTTCTAATTTTAATACACAACTCTGTCATTTTAATGTTTTCCAAAAATTATCCTAGGACAGAAGGAAAATAAAAATAAAATAGTTGTAATTTTGTAAGGCAATGGATGGAAATATGACTCAGCAAGGGAGGATCACTTTCCATTTAGAATTTTTTAATTTAAATTTCATAATTTATTTTAAATGTCACGATGCATGACCCATCACCTTGGTAACTTTTAAAACATATAATATTACTTAAAAATAACATAATCATCAAATTATTAGCATCATTCACACATTCAAAATATATATAAATATATATCAAAAGAAAGTGCAAAATATTACTTATTTCCGCCAATTCCTCACTCAAAAAGTGCCACCATATCCATAAAAATAATAATTAAAACTGAAAAATAAACTTAAAAATTCATAAACTGACTACCATTGGGATATATCAAAATATGTGTTAACTATGTTGAGTTTTGATGAACTTCAACAAATACATCCCTCTCCGTTGATGGTGTTTCTCAACTTTCAGAGTCCTAATTGAACATTTTTGATCAAACTCCCCTTTCCTTACCTTTTCCTTTATTTTGTGCAACTATAGAGGTATGGCCAAGAATAATATTTTCTCTTGGTTATGGGATTCATTAACATCATCTGCTGTGAAAAGTCAGGGGCATATTTTTTAGGAATGGAAACAACCAAAGGTTCACCAAGAATATGACCATCACGATCATAGAATGGTGGCAAAGGATCAATGGGTGGAGTACGAACAATAATGGGCGAAAATTCAGGCCATCCTAGGTAGAATTTATTCACCAGCACATACCATCTATGGTATTAGTAGGTTTCCTTTGATTAATGATGATGTGGAAGATGATTAGAATACTGGAGAGGGTATGGTCAAAAAAAGATTAGAAATTATTCTACCCTCATCTTAGAAGTTGGTGGAGGTGGTTGTTGAGAGGATTTAATATGCTGCTGTATTTGGTTTTATTAGAAATTTCTTGCACATTAGGATGTTTCTATAATGGAGAATGAGGCTTGATGTCATAAATAAAGGGATGCAATACATTAGTTTGTTCAAGGAATAATTGTCCAATAGTAGCTAGTTGGCAGTGTAAACTTCAAATATGTATTGAAATTCACAAAGAATATTATTTTCATATTTCTCCCATTTTCCCACACATTAAGAGGCATACCTCTATCATTACTATTTCATGACCTATATATATCTGATCACTTGCCGCTGAAGAAACTCATTTCTATAGTAATTTTAAAAACATGAGACATATTGTAAAAATTATTACAAAGAAAAAAATTCATCTAACTCATAACTTTTAATTGCCAGGCAGAAGCAATATAGAGCATATTATTTATGTTGGAAAAATGGTATTGGAGGTTAACAAAGGAAATGAAAACAAGAGTTTAAATCAATTCATTTGACAAGAGTTTTAACATGTAGAGTGGCCTTATCATTATCCCACTTTTATTTTAAAATATTATTTGGCATTTGTTGGAACTATTCTTCATAATTTTGACTTAGTAATAGTATATTCATAATGTATTCTTGATCATATTAAGATATATATATAGACTGGCCCTTGTCAAGTCGTACAATTCAACATTGTCAAATCCATCTACAAGGTACAAAGTTTTATTGTGCTCTTTGTTAGACGTGTAGCAGGTGACCCAAAGCCAGTATTGTATATCAGTATGTAATTTGTCTGTATTTTGCAAATTCTGCAATATTGCACCAAGGTTCTTTATACACAACTCTTTTCATGGTTCCAAATAGCCACATAAACAAATGAGTTTCAACTATAGTTGGTACAATTGATAAAAATCCTTACGATCATAAAATGACAAAAGTTGATGACCAAAACAAACAAATATTTTAATTTTAGATGTATATAAATGAAAATAGTGCATTTTTCACATATAACTATTAACAAAAGTAATCACTTCCTAAATTATTATTAATAAATCAAAAATGTAGTCGAGGTTTTTTTTTTTTCATATACAATACATGCTAAAAAAGACCACCGGGAATTCTTCAAACAAACATAGGGTATAAGATGAGAAAGATATTTTCTTTGTCATTGAAAGTGACAAAACATCTAATAATGTACAAGAATGTTGAATGAGAATTGTAGGGTTCTTTTAGTCATTTAGAATGAAAAGAAAAGCCTGAAGTTTTGGAAAAAAGTAAAATAGTGAGTGTAAGGTTTTCCTTTTAATGAAATAAATAATCAAAAGAAAACTCTAAAGAAATCTTATAAAGAACGAGAGGTTTCTTGCTTCTTATAAGCAATACACTTAAAAAAATGAGAGTATATGAGAGAGAGAATAATGCTTTCTTTTTGGACAACAAGAATTAGAATAAAACTGAATTTTCATGATATTGTGTATACACAAGGAGAATAAGAACAAAACTTTGAAAATGAGTAATATCAGCAAATATTTTCTTTAAATAATAATTTGCAGTGTACCTTCCCTTTTGAAACCATATACAATAATTGCGGGGAGTAGTTTTCAACAGCCCATGAGAACAGAAAGTTCTCGAAAATCCATTCAAAATTTGCCTACGTATTCATCCAATAGGGTATATGATAAATTCATCAATATGAGCAGGCAGGCTTAAGGAGTGAGGATGGAAAACAACATGAAGCTTAAAAGAAATTATAAACCCATTGCATAATTAACCATAAACGTGAACTAGAAATACCTGAAAATGTTGTGAAAAATATCCACTTCCGCATGCCCACAAAATTGTAGTCCAACGCACCAATTATTCTTCTTTCTTTTTCTAAATTCATGACAAAAGTGTGTTGAAATGTCACTGGAGATTATTGATAAATTAATTCATGGTAGTTGAGGATAAAGGAAAATTGTGAAAACTATAGAAACAAGAACATGAACTAGAAAACATCAAGGAGAAAAAATGAATTGCAGTATTTCTCCATACGAAAACCCAAGAAAACCCTTTCATTTGATGTTTTAATCCCTACCATCGAACAAACACCCTTAAATATCACAGCCATGGATCAAGAGGAAGAAATTTAAATTTCAGCCACCATCATATGTATACCATGGCATGTGACAAACCATTTGTGTGACGCAACACAAATGACGATAAACCAAACATAACTTGTATTCCATCGTAATGGTCAAATGTCATTACAATACAAAAGAATCGACACAACCATGATAATACATGTTCCATATCAACCTAGTGTATAACCATGATAATACATGTTCCATATAATACATGTTCTATATTTATATACTATGATAATACATAACCGAGATTAACCAACAGTACAACCACATTATGCTAACCAGATCATAACATATATGTATGCCACTAAAATTCATAACAAATTAAACTATCATATAAACCATGTGTGGCCCTTGTCAATTATCCCATGTTGAAAAGAAATCTCATGTCTTGTAGCACCAAATCAAATCCAAAATCACACATCTACCAACCCAATGCATGCGTTGTTGCAACATAACTTGGTATTTGTTAATATTGGTGGTTGGGTGTATCTAAATTTCAATTTTTAATACCAAAGTTGAGAGCAAGATGAAAACATATATAACTCTTCAACATAAACCAATCGTTATGAACCTAAATGATTTTTTCCGTATATAAACATTCTTATATATTGAACTCATCATGACATTATCACCATGAGACCAAATGCTATCATTAAATTTCTATAATGAATTCATATAACTTGTAGCACCACATATGATATATTGGCATACATGCATAAGTATCTTCGTAACTGTACCACTAATTTTTAGAGTTGAATCAATATTTAAAAACATTTAATTAATTTATGTAGTTGAATAGGCTATTAAATTTCGTAAATATGCTATAATTCATTATGTAACTCCTCCAAGCTCATGGTCATGGTATAGGATAGTTGAATTTTCTTTATTGGGTGAAATTTTTTTGTTTATAGTGAGGCACTTCTTGTAGCCTTAATGCAAGTACAATCAATTTCAAAAGTAGTACTAACAAATGGTGACCCACATGGAAATATAGGTGAATATATTGAACTCATAACTCCATGGTTTCATATAAAAAAACAAAATTTGAAACCAATAATCCAAAATTCCCACACACAAAGTCAAAATCATTCACCCAACAAGATATAATTGGAAAACAAGTATTTATGAAATTTCTACAAAATAAATTAGGAGTAATTATTTAATTTTGCATGCATAAGGAGGTCATTTACATGTAAAGCCGAAGTAAAAATGATGATTGAGGTTTTTATTCATAGATCTATTGAGTGCTTATTTCTTCGAAAATGTTGCAGCTTCGTCAACTTTGTCCTAGTTTTTTATAAGCACAAAAATGTATATACATAATCTAAAATTCTAATTTTGAACTTGTAGAAGAATAAAAAAAATAAAAATAATAAAAGCAACAAAATAAAATGAAAATATGAAAGAAAAATAAATGGAAAAAGGAAAGTCAATAAAAGGAAGAATAATAAAAAAAAACAAAAAAAAAATCATGATTGAGATTTATTGCGATGGGAGCATTGCATTGTTCCTTTGTAGGATCATTAAATTTCTTGATTGAGAACCATCAACAATATAGGACAACATTCGTTCATCTTCATCCTTTAAAATAAAGCACTTTTCCCAACATACAACCAATTTTTAAAGGACCACTCCACAATCAAATTTTAGTGTTTCCCTTTATCCGCATGTAAAATCCTATTAATACTTCTGGCTTACTTCAAAATTTTTGCGTGCTTTTGCCTTTATTGTGTATTTTCTAACACTGCTTTATTTTTCTATATGATTTCAACGCTTGGAGTTTTGTTCATCTAGAGCATAAGATATAATATCGATCAATTAAATCATATTATGTGAATTTCTCAACTTGGAGTGCTAAAAAGAAAGAATCCAATTGTAATTATTCAAGCATAATCACTTATTTCCATAAACCAATTGAAAGGTATTCAAACAATTTTCCATTTTAGTAGTGTGTCTATCATCCTTAAAGAGTATAAGGCAAGTCACAGCTATTTTCTAGGCTTATCATCAACTATTTTCTTTTTAGAAGAAGATCAACTATTTATTTATGACTTACCAAGTCCAGCTACTTTGGGAAGAGATGAGGTGTTGGAGTTTTTATCTGTATTTATTGCAAAAGAGAGTAAGATTGTGAGAAATGAAGGGTGACCATTATCAATAATAATATGAACTAAAGACACCAATTCTTGGAAGTAAGCATTAGGGGGAATTTTTAGGTCTAAAAAATGGGCCTCCCAAGAAAAATGCACAACCAAAATAAAATTTATAAGAACCAATATGATCCAAGATGATAATTTAAACCATGGGGGATGATTCACCTTTTTTATGTAAAAGGGTAAAATGATTAAAAAATAATAAAATAAACTATTTTTTCAACTTGTATTTTCAACTCGTATTTTCAACTTCATTTTCCCACCCAACCTCAGGGAGTACTGATGGATGCAAAATTTATTCCTCATCCAAGGAGTACCATGTTGCATACTTTCAATGGACCTCATATGTTAAAAAAATGAGAAATGTATGAAAACATGTGATTGCAATCACATTTTTCATATGTATTTCATTTTTCATGTAACAAAGGTCCATCAGTTATGAATATGGTGGCCTCCTTGATGATAAATTAAATTTTTTCATCCAACGCAGTACTCCTACCAAAATTTGAGTAAAAACTTTGGGAGATAAGTTGAAAATACTTAGTTAAAATAGAGTTTTTTTCTTTTTTTCCCAAAATTTGATACAGTTACCAATGTTATTTTCTTATTATTTCCACTATTTTATACTCTCTTTAGGAGGCCTATTTTTTAGACTTCAAAATTCCCCAATATTTTCTTCAAAGAAATAAATTACCTGGTCATCATTTTCTCTCTTTTTCAGAGGGACAACTTCAAACCACTTCAGGTAGTTAATATGTTGTTTTTAGAATGAAAACATGACCAACAAGAATAAGATGGATTAATAGGACAAGTAAAATATGATCCCCATTTCTTACAAAAGAGAAAGTGGAAATAATAGGTTTAAGAGATGTAGCGTTGAATATTTTATTCTACCTATTTTCTTTGAAATTATTTTCAATATTAACAGATTTAAAAGAATCACAAAATATTGTGGGCCGATAATACTCAGCTTCTTAAAATTTTATGATCAGAGGCTCTTGCAGAAAAGTGTCCTCCTACATGATTGCTTTGGTGACATGACGATGTAAGGATTTAAAATTTCATTAGCAAAATGAATCATAGATGCATCTTAACAACATTCCTTATAGATATTTTCTAAACAAATATTGGCCTACAAAAACGGGCCTAATGTGTCCAATAAGAAGCTTTCTTAACATTATCAATATTATGAAGGAATTTTTGATGAATTAAGTAAAATATAATATCATGGTACCAGAATGATCGTTAAGTTCATATTCATTACCATAAATACAAAATAAATCGAATAAAAATATTGTTAATTTGAACAACATTCTATACTCCCCAGATCTGTGTGATACATTCAGAGTCTTTCCCTTGACAAAAGTGGTAGTTAAATCATGTTATTTCACCTTTATAATAAATGGAGAATACGAAGATATTATTTTTGTAGATACTAGAATTTGACAACCAGAGGAGTTCTTACCTCAATGTGCTTCTCAATATCAAATGCCCATTTTTTTCTTGAATTGTTTAAGAAGAGAATAAGAATTTTTTTATATAATAGCACATTAAATATGTTTCAAACAGAGCTATTTTATATCCTATTGTCTTCCCTTGTCCTTTATGATTTTTTCCGTAACAATATGGGTGAAATGAGCTCTTTAGTCGATTGGTATAATTATGAAACTTTTAATAAAATCAGATAGCTAAAGGAGGGGAAACATAAATAACTTTTTTAATTTTTTGAAATGAAAGCACAATTATTTGAATCCCATTTAAGAATTTTATCACCCTTCAACAAATGATGAATGGGCCTTACTATCTTAGCAAATTCAAGGATAAACATTAGTACAAACAATCTTTCCCATGAAAGCTTGGACATTCTTTGGATATAGGAAGAGATGGATTTGGAAATAGATTTTTATCCTTTCCGTATCTATAATTATCCATGATTAAGAAACACAAATATCAAGTAGTTTTCCATATTTCATTCAAAAATAGATTTCAGATTCGTAGAAATATTGAATTTTACAAAGAATGGATGAATTTATTTTAACATGGTCAAAATGATTAGACCTTAGTTTAGAACAAATAATCATATCATCCAACTAAATTAAAATAATAAAACCGATTAAAAATCAAAATTTGTATGAAATATCCATTTGAAAAGAAACTCCAACATTCACAAGCCCAAAGGTATGTTATTGAAAGTACATGTTCCCCATTTAGTGACGAACATTGTTTTATGTTTGTCATATTTATTACACAAATTTGATAATACCCCAAGAATCCATCTAAGAGAGACATGATTTGAGAACCAACCTCTTGTTTCAAAATTAACTCCATATTTGATAATAAAGTTTCTTTTCACATTTATTTTACAGAGAGAATCTAAAATCTACACATAAGTATATTTGTTCTAAAGTATTTCTTCTAACAAGTACTAGATTGGAAACCCATTGAAAAGATGAATTGGAAATATTATATGAGAAGCTAGTATCTTGTCCAATTCATTCTATAATCATGGCCTCTAAGGTGATTAATAGGTCTTTATTTTTGTCTAATAGAGAGAAATCATTTTTAATATGAATAGCATGAATTTATAGATGAATTAAAACTTTTAAATGAACATAATACTATGCAAAAATACTTGTAAATTCACAAAATTGAAGGAATCGCTCTTTTTCTTCATCGAATAAGTTTTAGATAAATGAATTTATTTATGGTATTTTTATACCTTTATATAATTTAATTAATAATTAATTTTTTTATTAAATTTTTAATCATATGTCCATTTTTGAAGAATATATAGGTGAAAAAGCATCTTCTAAAGGATCAAGACCTTTGGGATATCTACTACGTTCAATTTTTATGACTTGTGAAGGTTCTTCAACTTAAAAATATGCAAATCTAGAAGAGTATCATGATCTTCAAATATCTACCACGTACTCTTCATTATCGTGCGTATGAGGCCTATAGCGTAAAATGTAAGACCGAGGGTTTATTGGGCTATATCAAATTCATTTTGTCTTGTTAAACATACACTTCTAATCCATGTGTGATTGTATTCATACTTCTTACTTCATGTACATAAAATTTTGATAATATGCATTTAATTGAATTCAAACTTGTAGATTTTTAAGATTTTTTGTATGAAAATTTTGTTAATTAAATTATTAATCAATTAAATATCCTCAAAAAAAATTGAATTTATATCCAAGTTAAGAGTGTTTCATAATCGTAAAACTAAATCTTAAAATTTATAAATATTTTTGTAACAAGCAAACTTGTATCTTAAAGAAAAGGTGTTCTTTTAACAAATTTTTTTCTATAAAAATATACCAACATTGTTCCCTTATTGAGAAAAAAACCCCATAAAATACATATCTTAACAAGGTCATTAGCATTTTCTTAAAAAAAATAAAAAAAATAAAAAATAAAAATAAAAATAAATATTACAGATGCAAAGTATTTTCTTTTGCTAAACAGAGAGAATACATACCAAGATCCTCTTAATTATGATTAATTGAAGGTTAGGGAATATTTTGTATATAAGTTACAATTTTATGTTCTCTATATATGATGATATTTTTTACTCCCCCCCCCCCGCCCTCCTTCCCCTCCCTCCTTTAGTATATTATGACAGTGAGTATCATCCTTGAATAATATCCTAAAAGTAGTTATTTCTAACTTATCAAAATTATAAGTAGTTATAAAAAGACACTCATGTCAACACCGAATATTTCTATGTGGGCCCTAGAATTCTGTGATAAGAAGAATTAAGGTCACATATTTAATTTTACCAATAGTTGGCTTCTTTACAAGTGAAAATTGATACATACGTAGAGGCGCCCTCATTAAAAAAAAAAAGATAACTTTGGTTTCTTCTGAGCTTCTGAAGCCTTTGGACATGACATTAGGTCCCGATCCACCATCAATAAGATAACAATGAGAAATTTTATCCATGATCTTCATAGGGACATAAAAAGGAGGGTTTTAAGTTTTCTTGTAAGTATTAATAGAATGTATTACTTCTTCTTTGTTAAATTGACCTCATCATCATCAATTCAAGAATAGTATGGAAAGACCCTTGAGTTTTAGACTTCGTTTCCACAAAATTCCTAAGATTTCTAATCTAATATGATTCTTAACTAGATTTAACAAAGTAGAATTATCGCATTCTACTTCCATATATTCAATTATATTTTTATTTTTAAGTACATACATGAGGAGGTACGAGAGATTTAACTAGGAGAGGACGAAACTGGATGTAGAGGTAGCTTCCTAGAGTAGGATTGAGCTTCTTCTCTCCTACTTATCAAGATGTGATTGTTTACGAGAATTAGTGTATGTTTTTGTTGAAAGAATACAGGAGGGATATTTCTATTATAGGTTTTATTGTGGGTATTTAAGAAGTTACTAACTCCTCCCCCTTCTCTAACCATTCTAAAGTGTTACCATGGAATTACTAATAACAGGATTTTCTTATTTCCAAATCTACTTTCTCAACTAGCCTTCATAACTTCACAAGTTTTTTTATCATGGTAATCTTCATAAAAATAGTAGTGTCTATTTAAGAGACCTAAATATGCTGAAATAGGTGTAAAATTGGATAACATAATTCAAAGTTGAGGGAAAAACACTTCTTTCAAAAATAAATCATTATATTATTCGTGTCTTGCATGAGTTGGAGTACGGTGGAGCTATTTCCAAATTTTTGTTTGCATTTGTTAAATGAATAAAAATTTTTATATTTTAAATTTTAAAACTCAAAAACAAGTTTGAAGGGCGATGAAATATTATCTACAAATTGTTCCTTACTGTTTTCGTAAATTTTTAAACATTTGCTATACACTTATTAGGAAGTCGCCTAAGGTCTTACCTTGCAGACCTGACAGAGATGAAACGTAGTGAACCTTCGTATTTATAATATTATTCTTTCGTTTCGTTATGTTTTTTAAACCATACAGATGATGAGATTAAATCCACAAAATCATGCTGTACACGTTCAAAAGTGATTAAACAAATACAATAACTCACCAATGTTGAGAAGAGAGAGAGAAAATGGTAACGAATCATTCTCTTCATCTTCAAGAGTGTTAAAAATAACCGCATGTGTATATAATCTGGAATTTTCTCCTATATTTTTACATGCATTTGAAAATAATTTAGAAGTTCATCAACCATGCATGTTCCATTACAAAAACTTGGGTAGGTAATTCAAATTCTGGGTATTGGGGAAGTAGATAGTTCTATATCAAGAGGATATGGCACATGCCAAGGGTTTGGATCAATATCTTTCAAAATTGGAATATACCATATTTCTTAATAACCCTATTTGGATTAGAAACAATAAATATTACAACCACTTCAGAAACTTCTCAAAACATGGGTCCAAAAGTTGAGCTCTATTGTGCTATAAATTGTTGGGATACTTGAGATAGGAGACAATGAGGTAAGTTTAGAAGAAGAAATAGACCTTTGAATTTTCTTCTTAATTTTGTTGGAATTTGGCTTTTTCTTTTCTCTTTCTAACTTTAGATAAGGACTCAAATTCGTGGAGATTTACCTTCTAAGCCTTCTATATCGATGAGGGGAATTATGAATTCTTACTTCTAAAAATCAAAACTTAATTCCTTTATCGAGTTTGTAATTCACTTTTCTTGAGTATCATTAGATCAATGTCACGAGAGATTGTTTCACATATTTCAATATCTTCCTATTTTCAAATAATAAAGAGCTATTTAAAATAAATAAGCCAAAAGTATTAACAATATTATTTTTAAAAGTTAAACCAAATTCGATTGAGAAATAATTCAGTAAAGCTACAAATGAAAATAACTTACAATTTAATCAACCTCTTAAATCAATTTAATCAAATTCAGTTTTTTATTGATCAATTAATATTTGGTAAATATATTCATTTAACGACATAAGTGATTATATGATTTTGGGGAGTTCTTGTGGTACCATTCGTAAATGTGATAAAAGAAGTGGTAATACTATCCCCATTCATTCCCAATTTCAAAATTATTATCCCTATAGTCATAATTTTCAAAATTTTACACAAAAACACAGAAAAGAAATCTCAAAATTTAAAAAAATGAAATAGAAACTAAATAGAAAATAGTTAATGTTTTAATAATAAAATAAGAATTGACATATAAAAGATACCAATAATCTCTAGTGCACCAGTATGGTCACTAAAGAACAAAGGATAGTTTTAAAGAATGCTGGAAGAATTTTGGTGGGCTAGACACAGTATAATATAACTAAGATTTTCTAGCCTTGTAAATAGCAACTTAATAATCAAAACAAAATAAATCAAATATATCATAAATAAATTACAAAAATTAAAATGAATAATAATAACAATCACTGTTTTATATTATCAAAATAATGAACAATTAATTAAATTATTTACAAAATATATATATCCATACACAATTGATGAAATTAAAGAGAAAGGGTATTTAAAAAAAATATACAAGCGAATAACATTGATATAAGATATTGAATAAAATATAAATGAAACAAGGGATGATAAAAAATGAGATGAAAATTATCCATTGAGTTCATTCAAATTTAATTGTTCGTAGACATCTTGAACCAATATCAACCGTAGGTAATGATTGTATAATCCTTCTTGCAATGATATCTTTAATGACCGCAAGAGCTTCTAATGCAAGTAGCAGTAATCAAAACAAAGAGGCTATGCTTCCTCATTTAAATTAAGTTCGGGTAGAAACCTCTAGACATTGGTATACTAATTAAAAAGGGCTTCAATGATTAGCTACAGATAATAAGAAACAACATTGCAACACCTATCATTGAAAACATAATAAAAGCATACATTAACAAATAAGAGATGAACTTATTAACCCCCACCATTGCTACTTTTAAAATAGTCACATTTCATCTACCAAATTATTAGATTCAATATTTTAATCAGAATTATATTTATCTTTGTAAAATTTATCCCTATTATTTTCCAAGTTGTAATATATAGGGTGAATATTTGTTGAAATGACTTTAAAAATCAATCTCCTTTTATAATTTTAATACTTAACTTTATCATTTATTTTTCCTTAAAATTATCATAGATATGAGGAAAATAAAAATAAAAGAGTGGTGGTTTTTAAAAAGTAAATGGATATACAGACTCAGAGAAGGGAGTATTAATTTCATTTAGTATTTTTAATTTAAATCATAATTTTATTTTAAATGTTTATTGTTTTAATTTCATCTTTGGTTCCCACATATGTATTTTCAAAATAATATAATTGAATAAATGATTTCACATATACATATATATATATATATATATATATATATATATATATATATATATATTATATAAAGACCCAATAATATTAGTTCTGTCGCCACTTAACCCTACCCCGAAAAATTTCCACCATATCCATAAACAAATAAGGTAGTTACAACTGAAAAATAAACTTAAAAATTCATAAAATAGTCACCACTAGCAAACATCAAAATTTTGGGAGAAACGAAAGGTTATGGTCAGTATTTCGTAAACACATCCTCCGGTGAAGGTATTGCTGACCTCCAGTTACCCAAATTAAAATATTTGTTCTCGCCCTCTTTCACCTTCTCATTTTTTACTTTATTATGTGCAACTACATAGGCACACGAAGACCAATATTTTCTTGGTTGGGGATTCATCAACATCATGCACGGTGATGTCGGTGGGAAGTTTGTTTAGAAATGGAAACAACCAAAGAATTATCGTGAGTATGATCATCATGATTTCATGATGGGTGACTTAAGGATCAACAATAACATGAATAGTAGTGGGATGGACATCATGGTCATTAGTAGGAAAGTATCTAGCTAGTTCCATATGTTTAGGATTATGGGTAATTTAGTTATTCAAGGTCAACAAGCCTCCTGAGAAGATGATTCATAAAAAACTATCGTAAGAGTATGGTTGATTGGAAAACATTAGTACACTTACCCATACTTAGTTTTCTTCAAGAGGTGGGTTTCGTGATAGGATTCCATTTGTCATTATGTTGGTTCTAGAATAATTTCTCACAGACAGATGTGATTATAAGGGAAATGAGGTATGACATGAGAAATCGATGGATGGAAAGACACATTAGATGATCCCGAAAATAAATGAACAAGAGTAACTAGTTGGTGAAATTTCCCCAAAACATGATGAAATGCTAATCTTATTTTCTTGTTTCTCCCATTTTCCCACAAATTACGAGACTTGTTTCCTCTATCATGACCTTGCCACAACCTTTTCTAGCTACCCCTTGCTTAAGAAACTCATTTATGTAGTATTATTTAAAACATGAGACATTATGTAGAAATGATTACAAATAAAAATTCACCCTATCTCGTATCATTTTTAAATTATTTCCAAAGAATAAATTTAGTAATATTAATAGGATTTGTGTTGGAAAATAATGGAATTAGAGGTGAACGTTGAAAATGAAAACAACATTTAGAATCAATTCATTTGAGAAGATCTTTTAACATATAGAGGGCATTATCACATTCCCACTTTTCTTTTAAAAAAATCTTTCTTTACATCTACATCGTAACCATGTTTCATAAGTTTGATCTATTACGAGAGGTATTCATTGTATTATGGATAATATTAATATCATATAAACAAAACAAATTTTAGTTAAGTTCAATAGTATTACATTCAACAGATGTTAAGCCAAATTCATGTGAAAGGTACAAGGCGCTTTATTTTTTTCTTGAATTATTTTAGTAAGAAAAACTGATGAGAAGCTGTAAATAAGTATGTATCTATTTATAATTATTACAACTTGTAAAATAATGTAATTAGATTTCTATGCTCAACTTTTTTCATGTTCCAAATATTTGTTATAAATAATGGCAGAGTTTAATCAAATAAAGCAATTGAGAAATGACTTAAGGATTAGAAATCACAAAATGGGATGATCGAACAAACAAATATTGGATGCCCACATGCACATAAATGAAAACTATTTTATATGAAACAAAAACGTCATTTATTTACATTTTTTCATAAATTGACAACATAGTTAAGGGTTTTTTATGTGCTCACATATAAAAGAGATTAAAAAAAAAATCCTTGAATTATTCAAACAATGATAGGGTATTATAAATAGAACAAGGCTTCGACAATGAAAAAGTGAGAAAAAAATATGAGAATATGCAATAATTAAAGGGGAATAGTAGGGTTCTTTAAGCCATTGAAGTATTTGCAAATGAGAATGAGTGTAAGGTTTTCTCCTTTTAATGCAATAGAGAATCAAAATAAAACTATGAGAAATTCAGACAGAGAACAAGGGTCTACTTATATATATATATATATATATATATATATATATATATATATATATATATATAAATTATATATATAGATATTGAGGGTTATCTTTTGGAAAATAACAATGAGAATAAAAACTCTTGGAATTCTTCAACAGATTTTGGAGTAAGGTGGAAAGAATAAGAACAAATCCTTTAAAATGAGGGGGAAACATTTGTAGGGTAGGTTTTATTTTAAATACACCAAAGAAAAAAAACGGCCCCTTTGAAACCATATACAATAAAAGTGGGCATAGAGTTTTCCTTCTAAACAAAGAGAACTAAAAAATCCCTCAAAACTCTATTCAAAATTTTCTCACATATTCCAACCAATAGAATATATGATAAATTCATCAATATGTGTGCAGTGGGTTTGGCATTTGAAGAAGAAAGAAAACATTTTAATTATGGATGGAGGATAGAAAGACAAACAGGAAGTTCAAAATATACCCAGACAATTCCAGTAATAATACTTAACTACAAATTATCCAAAATACCAAAATATTGCAACTACCACAAGCAAATGAAGTCATAGTCTAACGCAACAATTTTCTTTTCTTTTCGTTTAAACTTAACTAAAGTGTGTTCAATTTTGAATGTGAAAGATTCAATCGTAGGAATTAATCGGTAAAAGAAGAGTGAGGAGGAAACAAAAATCAATGAGAGATAAAAAAATATTTTTAAAATGGCAAGAGCAAGGAGAAAATGAATTGTGAAGGGCATTACTGCCATACAAAAACCAAGATAAAGCCTCCATTTGATGCATGTAACCTTGGTTTTCCAACAACCCCTTAAATATCATCCTTGGACCAAGATCGTGCCAAGGTGGGCATTAAATTTTCCACCTTTCACTCTATTCTATGTCATCGTTTTGTGGCATGATAAATCATGTGATAAATCATGCATAAATAAAATATAACATGTATGCCATGGTAATTCACTATAAACAGATGAGTCACATCACCAAAATGCCATGCCAATATGACGCAACAATTATGCACACAACACATATGCCATTAATACATTTTCCATATCAAACTAGTGCGTAAGCACATTATATGATCCAAACAATAATATATAAGTATACACGTAAATCCATAACAAATCAACTAGCATATAAACCATGCACACAGTCCTTTGCCACTATCTCACAATAAAATCAACTGTAAGTATTGTAGTGCCCAAATTAAACCATTCAAATACATAATATTAAACGACTTAATTGTTGGGTATATACGACCAAAGTCCCACATTGGACTGAAGGAGGATCACAGCATATATGTATTTATTAAATATTCCATTGTGGTGAGGCTTTGGGGCAAAGCCTGTTGCTAAAGCCATGAGGGCTTAGGCTCAAAGTGGACAATGTCATACCATTGTGGAGACATGTGGTGTCCGTAATCCTTACAAGTGGCATCGCAGCCATGCCCCGGGTTACGAAGTGGATGAACTCTAATGTCGCAACTAAGGTGGTGGGCCCCGGTAATATCACGATGGGATCCATGGATGAGCCGGTTAGGACAAAGTGTATGCTCCGCATTCTTCATGGACGCAAGTCCTAGTCCCAACACTAAGAAGAGTGAGTTGACCCCGGGATAGAGCAGCCCCAGGCAAAACGTGGTATGAAGCCCAACGTATTGGAGTGAGAACCCGGCGAGAGAGTGGACGGATGGATAATCGTTGAGAGGGCTGAAGGGTCCTTGTCGGGTGAGGATTGTTGCAGACAATTGCAAACCCACATTGACTGAAGTGGGGAGGATCATGGGTATATAAGGATGGACAAACATCTCCACTGGTATGAGGCCTTTGGGGTAAAAGCCCGTTAAAGCCATGAGGGCTTAGGCTTCAAAGTGACAATGTCATACCATTGTGGAGATATGTAGTCCGTAATCCTTACATTAATGCATGCATTGTCGCAACATGAGCTTGCTAACTCTTTGAATATTTTTGATATTTTTATATTTTTGTTGTGTATCAAAATTTAAATATTTAGTACAAAATCAAGAGCCCTATCAATATATATATATATATATATATATAACTCTTTGAATATAAACCAATGGTTATGAACAAAATGATCTTTTCTGTTTTCGGTAGGAGAAATATGCTTTCTAAATCGAACCTTTATTCATGCAGCATTATCACCATGAGACCAAACATATCATGACAAGTTTGACAAGTTTAGACACTAAAATGTGGGGAACTTTTAACTTGATGAAAAGTTAAAAATAAATCGGTATCACAAAGAATTGTATTAATTTCACATGGGATGTATTTCGAGGAGTTATGGATGATGACGAGGAAGAATTAGAATCGAAGAATTTTGAAAGTTGCTCAAACAAGAGTAAGCACTTCTATTGTTACTAGATTCTCCAACTAGTTCCTCTCCTACATAGAAATATTCTTCTACAAGAAATACGTTATCAAGTCTAGGTCAATTAGATGTTACTAAGTCGATATTTCTTAGATTATGATCTAGAAGGACATGAAGAAAAATTAGGCTAACATATCCTTATTTCAAAGTTGACAAAAAAAAAAATAAATAAAAGGCAAGTTACCTTAATCTTTATAAAAACGAATTCTGCTAAAGAAACAACTATAATCGGAAGTAAAGATAAAAAAGGTTACCTATAATTCTACATATTAATCACAAAGAATAAGAAAATAAATGTAATCGCTTTAATAGAAGAACAAAAATTTAGTTCTCATACACACTCCTTTCCTTTTTGACATTTGAAATTTTCAATAGAAACATACATAACCATCTAGTAGACTCGAGTGTTCTTCCAATGTATCTCCATACTTTTTAAATGTTCAATGTTGAACTAAACAATCAACTACTAATATTCCACATTTATATAGCTCAAATATTGAAGTTTTGGATTAAATTATGAATATATTAACTAGATTAGCTTCTAATCCCAAGTTCCAATAGATTATAGATATTTTTGTTGTTGATATTCCAAATGCGTGTGAGTTGTTTCTTAGCATAGATTGGTTAAATTAATTAAATTATTATTTTTTTAACCAGTTGATCACATTTAGGACGTCACTTCATATGATGGCTAATGAAATAAAATACAAGAAGTGTACATATATATCAAGAACAAAATCAATGATCTAATGGTTTTAATGAGCCAATCATGTTTTCTAATTTTGTGTTACGAAATTATTCTCATGGCTCTTCTTTGGGTAATTTTTCTACGAAACAATCACTATTTGTAAATTCAGTATAATCTAAGATTCTCCATTAGACTCGCATTTATGTATCAACATGTATACATTCAAATACTTCAGTCAGAAATTAAGTGTAAATAAATATTTATGTTTTTTTTTCTGGCCGGTTCTAAGTTTAACGAGGGTGTATGTGTTAGTTGCATCTGCCAAGATCATTTAGGAAATAAACCATGATAAAATGTAGACTAGAGTTTCAATGCACCAATAATGTTGCTAAATATGAGGTCCTTATTCAATGTCTTAGAAAGGAAATTGATTTAAAAATTATAATTTGAATATTGTTAAGATTATGAATTATAGTAAAATAGGTATGAAATTATATACATTGTATTTCAAATCACCTAAGAAATTACTGGGTATATGAAATTAATACATGATTTTGATGCATTTAATATTCGCTTATTGGAGCGGTCCCTTGGGTGCATTTTGGGGTTAGTTTTATTCTAAGTTTTTTTCTACCACTGCATCTAAATAGTCAAAGGGGATTTGGGGTGGTCAAAGTCCTCAATCATTGTAATGGGTTTAAAAGGGAAAACCATGAGTCTAAAACCATGGTATGTATGCATCTAGATAGTATAAATACAAGGACTGAGTCAAGAACGAATATCAAGGTATCGTATGTATGGTTGTTGTTCAATGTTTTGATCTAAGTCTTGGTTTTTCTGGGTAGAAAGGATCATGTTGGTTATGTGTGCACAGACCTCCAAGTCTTGGCTTTTTGTAATTTTATATGGTATGTATATTAAAATTGGGCCCAGGATTCTTTATAATACAGTGTAATTAAGTAACTTGATTCTGTGAGAAGTAGACTGCTTTATTTATCTGGATTAAGCAGACTTAATTTATTAGTGTGTATTTACTTCTATTAACATTTAATTGTCACAAGTAAAAGTAATATCAATCGTGTTAGATGCATATTTATTGAAGCATACTTAATTATTGTGCGCAAAATACAAAGTATTTTTTGTGATCATATGCAGTATGGTTTGATTTTTTGACCCGTGTACGCGTATTTACAGGTTTATCAGTAACAAGCCTGTCAGGGCCACTATATCAAAATATTCCTTAGGTGGAAACGGTTCCATCACCCTCCACAATGCTTCGATGGTGACTTCTGATTCACGCAAGGCATATCACCGCCGAAAGGGCCGTAGTTAGAGGTGTTCTGTTTGTTGCGGCACATAACCCGAACCTCGGGTCAAGATCCCTTGGCCAACAAATGGTCCCTACATAGGACCAATATCATTTTTGATGGAGATTTCATGTATTGAACTACATGTATCTAAATACAAGAGATTATTTCGATAAAAATATACTTGAATTTTTTATCCAACAAAACATAAGCTCTAAATTGTCCGCCAAATGTTGGACACAAAAGTATATCGATACATAATTCCATGAAATTTTATTTTCTTCCTTGCGACCGAGTTTCCAGTGGTTGTCTTGACCCACCGAATTCCAAAACTATGCAAAGGAAGACACAATCACTTAGTGGACACTGCCAGTAGGTTGTCACAAGAGTTAGGAGAATATTAGCAGCCAAGATTTCACCATGGATAAAATCATTGGATCGATCGTGTTTTGGTAGAATTTGTGACCAACTTAGTTATTGATCAATTCATATATTATTTTTGAAGCTAAACAAAGGTTTTTTAAGGGTCATAGAGATAAGTTCCTTCACTCTCCGAATTTTTATATTAAAATGCTAATGTGTGAACATGGTACTCTATGCATTTATATTTAGTGAATGTCTCGAAGAGTCCCAAACTACACCAGCTGGAAGAACTTATGCAGAGTAGATAGAAGGTTTTATTTACAGTCCTCTCAAAGGTAAAGAAACTAGTAGTAACAAAGAATCAGAAACTAGTAGCTTTGATGAATATGCTCACTCCTCGGCTAGTTAAAGTATCACAAGATCACAATAGTCTTGGGTTGTTTGGCTACAGTTCGATCCCATCCACTCCACTCAAAATAATCTCACTCTCTAACAATTCATCCACTCCACCTCTGCCCCCACCTCCACCACCACACGCTAGATGGCCACCCAGTTGTCTGAGTTTCATGGCATTAGAATGAAGATACAAACCAATCATGACTTTTCACCGACATTGTGTGGACAACGCGACGATTAATAATGATGTTGCTAAGGAAGTGTAGTCGGCCACTACTTTTCAAGATTATGCTTGATTGCATATAAGGTATGTGGCGACGGTAACTCACGTGAAACGGTTGAGCACCTGTGTTTGCCTCGGGCGTTAGAAAACAGAAAGAGGTTAAAATTGCTTGACACTGGTAATCGAGTTGAAGGAGCCTGCTATGAATTATCTGAATATGGTGATGTAGATCAAAGTTTGAAGCATACTATCAAAGATGGGGATTTACTATTGATGATACCAACATAAAGAGTGGCTATTTCTATGATATTTACCGTATTTGTGCCATTCCTTGAATGAACATAGAAGATTAATGCAGACTCAAATCCATGGAGACTTCAATGGAAGTGAGAAGGCCCTGTTGCTAAGATTCGGACCTATATCCAAAGCCACTGAGGCACTACTTAGAAATTGTGATTTCATAAGAATAAGGGACAAAGAGAATGTGTATAATATGTATGGTGTATACGCCTGCAGTTTTTGACATCGTATGACTGCTCCATATTTAATGACTATACATGATCGGGAGGACCAAGCCCACCGAAGAGTGTACAGCTCGGCGGGGACCCTGCTACCAGAAATAAATTTTTCAAGTCAAGGGTATGCATACGACAAAATATTTTCTCGAGGATTGTAAATATAGGTTCTAGCTAGCGTCTCTTTCTAAAATTTTCTCATCGTTGGGACATGACGAACATCATTTTTGTTGATTTGATGATTGACCAAGATAACCTATATAGTAGCGACGTGCAGCCTCCACCCCCCCACCAACATCTCTATCTAGGAGTGGATTCAAAACTAGAGGACGAGGAAGACAATATGATTTGTCGAGGAAGGGGGTAGCTCATTTGCCATAATGAGAGCGTGTATCATGCGTGTGATTTTTCAAATCCATCGTTTACGCATTGGCAGTGTAATGTACACACCGACACCCACATATACAGTCCTATTTTGATTGCAAATATGCGGTGAAAAAAGAAAATGCACAGAACTCTCACTCGTAATATTCATATGGTAAGAGATGAGTCGCATGAAGAAGAACCAAGCATAAATGTCGTCACTAGGAGTGGTGCACGACCGGTTAAGACAAAGGGAAGGAAGTCAAGACTGACCTCTAGATCCGAAAATCACCCGAAAAGAATGAAGGATTCAACTTTGCGAGAGAGAAAGAAAAACCTTGTAAAAAGAAAAGGGGTTCGTCGAAGAAAGCGCTCAAATCAAGCAAGCCTATGGACGTAGCTTTCCGAATATATGAAGAGATAAAGTTATTTCTATAATTTCATCAAATTGTTGTGCAACAATAAGGTCGCCAAGAACTCCAAGCATTTCAGAAAATTGGGGTGGAGAAGAACATCCCCATGTGAGCTGCAAACTCCGTTATCAAGATCTATAAGAATATAAGAACTGATGCAGAGAGTGCTGATACTGCAATTATATAAATTAAACCGTGTATATCCTTGATGAAAGTGTGTGACAGACAACTCTTCTCTGCAATGTATAATATTTTTTAATCTTAGCAGGCTCATGTGCTGGAGAACCATATTTTTGCCTAAAATACTATTGGCTTTTGGGTTACATGGAATATTGGGTAGATTAGGATTTTCTGTGTAAATATATAATTTATGAATTACCCTACCACTAAATAACAGCATGAGAAGGTTAAACAAAAAAAGACTAAATGTATTAGGAAGCGCTGGATTAAACCCTGTTGATTAGCACCCAGGTTGCATCAGCATTTGGCTCAAATTTTTCATACGTGTTCCGGACTCATTATTAAGGATTTTCCGGAGGAAAAGTTTCCTGCTCTCTGGAACATGCTTCTACCATAGCCAGAAAATGAATTTTAACTGGCCTCTAGGCGGCTATTGCATAGTCTTACTGTGAGAAATTGGAGCAGGCAGCCCACTCACTCTTTCACAGACGTGCACTTGGAATAACTATCAATGAAGATTGGTGCCATTTTTAGCTTTGCTGCTTGGTTTCTTCCACAGATTCTTGATTCTCCAAGGAGCCCTCAGAGACCCTCTTGCACACCCTCATTGTGTTCTTCAACTTATTCACACACTGGCTTCAGGGGATGGTTTTTCAAAGTAGTAGGATTGGGTTCAATGCTTGAAGTGAGTTATTTTTTCAGGTTTTCACATATTCAAAAGCATTATTCATCCCAAAATAAATTTGGAAAGCAATATTAACCATTGTTTATTGATTTGGTTGGTCATTTTACCAATATAAGATTTTTGGAAATGCCTTTGTAGCTAAAATAGTAGTAAATGTTATATTTGTATTTGCTTAATGAGTTTCATTTGACTTTATTCCACTCACAAAGCCATAATAATGTTAAGGTTAATAAAAATTACCCCATTTCATTTTCACTTGATTAGATTAGGCATTTGATAAATTAACTAGCTCACTTGTTCTGAATTTGCATTTTATGGTAATGCGATGCGAAAGGATACGTAACGTGAATTTTATATTATACTTATCGGAGACTCTACACATCATAATTAATAAAAAAAAATTCTCATCCCATTTTCATTTGATTTACTAGTCATTCCCAGCTACTTCAAAACACAACCTCTGCTGCAGAAACAAAACATCCTATAACACTTTGCAACACAAGTGCGTAAAATTAACCATATTTTCACCCAAAGGTTGGTTTTTGCCCTTCGGCGAATTGCGACCTTTATTCAAACGGCAGACGAAGAATAAGCACCACTTAAGACATCATTTTGCAGCAGCACAGCTTTTTATTACCTTATGTCGTAGATTGGAATACAAATTGTTGTTTTCCTAGACATCGAGCCGGCGGTACGGTACGCAAAGTACCACGGATAATGGAACAGCAATACCAAGATCGGCAAATTCGGAACAAGTACAGAAGTTTTGCCGGAAATTTTGCCGGAAATTTTGCCGGAAATTTTGCCGGAAATTTTGCCGGCAAATTTTGCCGGCAAATTTTGCCGGCAAATTTTGCCGGCAAATTTTGCCGGCAAATTTTGCCGGCAAATTTTTTTTTTTTTTTTGATTCTGTGTTGTGCCTTGCAGCTGCATTGCAGCTGGGATTTTGTGTTGAGGGTTTTGTAGCTGACCTCCTGACCTCCTGACCTCCTGACCTCCTGACCTCCTGACCTCCTGACCTCCTGGGATTTTATTTTATTTGCTATTGTCACTCAAAGGCATTCTAAACCACAAACTCTATTTTCTAAACAGATGTCACTACCCATTCGTTTTCATCATAAAATTTTGAAATGTCATAGACACATTTCAGGTGCCCTTTCTTAGGCTGACTCGGCTTCCAATATAGACATCTTATTTGAAAAACCTATTCCATTAGGGAGCCGAATCAAGGAATTGTACACTTTGGAGCAGGAGGCTTAGGCTACTCAAAAATATTTTTTTTTCTTTCTATTAAGCCCTTTCAAGGCAGATGAGACAAGGTAGACGTACGCTATTTAAAACATAATTTTGACTTTCTTTTAGGGGTTATGCAGTGGTGTTAGGATAGGGTCATACCCCTGGGGCAAGAGTTATTAGTGAAAAACTCATCTTGGGAACAATTCAAGGGCCTCTCGTGCTTTAAGATTATGCTATATGTGACATACAAGACAAAAAATATGTTTTTAAAATTTAATGAAAGAAATAATAGAAATTGACAGTTAAGACATACGAATATCATGTTTAGTTGGCCACTAATTATCAAAGAAGTTGCAGTGAAAGTATGACAATGAGTTATGGTTAGCAAAAGAGTCGAGGAATCTCAAGCTAATCATGTTCATATAGCTTCTACTTCATTGTTTCCAGAGTGTCTCTACCTTCTAAGCGTACAAGTCACTACCATTCTGTTGTTTGCATTTTAAATGGCTTTCATATTTTAAAACCAACCGCCTGAGCTCACTTACGTGATACTAAAACTCAACCAACATGATCTCACCCATGTTGACACTGGGGTTATTATTGAATGCTGGAAATTGAAAGTTGGGATTTTTTCTAGACAATAATGTGATTAACATTTCAAAGATGTTTAATTTACAATCCCAATAACTTTAGAACTTCGCAATTTAAAGAGATTCATGTCTACACCGCAAATTAAAGAGGTAAAGACTATACTTCCAGATTTTTAAAATTTGTAATATTTAAACACCGTGTTTTTCATCAGTTAAACCCTACCGAACTATGGCATGTTCTTTAACATTAATTATTAAACCTTACATCGAGTTATAGAATGAATGTTCAATAATAATACTCAATCATGACAGACAAATACAAATGATTTAAGACCTCCGTACTCCCCGTTCTGCAGATAAGACATTTGTTGGCAACTACATCAATGTGTTCCTTTTACTTAATGGCTCACTTTGTATTTCCAAACAGAGTTTTTGCTTTAATGTCATTTTCTTTATCATATCTAATATTAGAGCTATCCGATCAAGTTTCCTTGATCTAGCTTGGGCAGGACCTGCACTCCCATTCGTAAAATGGGACATTCTATTGGAACCCTAATTTGATTATGAGGATAAGTTTTTCTTATTCAAATGCTTTTGTTTGTTAATTTTATTGAAGTCGAAGGAACATAGAAAAGAATTGGAAGTTGACCGTTAGCAGAGCCCTTGTTTAGGATTTCATAGCATCTCGTTATTATTACCCAACCATTCTAAACCACAACTTGAGTTGAAGATAGCCACGGTTTATCTCAGTTATTTGCATTTTGAATGGTTTATTATATTGTGTGGTGCCTTTTCTTAGGCTGACACCTGCACTTAACATAGCATGATTCATTTGAAAAACCACGTCCGATTAGGAGCCGACCAAGGAACAGGGCTAACTTGGAGCAAAGAGGCTTAGCCACTCAAAAATATTTGGGAGATTTTTCAGACAATAATGTGATTAACAACATTTCAAAATATTCTAATTTACAATCCCAATAACTTTAGGAATCGTTATAATTTGAAGAGATTCATGTCTACACCTAAAATTAAAGAGGTAAAGACTATATCTAGATTTTTTTGAATTATAATATTTAACAATGGGGCAATGGACTAATAAACTCACTTCCATCTACATGTTTCCTGAATTTTATCGATATTGTCCCTACTCTAGTGAATTAAATCAATTGTTATTAATTACCCAATCATGACAGGACAGCATAAAATGATCACCACCCAGACTCCTGTTCCAGTATGCAAGTTGTTGGCAACCACATCAATGTAGTCTTTCACGAACAGTCTCACTTTTGACATTTCAAATACATTTATTTTTAATGGCATCTGCTATCATATCTAAGATCAGAGCTATCCTATCAAGTTTCCTTTGATCTAGCTTGGGCATGGACTCAAAATTCCATCTGTGCAAATGGGAGATTCTGACTAAACTGAAGGACTATGGAGAATGGGGTTTCTTCGATTCAAACGTTTTTGTTCATACTTTATTGGTCAAGCAAGTCTAGAAAGAATTGGAAGGACTCAATAGTAGAGCCATTGCCTAGGATTCACATCTGTTATTGTCACTCAAAGGCATTCTAAACCACAAACTCTATTTTCTAAACAGATGTCACTACCTATTTGTTTTCATCATAAAATTTCGAAATGGGTTTCCAAACACATTGCAGGGTGCCCTTTCTTAGGGCTGACCTGACCAATATAGTGATGATCTTATTTGAAAAACCACGTCTGATTAGGAGCCGACCTGAAGGAATTAGGGCTAACTTGGAGCAGGAGGCTTAGGCCACTCAAAAAAATATTTTTTCGTCTTTCATTAAGCTCCTTTCAAAGCAGATTAGGACACATGATTTTACGTCTATTTAAAATATAATTTTGACTTTCTTTTAGGGGTTGTAGTGAAGTGATAGGGTCATAAATTTTGGGGTAGAGCTACTGGTGAAAAGCCATCTTTGGGACATCAACGAAGGGCCTGTTGTTCTTTAATATTATGCTCATGCAATGTGTGGAGTATACAAGAAAAAAAAAAATGCTGAAAAAAACTTCCATTAAAAGAAAATAATAGAATTATTAAAGCTAAGATGACAATAATTATCATGTTTAGTTGGCCACTAATTATCAGTGTGCTTATGGAAAGGCATGATTAAATCAGTAAGTTGCAGAAGCATATAGAAGAGTTGGAGGAATCTCAAGCCAATCATGTCTATATAGCTTCTACTTCTATTGTTTCAGATGTCCCAGCTTCTCAAGGCCCCTTGGAATAGTTGGCTGAACATTTATTTTTAATGTCATTTGCTATCATATCTAAGATCAGAGCTATCTTATCAAGTTTCCTTTGATCTAGCTTGGGCATGGACTCAAAATTCCATCTGTGCAAATGGGAGATTCTGACTAAACTAAAGGACTATGGAGGATGGGGTTTCTTCGATTCAAACATTTTTGTTCATACTTTATTGGTCAAGCAAGTCTAGAAAGAATTGGAAGGACTCAATAGTAGAGCCCTTGCATAGGATTCACATATGTTATTTTCACTCAAAGGCATTCTAAACCACAAAATTTTTTTCTAAACATATGTCACTACTTATCTGTTTTCATCATAAAATTTTGAAATGGTTTTCCACACTAAAAACCCAACCAGTTGAGCTCACACATGTTGACATTAAAAACCCAACCAGCTGAGCTCACCCATGTTGACATCAGAGGCTAGCTTAATCGCTTTTTAATTGGAGTTGTGGCATGTGAGAGACATAGTAAAGAGTACAATAAAATTTGTTAAAAACAGTTCCAGCAGCTAAGCTGTCATTTACATAAAGACTGTCTTTGCCTCCTTAATGTCACTACCTATCTGTTTAGGGTCATTCTCAAAAATATCCTATGGGTTGCTATGCCAAATGAATGAGAATTGTCAGTACCCGAACAAAAGTAGTAGAGATCCCAACAAGAAATGTAGCAGCTGCCTAGAAAAAGGCTCCAAGGGCAATTACATGGGCACGATTGTGATGAATAGCCAGATAAGCTGCCAGTGGATAACAAACTTCCCGAGGGACAGATCTGAATAGAGTTAAAGACCCCAACTATGTTGGTGAAATATGTAATGCCAATCCAACCTCATGGTACACCCCGGGCAACAGTGCTTGAACCAGCTAAAACAAGAAAACATTAATTCTACGGCCAAACATATGCAAATTGAAGAATACAAAGGATTAATAATTAAACTAGGAGTGGATCCTGAGAATAGAGAGGCTATCAGAATTCTCATGCAGAATCAAGAAGCAGAGACACAAGCCCTAAGAAAGAAATTGAAGATGTTAACCTATGAACATTCCCAGACAACAGAGATGCTACAGGTGTAAAAGGAGTAATTACTAGCAGCGGTGACCACCAGTAGAGAGAAACTGTAGCAGTCAAAAGCACTCATAGTCACAGGCAACGCAGCAGTCAGCAGCACCCAGAGGCAAGGCAGCAGCACTCGCTCAGCAACAAATTTCTTCACTTCAGTTCTACACTGTAACAGAAAACAGGAAATCAGATAGATAAAAATGAATAAACTAAAGATATTTAAAAGACAATCTGAAAACTACCAGAACAAACTAATAACTACCACTGTTGTTGTTTCTTCCAACTGCAGCTGCAGCGCTTCCTCCCCATTCTTCCAGCTGCCCCTTCTCTGCAGCAAATGCGGATCTGTAGCGAATGACTGAATGATTAAGGTTTTGGGTTATGTTTTTTTTTTTACTGTTTTATATCCACGGCTCATCTTCCTTCAATCGTCTAACAACACCTCTCACGATCAACAATTGTACACATAGGCAGTAGCAAAGTTCATTTCAAATAAATACGCCTTACGGCGTAATTATAATTTAAAATTTGAAATGATATTTAATAATTAAATTTAAATATTTTTATAATTATGTTATTTATTTTTATAATTAATTTAATTGTCAATTTATGTAATT